>OX336338.1:1563415-1822047 GCA_946902875.1 Nematopogon swammerdamellus | reverse complement strand
TGAACTGCTCAATCAATTCACATGACAGTTTCAGTGACGGTTTTTCTGGCACACCTAAGGATGGTCACTGGATATTTTTTTCGCGAAGCGAAACCACGGAAACACCTTGTGGACTATTCGCTGATTAGTCCCAGAGGAAAGCTGTGTAAGGAATAATAATTTCTTATTTTGACAACTAAAAGAGAATGAGATAAATAGTAACAGAAAAGGAACCGCGAAACTCTGTTACGATTAAGCGTTTTGACAAAATAAAGTACCTACCAGCACAAAATATTCCGGATTTAATATTCTCGCTCGAGATAACCCACAAAAATTAACAAGACAGGCCTAATTTGAAAGATAGACATCGGTGGTCCACAGTCACTCCTCGTATCTTCAAGACAATGAAACGTCGAAAACGTTAGGCGCCCGGGCCCAAATATATAAAATTAACGGCAGTCACAAGTCATAACTTTTATTGCGAGCTGTTTTACTACCGGAGGCCCGGAGGTGGCGGGGGCGTCGTGCGGCCTCTGAGACGACGTCCCCCCCTATGCCCACACGGCTCACTTCGCGGTCTACGTCCGAACCCACTCTCCGATGATTGATGAAATGAAAAGCCATTTCAGTTGACTTACGACCGGTCACTTTGTAATCCGTCGTATTCCGTAATATAATGCCCATTGTCCGCGGCTCTAAATACAAGCTTCGGGCGAAGATGCCACTTAGTTTCAATGAGAAGTTGTGCCGATGGATGAGGAAAATAATTGGAAAAAAAAAATTCAAAAGGTTCTAAACTAAGCCTAAGAAGTCCTTTCATTGGTGCACACTTGACCAATTACCTTTTACTATAAATACAGGCCAAAAAGTTAAAGTAAAGAGCAGGCTGAACTTTTTTATTGCCTTATCCTTGCTCGGATGGTCACAGGAGGGCTACTAAGGAGTTTCTCGCGATTTATCTCACCAGCTAGTTTCGTAAGCATCTTTTTCATTTTCAAGTCTCACCAATGTAGTGTCCACTAGTACAACTGGCTAACTCTCTTCATATCAATTCGTGACATAACGTACGTAAATAAATATTACGTGAGAGAAAGCTGAGCGTTGGAGTCTGAAAAAATAATAGATAAATATGAATGAATCGTTCGGTCAAATGCAGGATGATAGGAGACTATCAAAAGAAATTTATGAAACGAATGCGAGTGGAAGAGTCGGGAAGGGTCGCCCAAGACGCACGTACCTGGACCAGATCGGGCGTGTGGTCGAAGAGGGTAATAGAAATATTTTTGAAGTGAAAACTTCTTTAGCGGCGCTTGGACTTTTTTTAGATGGGTAAAAAACGTTAAACTCGCGTCAGATCCGTAGCCTGATCGAAAAAGCGTAAGATTCGTTCAAATTATCAAAGAGTTTGTATTACGTCGCTGAGCGCAGCGACGTAATACAAACTCTTTGGAAATTATGAATGAAAGTTGATTTTTCTGAGAAATAGACTTTTTGGTGTAAAATAATTATAATAGTTCTGTAGTGTTAAAAAATTTAATATGTAATATAAATTGTCATGTTTGTCTAGGATAGCGCAATAAATGAATATTGTATTTTACCATGATAGTACTTTTATACTGATAAATAAAACAATTCGTGCGAAATTATTCCCTAACCATTCCAAAATATTCAAAAATGCACAAAGTTGATGTTTAAGTTTTCACTTCTGCCGGCACTCCCGGAGTGCAAGCCGTCTGTTTTTAACTACAAGTTTACAATTTTCGGATTTTTTTTTATAATTTTAAAATGCATAGCTTTAAATATATTAAAGAAAATATACAAAAATCGAGCGTTGCATTTTGAAAAAAAAAATAAATCAAAAATAAAATAGGGTATGTGTGGTATCTCTCTTAAAATTTACAGGAAAACCTTAACGAAAATCCTACAGTTCTCACGGAAAACGGAATGGTACGGAATCCTCTCCGCGCTAGGTCGACTCGCACTTGACCGCTTTTTGTTTGTTTGTGTGGTACTACCGCACTATACCGAGCACACGGTACGGTATGCTATCATCCATCACACACAACTAGATACATGCATATTGCGCGCGTCTATAGCACAAGATTCTCACATGAACTATGAACGGGCTTAGTGCCCAAAGCATATCTCTTCCTTCTGTCGTAAATATCTCATTGTTGATAGAAACCTACCTATGGTCAAAAGCAATAATAATTGCCATTTCCAACCTTTAAAACGATTTTAAACGATTTAACCATAAAATTAATGAGCTAATTAAACTCGCATCGAAACTCCAAAACAATCCGAAGTTAAAGTGAAACGAATCGGCTTAGTTTAATTTGTTTCTCGTTAATTTATTAAACTACAAAATAATAGTGGGGAAAAACTTTTCAATGAGGCTAAGCTGGCTCACTGTCGCTTCTTTTGTTTCTCTCCTCCTCCTGCCCCGACTCCTGCCCGCCTCCACCCTTATTAAGACAAAAACGAGCCAAAGAACTCTATTGCACTACTACACTGGAATAGCTTTAGACAGCATTTTTTGACGTGAATTCGATGAACGTCTTCCGCTTCGCAACAAGGGTATCCGGCGACTGCACAGAGCCGTGCACTCGACCTCACTCCCCCCCCCCCCCCCCCCCCCATGACGTCACCACCATCTCCCCAAGTGTGCTCTCGCGCTCAGTACAACTTGCGATAGCGTCAAAAGTACTCGTCCGATTTTCACCAAATAAACTCTCAGGGACATCAAATCAAATCAAATCAAATCAAAATATATTTATTGCACTTGAAATTTTTTTGCAAAAGGTACAGCTTAACACCTATATTCAGGACATATTCAGGCTTAACATAAATTTTCGCCCTAACACATGATAATACAAAACCAAACGGGGAGCGTTCATCGAATTCACGAAACTAAACCAACCCGGCGGTAGTAGCTCGTCTACTACCCAACGAGATTTTTTTTGCCGATTTCATCGTCGTCATTTTGACGCTGTTATTAGCGCTGGCATTAGTGAGCGTCCACGGAACTAATGACAGTATGGATTTTTATTATGGATATTACATGTGAATATACCTAATTGTGGAATTTTATCACAGAATATAAATTCGATAATAAGCAAACTCTCTTGTTTGAAAAACAAACCGATATGGATATGGATAAGCAGCACACGAAACATCTTTCTCAAAATACAATCAAGATAAACAACACAACTGACACTTGTATATAATGTAGTGAGGGGTGATTATAAATAATATTAATGAATTAATTATCTTATTTAATGTCAATTAATGTAGTTCCCGGGACTTGAACTTGGTGTCAGCGCCAATCGAAGCGAAAACATTGTTGTCTATTTTAAAGTAAGGGCAATCCAGCCTACTAGTAAGTATAATAGTTCAGTGGAATGCGTTAATCTAGAACGTTGGTGATGAAATATTGTTCTTTTACTCAAATATTATTATATTAAACTGCTTTAGAATAATTAATTGAAACAGATAGTTATTTAGTATATTCGCAATTCACTTGAGCACAAATGTCTAGTAAAATTAAAATTACTTTGGAATAAGATTACGTTTCCAACCCAAAAAAACGGTAGTTCACGTGGCGAGGGTCCCGCCACCGTTAACTTGGGCGGCTTAAACTCTACAACACAGATTTTCGTGGAATCCGGAAACGGTGAGCCTCCAACGATCTTTATGTATTCATTTTACACAAAGTTGCATACATTGTGGATAAGACCATTCCAACGCCTTAGAAGCGATGTAAATGGTATCTGTCTTTGCGTTTCGTAGGCCCTTACTTACTGACTGGGTTAGTACTACCGTACTGGACAAAATCGTTTCGGCTGTGTTTTCCTCTTGTCCAGTATTGTCATCAAATCAAAGGAAAGTCTCCGGTTTTTGCACTTTCTCGGAGGTGATATTGGCATGCTGCTCTCGCCATTCTGACTAGACCACCCTTACCGGGTTACATAACAATTTGTTTTACAAAACAATTTGCTTACAAAACAATCTGTTTTACAAAACTATTTGTTTACAAAATACTTTGTTTACAAAACAGTTTGTTTACAAAAGAATTTGTTTTGCTAAGTTTTTACGCAGAAATGGACATGCACATAACGGCTTGTAGGGTTTTGAGATCTCGTTTAAAAATTCCACTTTTTTTTCGAATGGCCAAATCGTATCCGTCCTTTGTGTGTTCAATAAAAAATACGAGCTCCAACCGGCAGGATTCATCTCATGGGGCTATTTTACACGACATCCTTGATTAGTATTCATTCGTTGCAAGCCTTTTAATATGCATGAGCGACGAGCAAAATTCTAAAAAGCTTATGGCAGAGAACGCGAACTCCCGTATCCGATGTGAACTGTTAAATTTTTTTTATTATTTTTTTATAAAACACGACTACGAAAAATTTAAACAAGGAGAGAACATCGTCTACCTGTCTATTCAAACCTTTGTACCGACCAGAGAATTTCGGATTCGCATGTATGCGCCCCACGTTTTTCGTTTTAAATCTCTATGGGGCTAGGAGAAATAATTTTATACATTTTAAGTCCGTTGCGTTGTTTAAAAATATATTTAGTAATACACATGGTATTAAATTTCCATACAGATTCTGACATTTTCTCGAAAAGTTCAAAATACTTTTTTTTTATCAAATGAATATATATGTAAATTTATGAATAAATGAAATGGTATTTAATGTACTTAATATGCGAAAATTCGAGAAGATCGAAATTTAATTTAATTTAATGCACTGTGCAAACTAAAACACGGCAATTCGTTAATAATATATCTATCGATCACACTTTTTTCACTAGGTACTACGTAAGTTAATTATTTTTAGTTCTAACGAAACCATAATGAGTTGCATATTTTTGAAATCGGCTTTCCAATGGCGTATCATAATAAGCCATTCGACAGTTTTTTTTGTAAATACATATTTTCAAGGGAACCCATTTTATGTCTATCGAGCGCCAGTCAATTTGAATAAAGTAATTTACCATATAAGTATAACTACACTATCGTGCAACCCTAAAATCGGTCGAGTAATTATACATACAACAATCCATAAAAACAAAACAAAAAAACAAACACACGCTAAACTCATAACCCTCCCTTTGACTTAACAGTAGTCGGGTAAAAAAAAACCACGACTCTGTTTTAAATATGAACGGGCCACGAAGCTTCCACACTCTTCTGTTGTAAAGTGGAATATTATATCAGTAGTTTTTTTTTCTTTTGCATTAACATTTCGGCGGTTTGTAGACATTACAAATATTATACTAGTGCACTCACGCAATTTTTTTTTAAATAACATGCTGTTGTTTATATAGAGGACGAAGTAAATTGTATATAGGTACGTAATAATACTAATAGTAATACTAGTAGTAGTAATTACTATTTATTATATTGTATAAATATATATTTAGGCATTTCACATATTTCCCCCAAATACAGTCTCGGGTTCTTCAAGAGGGGCGCAAATGGGCACACGTCAGGCCGGCATGGCATTCGCAATCCCCGCATATGAATGTCCATGGGCGTCGTTATGTCGCGCTTTCAATAAATATATATATATATATATGTATTACGTAGGTACCTTATTTTAAAGTAAAATGGTGTACAATAAACAATAAATACAAATAGGTACTAATTATAAGTTAGGTATACATTTTTACCACACCTCATGCTCGCCTACCTACATGCACCTTGTGGCATTAATTTCACCTTTTGTGCCAATGTTTGCATGAAATGTGGCATACAAAGAATAGTAAGTTCTTAAAACAATAATACGGTACTAACAACATTTTAATAGTAGGTACTATTTGGCTGTTCTGACCTTGAGACGAAAAAAGGGGGATTAAATAAGGAATACGGCTCAGAAATATAGTTGTCGTTTATTTAATGTAACACAAAAATTAATATATAAAAAGACAGGGTGTGAGTTTTCAGAATCACTTGAGCATCGTAGGGGTGACGACCGAGCTAATCGATTAGAACTATAATTCCATCCGAGAACTTAGCTTCGGAAGGGGAGACGAAGGTCTTCGCAGGAAGGCCGACACGAAGCCTCCGACGCGTCGCTCGATCTCCACCCTCTTCACAGTGTTCTGCTTCGGAACAGCCGGACGAGGAGTAGGGCCCAGGTGGCTCGTACCGGCTATGCCGTCGCAGATGACGCAGGCGTCCTCGGACGGAGAACGTAGAAACGGGGAAGTCTACGTGTAACGTAGAAGAGGCTACGTGTAGACGTAGGAGCCATACACACACACACACAAACACACCCACATTAAATAATGCACACATATCACGGTGCCCTGTGGATGGGAAGAGAGAAAATACACAGATGGGCGTTATACGTTTTGTGCGTGAAGCGCAACGACAACCGCTAGGCCGGCGGTGTCTCACAAGCGACAGGCAAGGCAGAGCTGAAGAGAGTGTAATGTTACCCGTAACCCTGGCTGTGGGGACTCCTCTCTCAACGCTGAGATGAACGGCTGGAAACGTCCGACGGCAGCGGTGGTACAGCGCCGCGGCTCGTTGACAGTGGCACGGTCGCGAGGGAAACTAGTGTAACTCACGGCGGCAGATCGAGCGCGTTATATTTTATCTTGCAGCGGAGAATTATTTAACAGAAGAAGTGAAGTCTTGGTTGACTGAGTACCGCTTTTATAGGTGACAGCGCGCGTTTGTGGTGTGGCTGCGGAATGAAGTCGGCTAGCACGCAATGACGCGCACTGTATGTGGTTACCTGAATCTAAGTGGCTGAAGGCCTGTAACACCATTTGTTGATAATAATGGACCTCTACTAGGGGTCCTCCGATGATGTCTGAATTAATATGTAAGATAAATACAACCGAGGTGGATGTGAATTCCCGTCTATTTGGGATATATTTTAACCGCCTGGCAACCCATTAATCAACACCGCGATGTGCGGTGTTGCCAAATACAGCAAACAGAAATTCCATACCGACGCTCGCTATCTTTTTCGTTACGTCAAACAATATATAATTTTAGTATGGGCTGACAGCGGAAAGAGATCGTGGAAATTCACGCTCGGTAAATGATGCAAGAATATGTGCTCGGTTACGTAGTGAGAGTGTAGTACGCCGAGATATGTGTGATTGAATTTTCAAAAATGTAGGTTGGCAGTAATAATATTGAATAGTAACGGACGTCTCACGTGTAGCGTAGCCTTAGTACGGAGTATTTTCCTCCGTACTGGCAATGTGTCTCTGACACTTCGGTAAACGGCATTTCGACGTCCGCTATTAAAATTCACTACGTGACAGTACCCCCTCGGCCCGTTGAAAATTTTCTGGCATCAGAAAATTTTATCCGGTGAAGGCGCACTGCACACGTGCGAAAATAAAAAAAAAATGTAAATATGTGTTGAGTGTGTGCATGAAAAAAAAATTACAAATGATTACTACGGCAATGTAGGAGAAAAATAAAAAATTTGAAAATAAAATAAATTTAACTAAAATGTTGTTTACCTACTTTTGTACCTGTGTTCCCTATGTCCTGCATTCTCATCTTTCATACATCATCTCTCTTTCCTCATCATTCCTGAACCCATCTACTCATTCATACTTCGCATACAAAGGTCGCATTCATACCATGGCATACCCCGCAATCGGTGCCTAGCACTCGCAGCTGAGTAGCCTCCTCACAAACCAGAGTGCGCTCCGAACATAAGTACAAGGCGCGCACTCACCACAGACAACCCAAATACTAAGAAGGAAACCGGTAGTTGGCTCGGCTTACGGTCTGGCATCGAGAGAACATAACTCCTTGGCTTATAGTTTTCAGTCTGTCGAGCTCCCGCAGACTAGGTGAAGGCATATTTAGAGTGTCACTAACCGCACTTGGTGTCTTAGGGCTTAATTTTACGAGTAACCAACCGCTCGCATGTGAGTCTGTCTTTGCCAAACCCCAACCGGCCAACACCTTGAGAAAATGAAATAAAAAAAAAACTTTGTGACAAAAAAAATTTAAAAAATATTCAAAGAACAAGCTGAGTTGACAACCCTAATTGCCGAGTAAGAAAAATAAAAAAAAACAAATGAAAGAATGTTACAGTAGCATGTTTGTGCGACATGTAGGTACCATGTCGGTACCATGTCGAACCATGACTGCGAACAAACAAAAAAAACAAAACTATATACACACTATGTATGTATGTATGTATGTGCACTATGTGTGATTCAACAAAATATAAAAAAATCGATCAATGGTCACTTCATCTCGTAACACATTAATCTGTATCTCCCAAAAACATACACCGGTGGTCATAAAAAAATATGAAAAAGCCCGCAGGGAGATTCCAAACTATTTAAAGTTTAGAACAAACGTGACTACAGCTGCATTTATCTGAACTGTAGCCTCGAGTCCACTCCTCGGGTAACCCAACCGGTAAGTATAAATGTACCAAGCATGAAGACTGACGTGTCCATCGTACTTGGTAACTTAGTGCCATGTACACCCCTACTGGAGGACCTGTACATGCAACACACACAAAATATGGAGATACAAAAAAAACAAACAAGCATAAAAAAAATCATTGAACCACACAAGTGTATGTATAACTGATGTTGTTGTACAAGTTATATATTATATGAAAGTAATAATATATACTGTCAATGTAAAATGTTACAAACAAAACTTTAATTTGTGTTGTTGCACGTCACACAAAAAAATATAGGTGTTCATGATAAAAAAACTGTATGTATGGGCATGACACCTAGATGTGACAATCAGTTTTAAAACAAAATAAGCACTTTAAAAGTTGCTTCCGGATTGCCGGTAACTAGAAAAAAATAAAAAAAAATTTAATGGGCATGGCACCTAGTTGTGAGTAGCCGTTTTTTAATAAAAATAAGCAATTTAAAGTTGCTTCCGGATTGCCGATACCTAGTACCAATAAAAAAAAATTATGTTTGGCATTGCACTTAGTTGTGACCAACCATTTTAAAAGAAAAGAAATGATATAAACGGTTGAAATGCTGCGTTCCGAATTGCCGTTAACTAAAAAACCTTAAAAAAAAATTATGTTTGGGCATGGCACTTAGTTGTGACCAGCCATTTTAAAAAGAAAAGAAATGCAGATAGGCCATTTAAATGTTGCCTCCGATTAGTCGGTGCCTAATAGAAATTAAAAAATTAGCCAGTAACTACTAAATTGAAAAATTTGCGAGAGCTGCGGTAACTGTGAAGCAGTTATCGCGTTGTACCTACACGGAATGGTGTGGACTATACATTTAGATATACCCACGGGGAATAATAAAACCTGAACATGGGACCTGGCTCGAGTGCTCTCCTCTCCAGCCCGTGCAGTGCCTCTCGCTTGCTGGAGGACAAACAGTTGGTGTGCCGATCCATTCTAAACATAAAAGTTGACGTTAGAATATTTTAAATTTACAAAATTCAATTATGTTGACAAGAAGATAATGTTGACCGTTGATTTCGAAAAGGTTAAAATTACTATAACAAACTGACTAGGTATTGTTTATTACAACGGTCCGTTGAGTTGGGATTCTACGTCTAAAAGAAGGTAACGAGTTGACATGTATGTGCGTTGTGCTGGCATGAAACATCAAATTATTTTTCGATAGGTTGCCTAACTGAACTATATTCACCTAATGTTTGCGATTAAAAAAAACGTTGGCTAAAAACTTGTTGTTACACAAACACAATATAAAATATAAAAAACTAGCCAACGACCCTGCGGATCAAGTCCACATGAGTACAACAAAAACTTTCACAAACACTGGTGTGGGTAATTTCATTACCTATAAGTGAAAAAATAAATTATTTTTCTGCAACCTATTATCCGATATGAAAAAATATGATGGACGTGGAGATTACCTCTCAGGTTTGGAGGTATCTACTAAATTAAACCAATTACATAACACAAGAACGCACAATACAAAACAAATGAAAATTTAGCTCGCTCGTCACACAATAAGCTTATAAGGCAGCATTATAGCTCCTTATAGCTTGTTAAAACCCCAAAAAGCCTAACAATTTACCCAAAAAAAAACCCGCCGAAGAACTAGGGATACTGCACAAATTGCACAAAAAACTACAAGTTATAAAAAAAATTTGCACAATTAAAATAAAAAAAACAAACTACGTCCCTAGCCACAGTACCGATTACAAAGATAGATGAAGTCTATACTTTGAATTTGTTCGGGCGTTGCTAGCCAACTACTGTGTGATAATGTAAGTACACAATAACTAAGCCTACCTACTGCTCAAGTGATTCTTTACCGGTAGGCGCCACTGAGACGAAAAAAGGGGGATTAAATAAGGAATACGGCTCAGAAATATAGTTGTCGTTTATTTAATGTAACACAAAAATTAATATATAAAAAGACAGGGTGTGAGTTTTCAGAATCACTTGAGCATCGTAGGGGTGACGACCGAGCTAATCGATTAGAACTATAATTCCATCCGAGAACTTAGCTTCGGAAGGGGAGACGAAGGTCTTCGCAGGAAGGCCGACACGAAGCCTCCGACGCGTCGCTCGATCTCCACCCTCTTCACAGTGTTCTGCTTCGGAACAGCCGGACGAGGAGTAGGGCCCAGGTGGCTCGTACCGGCTATGCCGTCGCAGATGACGCAGGCGTCCTCGGACGGAGAACGTAGAAACGGGGAAGTCTACGTGTAACGTAGAAGAGGCTACGTGTAGACGTAGGAGCCATACACACACACACACAAACACACCCACATTAAATAATGCACACATATCACGGTGCCCTGTGGATGGGAAGAGAGAAAATACACAGATGGGCGTTATACGTTTTGTGCGTGAAGCGCAACGACAACCGCTAGGCCGGCGGTGTCTCACAAGCGACAGGCAAGGCAGAGCTGAAGAGAGTGTAATGTTACCCGTAACCCTGGCTGTGGGGACTCCTCTCTCAACGCTGAGATGAACGGCTGGAAACGTCCGACGGCAGCGGTGGTACAGCGCCGCGGCTCGTTGACAGTGGCACGGTCGCGAGGGAAACTAGTGTAACTCACGGCGGCAGATCGAGCGCGTTATATTTTATCTTGCAGCGGAGAATTATTTAACAGAAGAAGTGAAGTCTTGGTTGACTGAGTACCGCTTTTATAGGTGACAGCGCGCGTTTGTGGTGTGGCTGCGGAATGAAGTCGGCTAGCACGCAATGACGCGCACTGTATGTGGTTACCTGAATCTAAGTGGCTGAAGGCCTGTAACACCATTTGTTGATAATAATGGACCTCTACTAGGGGTCCTCCGATGATGTCTGAATTAATATGTAAGATAAATACAACCGAGGTGGATGTGAATTCCCGTCTATTTGGGATATATTTTAACCGCCTGGCAACCCATTAATCAACACCGCGATGTGCGGTGTTGCCAAATACAGCAAACAGAAATTCCATACCGACGCTCGCTATCTTTTTCGTTACGTCAAACAATATATAATTTTAGTATGGGCTGACAGCGGAAAGAGATCGTGGAAATTCACGCTCGGTAAATGATGCAAGAATGTGTGCTCGGTTACGTAGTGAGAGTGTAGTACGCCGAGATATGTGTGATTGAATTTTCAAAAATGTAGGTTGGCAGTAATAATATTGAATAGTAACGGACGTCTCACGTGTAGCGTAGCCTTAGTACGGAGTATTTTCCTCCGTACTGGCAATGTGTCTCTGACACTTCGGTAAACGGCATTTCGACGTCCGCTATTAAAATTCACTACGTGACAACCTTGTCTTAATTCGATAGAAAGGAGTTGTCGGTAAACTATTAAAAAGTTAAATTAGATTTGTGAAAGTGATCTGTCATCAATGTCACTTACAAAAGTGAAGCTAATAATAAAAGATGGTTCTAACAGAATTTCCAAGTTTTAATTATAAATCAGCGGCCGAGTTGGATTTCTATTGCGAGTTCACAGGCGCCCCCAGCGTCTTACGCCACGCCCGCTCTTTGCCCTTTCTCAATATGATACTATCCAGTCCAGTAGTTCGAATCCAAGTCTGACATCCAAAGAGATTAAAAGGGGCTATAGAGAGGACATTGCGAATATTTCCATATAAACTTTTTGAGCTCAAGATTATAATACGCCATCTAGCTTTGAATAGCAAAACATGATGTAATATAGAACACATAATTAGAACACATTTCATCTATCGGTCGATAGATGAAGCCAATAGTCTAATAGGACGAGAGCCAACGACCAAAATGATAGTTGATTTTATATGAGCGATAAAATCGTTAAATTTAATTTACTATTCCGTTTTGATCAATTGACCCAAATTCACTTGTAAAAATGATTTTGAGACTGTTTGAGCTATAATATTAGGTGCTGAAATTGAAAATGAAATTGCCGTTTCTACAAACTGACCACTTGTATGTGAGCCTCGATAGCTCAGTGGTGCAGACAGTCAACTGTCGCTATTGAATGTTAAGCAACGCTGGGTGCGGTCAGTACTTGGATGGGTGACCGCTGACCGTTGGAGGCTGACCGAGGTTCGGATTCCTCGTAAAACTGTAGGTCCCTTCCCTCCTAATCTTACTTGGTGGTAGGGTTTAATCCGCCCGGGTTGGTACCACCGCACTGAATGAAACTTCGGTCAAAACGGCTATGTAAATAGTTTGTGTTCTCCGACCAGTTCAGTGTAGCCGGCACGATCAAAGGGGGAAGCACTGACATGGCACCTAGTTCACCCGGTGCTATGGGCTGACATCACGGACGTTGTAGGTGATGTAGCCAACCGTGTCAGTTTCCATAAAAAAAATAAAAATAAAACTTTGAAAGTGGCTACCTTTTTTTTGCGTAGGAATTCCAATTTCAAATATTTTCTGTTATAAAGGCAAATTATTCTTTTTTCCAAATCAGTTGTTCATTTGTTTTCCCACCGTTCTGGTTTTTTTACATCGCTGGTTCTGTGACCATGGAAAAATCTAAATTGCGCGTTATTTTCGAATATGAATCCCGTCGCAGCACCAACGCAGCACAGACGGCATGCAATATCATCGACGTGTATGGACCAGACAAGTGAACGTACTGACTGTGCGTTTTTGGTTTGATCGCTTCCGTTCTGGAAATTTTCATCTCAATGATGAGCCCCGTGGCCGACCGGAGACGAGAGTCGATAACAATGAATTTAAAGCCATAGTTGAAGCAGATTAATCACAAACCACGTCGGAATTAGCAGCAGCCTTCAATGTAAGTTATAAAACGATACTCATTCATTTACGTCAAATTGAAAAGATAAAAAAGCTCGGAAATTGGTTACTGTATGAACTCACTGAAAAACAACAACAAAATCGCGTCGAAGCTTGTCTTAACTTTTTGAATAAGCACAGAAATGGGGGGATTCTGAATCGGATTGTCACTTGTGATAAAAAGTGGATCCTGTATGACAATCGAAAACGTCCGTCACACTAGTTGGACACAGGGGAGGCAGCCAAACCATGTCCCAAACGCAAATTGAGTCAAAAGAAGTTGCTTGTCAGTGTATGGTGGACCTGTGCCGGGATTATTCATTACAGCTTCTTGCACGTATGGTCAGTGATGGTGGCAGGGACCGCGGGTTCGAGGCTCGCAAAAGACGGAGAAATATATTTTGTATTTTCAACTATTGTATATGCCTCTCTATCGCGCTCTCGCTTGCACACACAGGTCTCTATCGCGCTCTCGCTTGCACACACAGGTTTAGATGGAACGTTACACTTCTTCGTGCGTGCAGCCGGTGTTCATCAATTTATAAGACGTGACATCATCACGTCAAAACAAATCCGACGAGGCAGTGAAAAACGCCTTTAAAGAGTTCATCGATTCCCATCCCCAGGATTTCTATAGTAGAGGCATCAATGAACTTCCAGTAAAATGGCAAAAGTGCATTGATAATAATGGCCAATACTTCGATTAAACAAATATATATTTTTCATAAAAAAAAATTTTTTATTTTTTCTATATAGGTAATTCGGCAATTTCATAGGCAAGGACCTAATATTTGTTTTGCCTCATTTGGCATTTTTGTAAAGGTTGGTACGCGCACCGCTACTGACGTCTGAAAAACATGTTCTGGTTATCTTAGATCGGTAATTCAGCAACATTCCGAAAA
This sequence comes from Nematopogon swammerdamellus, assembly GCA_946902875.1. Lineage (NCBI taxonomy): Eukaryota > Metazoa > Arthropoda > Insecta > Lepidoptera > Adelidae > Nematopogon > Nematopogon swammerdamellus. Next base: position 1,807,964 of record OX336338.1, on the reverse strand, counting down.
TCAAACGGAATACCATGACAGGGTTCGGTCAAATTGGTTGCCATTTTTAAAAAATACTGTCAGGAGACGCTACACGAAAAACATTTAGTATCGGGTTGAGGACAATTGAACGAAATACTATGAGACAAAAATATTGGTTGTGGGATCTCGTACTATAATAGTAGTAAAGCTACTGTATAACAGAGGGCGCTTTTTATTTTTTCAATATGGCCTAGTTGATCGTTGTTCTAGAATAATCTATGGAAATTATGTATTATATTCAAATATTGAATAAATATACACAATACTTATGAAAATAAACTGATTACATGTTCAGTCGTATTTTTATATCGAGATTTGCAATACCGCAATGCGCAACTCGGCATATTTTCTTAGATTTTCTTCTTTCTCTAGCACACGAATACGACCTCACATGCGGACTGCTGGCGCTAGACTGAACGACTTTGTACCACTAGGATCTAAGTAGTAGATTACGATTTTGTTCTTGTTGTCCGGTCTATATGGAAGAGGGTGAGTTTAATGTCTTTGCTGACATCACTCAAACATGCTATCGTTTAGTTTTCACCAAAAACCTCACCTACTTCAACGAATTAAAATTATCGGGAAGTGGCATACAACGCACCGAATTGAGGCGCACTATTTGTGAGCATTCAGCACACTTTCCAATCGTTGTCTCCCTTAGACGTATCAAATTTTCATTTAACCGTCTTACTCTATCGACGTTCACAGAGCGGAAACGTAACGTGATGTATGAGGCGCTCGCGCACTTACGCTGTTTTAAATATTGGCAATATATAGAAGAACTCCAATCGCACTTTTCTATCGGTAAAATGTATAAAGAGGGCCTGTCCAGAAAGTAGAATGTCGTTGACCTACTTAAATCTTTTAGATATCTAATTGTTTTTATACAAACTCGTACCGTGTCGTGTAGGGCGGGTACTTACAAAGAATAGCCCCACTGCATTACTCCCCGTGCATTTAGTAAAAGGCGACTAAGGGTTAAGGAAAACATGCCATGCTAAAGGGCGACAGGGTAGCCGCCTCTGACCTCGGAACGGTCCTTCCACCGAGTCATGCAGCAGGTGGGCCTTCGTGCCTTACTTGCTGCTTGATCTTGTCCGAATACTTTGCTAAACGTGGTGGTCGGTGTTGTGCTGTAATTTACAAGAGTACCTGCAGTACAATTCCGATTGTTCTGCTTATCCCGATTGTCGGGACACAGCGTGTGGTATGTATGTACAAACTCATTTAGAGTCAACGCGGAATGTAGACTTCTCGCTATGAGGAGCAAAGAAACGAAATTGAACATGTATATCCTTCGAGAAATAAAACTGTTTTTAAAAAACATTGCCCCGAATTCAATAAACAACTAGGTTAGGAACTTAAAAGTGTTAAATAATATTTTGATTCACATTCGGATGATTGAGTTGAAGGCGGTACAAAAGCACACCTGAAAATTGATAGATGGACCCCTTTTGTGCTTTTGTACCGCCTTCAACTCAAGGGTCAGAATATGAATCAAAATATCATTTAACACTTTTAAGTTCTAGTTGTTTTTTGAAGTCGGTGCAATGTTTTTTAAAAAAGTTTTTTTTTAAGAAATCGGTTAAAAATATAGATACGCCGGTTTTGGCATAGAAATAAGGCTTAGAGTATATAATTTTTCCACAAAAGTATTACCAATTTGCCATACTCCAGACGTCAGTTTTGTATCGCTAACAATTCTATGCGACAGATTTAGTGTTTTAATTTGTATAGGACCGCGCCTCGTCTATTTTTCCTCGAATGGCGGATATATCGAAGTGCGGGTTCTAAATACGGCGAAGTTTGAACCTGTCGATTGAGGCAAACCATAATGAATACCGCCAATCACAGCGCGTCGCCGCCACGCACAGGCGCTCAACGTTCCGTCAATCAAGTGTTATTTGTAGATGCGCATATTGAAAACAGCAGCTGCAGCGCTAAATTGATTGTTGCGTTGTATCGAGATGTTTGGAATAGGCCTGCACCTGCAACCTTTCGGCGACCTTCTCCATCGCCGCTTACGTCTTTGCTGCGTCCAACACACTTGAACTGCGGAGACGACACGGTTGAACTGCGGAGACGACACGGTTGGGAGACGACACGGTTGAACTGCGGAGACGACACGGTTGAATTTGCGGAGACGACACGGTTGAACTGCTGAGTGAACAAGGTTGAACTGCGGAGACAAAGCGGTTGAATTGCGGAGACGACACGGTCGAACTGCGGAGACGACACGGTTGAGCTGCGGAGACGACACGGTTGAACTGCGAAGATCACACTGTTGAACTGCGAAGATCACACTGTTGAACTGCGAAGATCACACTGTTGAACTGCGAAGATCACACTGTTGAACTGCGGAGACGACACAGTTGAACTGCTGAGAGAACACGGTTGAACTGCGGAGACGACGCGGTTGAACTGCGGAGACGACGCGGTTGAATTGCGTAGACGATACGGTTAAACTGCGAAGATCACATTGTTGAACTGCGGAGACGACACGGTTGAACTTCTGAGAGAACACGGTTGAACTGTGGAACTGTGGAGAGAACACGGTTGAACTGTGGAACTGTGGAGACGACGCGGTTGAATTGCGGAGACGACACGCTTGAACTGCGGAGACGACACGGTTGAACTGGGGAGACGACACGGTTGAACTGGGGTAGAAAAGGAACTGGAACTGATTCCGGGAGTAGATTTTTAATCCGCATAATACCAATAGCGAACGAAAGTACCTTCTAAAAGTTCGGTTTCAGAACACACTTTTTCTGAACATATTTTTGTTTTCTTAATTATTTCGTGTTTTGTTGAATATAATAGAATATACTTAATACAATATTTATTTATATAATTAGCTCTTCCTTATCCATCATCTTGTCCTTATCCCTTAGTCGCCTTTTACGACATGCACGGGGAGAGATACAGTGGGACTATTCTTATTAGGTAACGACCCCGCACACAGCACTTACTAAGTACCGACCCCCGTCCGACCCCACACAGTACTTGTCCGTCCGTCCTCTAATGCAGTCTTGCCAGTAATCTAAAGGGAATTCTCGGTATGGCACCTTCTTGCACTTATGTCGGCATACATGTAGGTTCATAAGTGCTAGACTTACATTACGCAATACGTAGATAGCTAGGTGAAACTGCAGCGTCTGCACTCCAACGCCGATTAAGTTTCTGTGAAATATATGAAATCGTCAGAAGCTGCTCGACTCCTCCGCCTCCGCCGCCCCCCGCCCCCGCTCCGCCGCCCCCGCCCCGCCCCCGGCTCCTCAACGCTTTGTGCCCTCGCTCGGCTTGAGCACTGTAAGCGAATTTAATTTCAAATAGTATAAGATTGCTTCAATCTAAGTAACCGGAATTGATTGCTCGTTTTGCAACGGTCCTCTTGTTCACACTTCATGGATGGTAGCCGCGGATTTGACCGATTCGCTGGAAAGATAAATCCGATTTTATTTTGAGATCACCGGAACGAGCTTTATGTATAAATTTTAGCAACTTTTCCAGAAATTGTGGTCGATCTCTACTCTGCTGCTCCTAAATACCTATCAGAACGTTTTTTTTTTCGGATTCCACGTAAAACTGTAGGTCCCTTCCCTCATTACCTTACTAGGTGGCGGGGTTTATTACGCCCGGGTTGATACCACCGCACTGAATGAAACGTCGTCGGTCGAAACGGCTATGTAAATAGTTCGCGTTTTGCGTCCAGTTCAGAGTAGCCGACATGAAATGAAGGGAAGCACTGACACGGCACCTAGTTCACCCGGTGTTATTGGGCTGACATCACGGATGTAGTAGGTGATGTAGCCAAACGTGTCAGTTTCCATTAAAGAAAAAGCTCATAATTTCTCGTCCCCAATTAATTTTTTTTATTTAAAGCGCCACATATGGCCCCGAGCCACCTATAAGGTGTCTAACGACGCCAATGGACATTCAGTCGTATGCGGGGGTTGCGAATGCCATACCGTTCTGACAGCTGCCCATTCACGCCCCTCTTGAAGGACCCGAGACTGATAAATTACTCGAGGACACAGTAATCTCAACTATGTAGTAGGAGAGTTTACCTACTTACTCGCCCAATCTGCAGATTCGATAAAAATCCACAGTGACCCGTCGCAGACAAAGCAAACGGTTGAGGCGTATAGCGCGTCCTTTCCGACCCTTCTCGCCGTTTATCGGTCATCGGTCAACAAGACGAAGAAAGGCGGTGTGGGCTACTCCGCGAAGACACTTATATCTACGGCCCTCGAGGGACTCAATAAAACGTTAGCAATGGAGTATCAAAGGCGAATGGGGATTGTGGTGTCGCTTTTGAAAAAAAAAACCGGCCAAGTGCGAGTCGGACTCGCGCACCGAGGTTTCCGCACCACAATTTTTTTTTTAAAATAAACACGTTTCTTGTATGGGAACCCCCTTAATTTTTTTACGTTTTCTATTTTTTATTATTTGTTGTTATATCCGCCATATTATCACATATTCTGTGAAAATTTCAATCGGCTACCAGTTACGGTTCCAAAGATAACAGCAGTAGAATAGGCTTCCGTAGGGGATACGGAAACCTAAAAAGCGAGTAAAATTAACGTAAAACAATAATAAAAAATAAAAAATAAAAATATCTATAAAAAAGCATCGATACTTTTTATGAAAAGCCGGGCGGCCATCCGACCGTTGAGTGCTGGCCGTGGTGCAGATTTATCTGTAAAACTCCGTCCCTTCCTTTACCTTACTACTTAGGCGGCTTCACCGCTTCGAATTGGTAAGTCGCACAATGAACGTCAGCCGAAAAGGCTACGAAAATAGTTATTAGTGTATTCCGTTCAGTTCAGTGTAAGTAGCTGCCAAGACGACATGACGGGCCGGCTTCACCGGTGAAGCAGATGAAGAAAATGAGATTGGCGACCATGTCAGGCTTCATATAAAAAATCTGTTAAGTGCGAGTTTTACTCGCGCACGTAGGTTTCCGTATCTATCCGCCTATCTTTTGTCTTTCAACAATGCAATGTATAAAAGCCGGTGGCGCTATCTATTATTCAGTAGTGTGACTAATCGATTTTTCGGTACGTTTGTTGTATGGGAGCCCCCCTTAATTTTTAACACTTTTTTTATTATTTGTTGTTATATCCGCCATATTAACACATATTCTGTGAAAATTTCAACGCGCTACCTATTAAGGTTCAAGAGATACAGCCCTCGGACAGACGGACGGTCGGCGGAGGCTTAGTCACAGAATAGAAAAGAGTACTCCGTACAGAAGCTGCTCTGTACAAACACTCACAAAGAAATAGCTACTCTGCGACGACGCGATAAAGTACAAATTGACTCGCACAGAGCTGCATGCCTAAAAACGATAACTGCCTACATTTCGCTTCTCTTTCTGTCGTGTAACTCTATCTCGAAAGCGCGTCGTTCAGCGCGTCTAAGGGCTGTGTCTTTGTGCTGTCTTATTGTGAGGAATAAAATGAAGATGATACCTACCAACTTTTATCGTTCTAGCTACCAACGATACGATATTTAGGTACGGCAAATTCATGCGAACAAATTCATGCATGCGTTAGCGTCACATTAGTTTCTCACATCGAAGCGTGCATTGCGTGCAACCTTCCAGTGATAGTTTTGTTTGATCAATAAATTTAATGATCAATGATCAGATCATCTACAATGTACCTATTATCCTTATACAAATTAGGCCATACATACCACGCTGTTCGGCGTCATCTAACTAATGTTATTGGCAATATGATATTATTTTTAAATCTATGACCTCCTACTAATATGAATAAATAAATTACTAGAAATAAATCAAAATGCTACTAAACAAAACACTTACCTTTCTTCGTCTCTCGGCAATGAAAAAAAAGACAAGTTTTCATTTGTCTTTTGACTTTTGCACCCGTCCACTGCACAATAATTACGTGATTTCGACATTTTCTAAATTCGAAAGCGCGACGCGCCGGTCTGGCTGGATAGCGGCAGCCCACTGTTAATTGTAGATTAGTCGGTACGCCAAGCGGTAGGCATTTAACTCGCGACCTTGAGCGAGTGACGAAGGCCTGGCTTAGTAATAGCCTTCCGTACGGGATACGGAAGCCTAAAAACCTGTTAAGTGAGAACGCTGTTGACACACACTGGGTTCCGTAGTCATATATTCCTTCTTGCACGTACCTATAGCGAGTGTGCCCGCAACAATCGCGCGGTGGCACTAGCACGTATCTTGCGTTCGTCATAGCTTATTTTATACCAGCTTTTTCCCGCGGCTTCGCTCGCTTGAACTCATATTTCAAAAGAAGTAAGTAAGGAAGCCCGCGAGAGTCACATCTTACGAGTAACCGGAACTGAATTTTATTTGGGCTATCCTGTGTCACGTATAGTCAAATGTGCTTGTACTAAGTTTCATAGAATTCGCATGATCGGTTTAAGAGTTATGGAGGAACATACATACAGAAAATATTTCTAAAAATCGTTAATTTAGTTTTAGTATCATACAAAGAGTCTACAATGCAATATCTCTTAAAAATTGGTTGTCTGTAAAGTTGGTTTACGGACGATAGTTTTACGTGATGATGTCATCAAGTAAATCAGTTCCGGCGGATATTTACCATGTAAAATTAATTTAAGTACATGATAAAGATGTGATAATAACTAATAAAAAATATGAGAAAATAACGACTATTAATTTTTGTTTAATTTATATATAAAAAACCTACATAACGCCATCTACATGTTCAACGTTGCAACAATTACCTAACTGCTAAATCAAGTATACCGCTGGCTAAAGTATTTAATTTAATATTGACGCTAGATGTGGACGCTCGATGTCGCTCCATGAAATTCACATACATACCGGCTACCTATTACGATTCAAAAGATACAACAGCAGGGCATACAGACAGATAGACGGCGGCGTAGCTAATAGGTTTCCGTACGGTTAAGAAACCCTAAAAAATAACTGTAATCTGAGGAGCACCTGGCGAGTTCAGGGCAAAATTTTATTGCATAATTTGGCAAAAGGACTGTACAGATCCTCGGATGACTTTCATCCCCCACATTAGATGAAATATTCTATCTAACAAACTGTGGCCGAAGTCGGCTTCCTCGAGGGGATTCTTCTACGAGACTGGTGGAGGGTCGACTCGGGTCGTGGGAACCTTTCGAAGCAACATTAAGTGCGGTTATTATATCGACTGCATAATAGCGGTTGTGTGTTTGGCTATTTAGTACTATCTACACTAACTGCTAGTAGAGTACTAGCAGATAATGTACTAGTTAGATTTTTTATTACACCACGGAGGCCATTAAAGATTTTTGGAGCCAAGTTTTTGGTTTCCAACATCTTTTTTTTTTGTGTAGTCCGTTATGTGTGGCTGTGTCGGAGGCATATGCTCCGACCAGCCAATATCACCTCCGAGAAGTAGGCGCCATACCGGAGACTTCCCTGGATTGCCGGCTATACTGTACTGCTATGCGGCCATCATACATCCAGTACGGTGGTGCCGATCCAGTCGGTTACTCTCGTAAAAATATAATATGGTTATATACAAAGTTCAAAATTCGACAAAAATTCAAAATGTCTTTAATCAAACTTTCTCTATGTTCATCTGGTGTCGATGGCATTTTCTTAATGCCGGTTTCTACTTTGGTGAACGCTCATCGAGGGCATCTGATGCTTGAAATTAAAAGTGAATTAAGAATAACGTGAATTTCATCATTACGATACCTTCAACGAACATCGCACAAGCTTGATAATGTTTACAATCAAAACATACTAAGCGCCACTGCTTACAGATGTGAAAATTATTGAATTACTATTTGAATAAACAATTAATAATATAAATAAGCAACATCACAAAATTAAAATGGTAAAACAAATCAAATGTGAGAATGTTCACAGCACATTTGATTCGGTGTGTGTCGCAATCGCAGTGTTCCTCTGGCTGGGGACAAGGTTTTTCGATAGCACCGCCTTAAGAGAAGCGGTTAGGTCTGCTGGATTCGCGCCGGTGTTAACCTGAAACATGTTAAGAATTACATTGCAAATTACTTACAATTACTTACCTCACACGACAATACGTCGGGAACATCGGGAAGTCAATTCAAAATGTTTCTTCTAGTCTATACAGGGTGTGCCAGAAACCGACGATAATCCGTCGACACAGATGGATCGGACGTCTAGATCACCGGATTTAAATCCGTCAGATTTTTGTCATTGGGGTTATTTAAAAGAAAAAGTTTACGGGAAACCGGAGGAAAACTTGATAGAGCTCAAAGAAAGAATTACTGCAGTAGCTCAGGTAGACGTATCTGCACTTGCATCGAGTACTTGCTCGACGCATCACCCGGGCATTTGTGATAAAATGTCGAGCTAGCATTCGTGCAGGTGGTAAACAATTTGAACATCTACTTCAACAGGTTAATAAAGACCAATTATTACTTCAAGTGTTTATTTTATTCCAATTCGTAGTTGGTAGAACAGTTATCAAATTCTGAAGTCCTTTTGCAGTTAAATAACAATATCTCATAAAATATTGGGCAAATCGGTAAGTGATGTACAATTTTAAAAACTACATTAGTTGGGCGTATTTTTGGTGCATAATGCCATCTTAGTGTAGTTATTTTTTATTTCGCCGCGAAGGGCCAAATTCAAGGGATGAGGCTAAAAAAAATGTGGCATGTGGCTCTTAAGTCGTTTTTCAGCTAAGCTGGATTAAACATGAAAAATAAATTATACCGTTAAATTAAGCCTTACTTTTCAGGAATATTTGACAAAAACTAGATTTAAGAAAACCTTGCATTTGTAGTTGTGGCATTTAAAAAAATTAGCTGAGGGAGAAAGTTTCGGATTTTTACAAAAATGACAATATCTCAAAAACTAAGCCATTTTTACTAAACCTAAAATTATATGTTCTGAGAGGTAATTAGTAGCCCTATCAGCTGTCGACGGATTATCGTCGGTTTCTGGGACACCCTGTATAATGAAATTTTACAAATTAAACATTTTGTCCTAGTTTATCATAGTTATGTTCCTTATATTACATTTTACATTCCGACACTCAAGTATTTTGCTGCAATAAAGTATTTATATCTATCTATGTTTTTCTCATTGTAAATATTTGATGCCATTCAAAATAATATTTTATGTAAATTAACTAATATTTATTCTTCACTAAATTCAATATTATGTATATTTTTTGAGACATTAAGGCAAACTGTACTGAATATTATGAATTTGTGTTAATCAAATATCGTTAACGTTGTGTGTTCTTTATTGCGAAATAAATATCTGAATCTGAATGAAAGCGCCACATATGGCGCCGAGCCACCCATAAGATGTCTAACGACGCCCGTGGACATTCGGTTATGAATATAGTTGGCGTTTTCCGTGCAGTCCAGTGTGGCCGGGACATACCAGATGCTGTAATACCTCTGACGTTACTTCCACGCTCATAAGAAAATCGATTCACCTGAAATATACTTGTCGCCTACGGTGTATAAATTTAGAATGTAAATGTTAATATAAATACCGTGTGGTGGCGGTACTTGAAAAGAATGGCCCCACTGCATCACTTCCCGTGCATGTCGTAAAAGACGACTAAGGGATAATGACGACACGCCGTGCTAAAGGGCGACAGGCTGGCCACCTCTCACCTTGGCGCGGTCCTTCCACCGAGTCATGCAGCAGGTGAGTCTTCGTGCCTTACTTGCTGCTTGATCGTTATCTTGTCCGAATACTTTGCTAGACGTAGTGGTCGGTGTTGTACTGTATATATATATATATTTTTATGTAATCCGGTATGGTTCGCTGAGTCGGAGGGGCCAAAGCACATGCTCCGACCAGCCAATATCACCTCCGAGAAGGTAGGCGCCATACCGGAGACTTCCCTGGATTGCCGGCTATACTGTACTGCTATGCGGCCATCATACATCCAGTACGGTGGTGCCGATCCAGTCGGTTACAATTTGAGCCTACCATCTCGTAAAAATATAATATGGTTTTAAACAAAGTTAAAAATTCGACAAAAACTCAAAATGTCTTTAATCAAACTTTCTCTATGTTCATCTGGTGTCGATGGCATTTTCTTAATGCCGGTTTCTACTTTGGTGAACGCTCATCGAGGGCATCTGATACTTGAAATTAAAAGTGAATTAAGAATAACGTGAATGTCATCATTACGATACCTTCAACGAACATCGCACAAGCTTGATAATGTTTACAATTAAAACATACTAAGCGCCACTGCTTACAGATGTGAAAATTATTGAATTACTATTTGAATAAACAATTAATAATATAAATAAGCAACATCACAAAATTAAAATGGTAAACAAATCAAATGTGAGAATGTTCACAGCACATTTGATTCGGTGTGTGTCGCAATCGCAGTGTTCCTCTGGCTGGGGACAAGGTTTTTCGATAGCACCGCCTTAAGAGAAGCGGTTAGGTCTGCTGGATTCGCGCCGGTGTTAACCTGAAACATGTTAAGAATTACATTACAAATTGCTTACAATTACTTACCTCACACGACAATACGTCGGGAACATCGGGAAGTCAGTTCAAAATGTTTCTTCTAGTCTATACAGGGTGTGCCAGAAACCGTCGATAATCCGTCGACACAGATGGATCGGACGTCTAGATCACCGGATTTAAATCCGTCAGATTTTTGTCATTGGGGCTATTTAAAAGAAAAAATTTACGGAAAACCGGAGGAAAACTTGATAGAGCTCAAAGAAAGAATTACGGCAGTAGATCAGGTAGACGTATCTGCACTTGCATCGAGTGCCCAAACCACTCGGCCACCCGACGCTTATACAACAGTCCTTGCAGAACAACACCATTTACTCTGCTCACCCGATTGTCGGGATATAGCGTGTGATATTTATGTATGCTAGTGTAAATTTCAAGGAATTCATACCATAATAACTGAGCCTCCAAATCTCTTTTGGACTGTCTTGACCTTACTGGCGGCTTCCTTCACTATCTGCCGGGCTGCGTTTATGTCTTCAGTGGGCTTCCCGAGCTCGGACATTTTGATCTGGAGCCGCGCGGCAGCCACCTGATGGAATTGGATCAGGGATTTGCACGCGAGCGTAGACGTGTCAATAAATGAGAAAGCGATCTTTTTGTCCGCCATATAAACGACATGGCGCCTCGTTGATTTCGCAAGGAGTGGTGTTATTGGCTGTGTCTGATCTGATATTGGCTGTATCGGATGTGCCCAACGAACCATTGGACACGTCCACCCGCGGCAGCGCTTTATATGAAACATACGGATTTGCACTTAGAATGAAACTGAGTGAACGAGCATTCAGATGGCTGACTGAAGGGGCATACACATTTTAATAATGCGAAGGATGAGTGTGAAAGACAAGTATGAAAGACAAGTATGAAAGACAAGTATGAAAGACAAGTATGGAAGACAAGGTATGAAACACAAGTATGAAAGATAAGTGTGAAAGCCAAGTGTGAAAGACAAATATGAAAGACAAGTATGAAAGACAAGTATGAAAGAAAGGTGTGAAAAACAAGTGTGAAAGACAAGTATGAAAGACAAGGTATGAAAGACAAGTATGAAAGACAAGCGTGAAAGACAAGTATGAAAGACAAGTGTGAAAGATAAGTGTGAAAGACAAGTATGAAAGACAAGTGTGAAAGACAAGTATGAAAGACAAGGTATGAAAGACAAGGTATGAAAGGCAAGTGTGAAAGGCATGTGTACCTCGGTGTCAATTTGGAGTGCGACGACTTTCTCAGGACACTTCACTTGCTTGTTGAACAAAGAAGACATGCGCGGGTTCTTCGGAAACCCGACCAGGATAAACCCACGCGCGTTCGGTTCCGCAAGCATAGCTTCCTTGATGAGATCTACCGTCAGTTGCTGTAAGGAAATATTGGTCTCTATTACTCTTTATTCGATCGCTATCTCGAAATTGTTTAAGGTTCCGTACTATCAAAAGACGAAAAAACGGAACACTTATAGGATCACTCTTGTGTCTGTCTGTCCGTCTGTCACAGCCTATTTTCTCCGAATCTACTGGACCGAAAAAGTTGAATTTCGGTACATATATAAAGTTTGAGGACCCAAACAGACGTATAGCGTAAATGAAATAATTTTAATTTTGGGGGTAAGTTTTGGTGGACAAATTAGAAATTCATTTTTTTTTTACATGCATTATGACTTTTTAATGGTCGGGGGTTTATCAAATTTCAAATTTAACTTTTATTTCAAGATTAAAATAAACCGCATGCATATCCGCCCACTTAAGATAATAATTGTTATAAGTGTGATAATACTTGATTACAAACATAGCCAACAACCATCTCGATTAAACCAACTTTCTAATAAAAAAAACCGCATCCAAATCGGTTCATCACTTTGGGAGCTACGATGCCACAGACAGACATACACACATACACACACACGGTAAACTTATAACACGCCTCTTTTTTTGTCGAGGGTTAAAAAAGGGCAGACGGACGACGGACCCCAACTAACATTATGGTGTTAAGACAGGCGTTATAATAGCTGTTTAATAGAGGCCCTTTCTTATACAGGTTAAGGTTCTTCAGTGACTTTACAATAGTAGCGCTAGAAGGTGCTATAAGGGTGGGACAAGAGCTAAAAATCTGCCGTTATAGTGCCACCCACCAAATTATTAGAATTATTCAATTCATTACCAAGAAGTTATGATGCGTGGGAAATATGCGCAACTGTCTGCATTCCTAAGAAGGCCATGAACTTTCGTTCGAAAGTTTGTCGATAATTAGGTTATTAGGTCATACAATTTGACGGGTGGTTCCACATTCGCCAACTTCCGTACTGGCCAATTCTTTATTCGCCAATTCCTTATTCGCCAACTCCTGATTTGCATATTCCTTACTGACCTACAGCTGTATAATACAGTTACAATACAACCAATAAAATAACAAGGTAACCTGATTATATTGTTTATTTTGAAAAGAAATTAAATTCAGATTCCACAAATAAAAAAAAAAAACTTGTGTGTGTAAGTAAGTAATAGTCACAGACGATTTGTAGGTTCGCTTAGTCTGTTTATCGCTTATCCCTACCAGGCTTTCCACTCCGACCAACTTAACTGACCAACTGAAACGGATCAACTATTTTTCTTTCCCAACGAATCAACTTTTTTATCGGTTAACCGCCAGAATTAAAAAGAAGAAGAACTTTTTTGTCGGCCTGACAGGTGCCCATTCACGCCCCTCTTGAAGGACCCGAGACTGTACTTGGGGGGAAATATATGGGCAGGGAGAGCGTTCCAGAGTTTACCGGTTCTGTAGAGGAAAGATCTGCAGAATCGATTGGTACGCATCCGCGGTAAGACCAGCGTGTAGGGATGCAATCCCTGCCCAGTGCGTGTGGTGCGAAGGTGGAAAGGGGACGGCGGGATCGCATTAAATAGCTCCTCCGAGCACTCCCCATGGAATAAACGATAGAACATACTTAGGGAGCCGACATCCCTACGGTGTTGCAGTGGTTCTAGATCGCAGGACACTTCGGGGTCACCCACTAGTCGCACGGCTCGACGCTGGATTGAGTCCAGAGGCGCAAGCTGGCATTTGGCAATTTTGAAAAATAGACTAAAATTATAAAATATATATTATATAATAGGCCAGGATTAAGAAACATTAACAAACATGAAGTCAACAAAGTACCAGGGCAGCAGAAATTGAAAGGAGGTTTCCATAATTTTATATATTAAGTTAATCGCATAGAAATAACCTAAAAGTCAATGGTTAATCGCTATTATAATAATAATATAGATTAACTTATATATGCAATTATGGAAACCTCCTTTCAATTTCTGCTGCCCTGGTGCTTTAGAACCGTTCCCAGAAGTCCTAAGTAGTCTTTCGGGTTTCCACATTAATTTCGGTGACTGTATTCTAGTTGGGTACAATGTAGTAATAAACTGCGAAATATTTAAGGAAAACAAATTGACTATCATATTGATTTTTCAGTAAATGGCAATTTTTTTTAATAATTTTTTTAACACCTGACCAGAGTGTTGATTTGTTTTGGTATTCATTGTACTTTTCGCAGCAAGTAAGTGAACAATAGGCCAGTAAGGAATAGGCAAATCAGGAGTTGGCGAATAAGGAGTTGGCGAATAAAGAATTGGCCAGTACGGAAGTTGGCGAGTGTGGAACCCCCGAATTTATCGACAAAGTTTCGACCGAAAGTTCACGTCCCTTCTTTCTTAGGAATGCAGCCAGTTGCGCATATTTCCCACGCATCATAACTTCCTGGTGGCACTATAGCATCGATTTGTTTGTTGGGACAGATGGCGCAGCGTATGCTTAGCAATTGATCATCATCAGCCTGTATCGGTCAACTGCTGGACATAGGCCTCTCTCAAGGCACGCCACCACACGCGGTCTTCCGCTCTTCTCATCCATCCAGTCCCGGCTACCATTTTTAGGGTCATCTAGCCGGGGGGGGGGGGGGGGGGGGGGGGGGGGTCCCACGCTACGTTTGGCCGCGCCCGTTTGTAAGTGGCCGCCATTCGAGCACACGTCTACCCCATCGGTTGTCGGGTCTACGACAGATGTGCCCAGCCCACTGCCACTTCAGCTTGCCTATTTTCTTAGCAATGTCGACTACCTTAGTTCTTTGATGTATCACGTCGTTACGGATTTTATCGGTCAAAGAAATGCCGAGCATTGCTCTTTCCATAGCTCACCGAGCGACTTTAAATTTGTGGACCAGGCCCATCGTCAGGGTCCACTTTTCCGCTCCGTACGTCATTACTGGCAGAACGCACTGATTAAAAACCTTCGTCTTTAATGACTGTAGGATGGAGGATGAAAGGATGTGGCGGAGTTTCCCAGCCTAGCTGAATCCTTCTGTTGGCCTCCTTGTCAAAGTTGTGCTTCCCCAGCTGGATGGTTTGTCCAAGATAGACATAATACTGCACAACTTCGAGGGTCGCCTCTCAATAGATGCACCCTATAGGCACCTATAGGCACCACATAATAGGCACCCTAATGGTACGTTGACACGATGCGAGGTTTAACGCACGAGAAGCATGCCGCCTTCTCGAACGAGAAAACTCGCATTCGTGAAGCGTTCGTGGAACTATTTACACTATTCCACATCTCGTTCGAGCTCGTCTGTGTTTCTCTGTTTTGACAGTTGCAAAAATACAGTCTGTAGACGAAGGTTTGGCGTGTATTGGTAACATTTTAGCGTTTATTATAGCACGACGTTTGATGAAACAAAATAAAGAAGAAAAAACAAAAAAGATCTTTTTTTATAGAAACTGGCTACGTCACCTACAACATCCGTGATGTCAACCCATAACACATTGGTGAACTAGGTGCCATGTCAGTGCTTTCCTTCGGTCGTGTCGGCTACACTGAACTGGACGGAAAATACAAACTATTTACATAGGTAGCCGTTTCGACCGACCTTTCATTCAGTGCGGTGGTACCAACCCGGGCGGGTTAAACCCTACCACCTAGTTATATAAGTAGGGAGTCATCTGAGATCTATGTGGATAAGAAAATGGATAAGTATATGTATAAAGATAACTCAATCATTTGCACATCAGTCCACTTTGTTATGGTGCCCTAAACAACCAAAAACCACTAAGAAAACTTTTTTGCGCCAACAAACTTCGTGCGAGACGCTCCTCTCGAACGCCAACTAATAAACATGCATGAACTCGTTCGCGCGCGAACGACGCTGCGTTCGTGCACGCATGCGAGCTTGCGAGAACTGTCTACACGGTGCGTGAATGCGTTCGAGAAGCATTTCTCGTGCGTGAACTCGCATCGTGTCAACCAGGCATAAAGACCTACCTCAGGCACAGGCTCATTTTCAGATAGTTTAGAGGCAATTATCATTCCCCTAATGTTATCCTTTTCCGCCTCGGCGCGCTCTAGGTCCTCCGGCCTGATGGTCGAGTAGCCGGTGAGTGCTGAGATGGTCTGAGCAATTGTCTGCTTCCCGGCGCCCGGAACACCGGCCAGGAAGATCACTGGCAGGTGCATTATCGGCTGGAGGTCGTACGTTCCGGGGGGAAGAGGCTCCGCCTAGTGGCACAGCACAGATTCAGATTCAGATTCAGATATTTATTTCGCCATAAAGAACACATAACAATAAAAATATTTCATTGAGACATATGCATATTCAGTAAGATTCGTCATTATCATTATTATTATTTTTTTGTCATGTCCCGTTCAGCAGTGCAATCTATAAGGAAGAACCGGGTAAGAAATCTTACAGAGCTTTTTTTAAATATAACTTACATACTAAGTTTCATTATGTTAAATATAACATACTATATCTAAGCAAAAAATTTAAAATATTAAGTCAAGATAATAAAAAATACAACAACATAGAACACAGGGTTCAGTCAAGCTATTAATAAAATTTGAGTTTATGCATATAAACAATTTGAATGAATTATCAGAGTCAGCAGAATTTTTATTTACATACGTCCTTATTTAATGTACAGCTCTTACACTAGTCAACCAGGAGTTTTGATGTATGGTGACCCATACATTAATTCCTCAGTCAATGAAACTTTGATAATATCTTGGAGTAATGTTCGGAATTACGACTGACAAATAATCCAACATTTTTTTTTACGGGAAGTTGGGTATATTCAAAGAAAAGTGAAAATTTAATATAACTCCTATAGACAAATTGCTCCGTCCAAAGTTACTTCGCCATAGGGTAGGTATTATTTATATGAATAAGTACGTAAATAAATCCAACATTTTTTGTATATGGAAATAGTGAATTAAAAACAAAATGTGTTTTTTTAATATATTTTTCTCGGCAAAATTGCTCAGTCGGTTCTTTAATCTGAATATACCTTAGTATTATTATGTACATCAATAAGCATAAGAATCCAACAACTTTTTTATATGCATCATTTTTTTTCAAGGTGACGACCGAAACTCTGTTCCGGAAAATTCCTCCGTCCGTTTTTATTGTACAATTATGATTAAGAATTTTGAAGAAAATTATTTGCAAAAGAATCCAACAAAAAATCCATCGGCAAGTTTAAAAAACAAGCGGGCCAAGACGGGCGCGGTGCGCAGAGGAGCGGCCGGCCGCGGGAGGCGAGAGACGCGGCATTTTCCCCTCATCTGCGTCCATGCTGCGCCGCGCCGCCCCTGGCGCGCCGCTGAAGTTGGCGTGCGGTGTGTGCTAACCAGGGACTGAAAACCGGTTCGAAATGGGGTTCGGATTCTCCGAACCGGTTCGAAGAACCTTTTTAACGAGCGAACCAGTTTGGTCGCGAACCGGTTCAAAAAAACCCGAACCTGAAGCCTTAAAACCGGTTCAGAACCGGTTTGGACCTCTAATATTAACCGGTTCGCAGCAGGGTACGAAATGGGGTGGAAACCTATATACATTTTTTTGGACTTTGGGCTTCTTTTTTAATGTAAAACATTGTTGTTTTATGTATTTAATAAAATAAAAAAATAGGTGGTTGATTTTTATAGCCTAATCGATTCAGTTTCATAACAGTAACAAAAAAGTCTTAATTATCATTATGACATAACACGTGTAAGTTGGTAAAAAAAAATCAAATTCTTTCTATTCCATACTAATAAAACTAAAATTGTGGTTTTTCACAATTTCTGAAACAAAGGGATCTATGTGTTGGAAGACTTTTTTGTTCCTGGCATGAAACTGAAATGATTAAGAAATTTTTTTTTTACATTTTACATAGAAAAAATGTTTTTGTGCGAACAAAAATTATTTGTTCTTCAAAAGTGATCTATTTCCGATACAGAACCCTCTTTTAGCGTACTATTAACTAATTTTGAAAGACATTAATAAGGTGCTTCGTTATTCATCTCAAGTAAACACGTTACGCAAAAAAAAAAATTATATGTTTTTAGCATAACTTTTCGAGAAATTTTCAAACGCAGAACAGCTGTTTATTGTAAGTAAGTCACAAGGTCACTAGACCTGTGTGTAACAGTAGGTAGCTTGCATTGTACGGGGTCAATGACCGTTGTATGTCCAAACGCAGAACAGCTGTTTGTTGTAAGTAAGTCACAAGGTAACTAGACCTGTGTGTAACAGTAGGTAGCTTGCATTGTACGGGGTCAATGACCGTACTATGTTCAAACGCAGAACAGCTATTGTTGTAAGTAAGTCACAAGGTCACTAGGCCGCCGCCGCTCTAAAACTAGCTACCTACCTACCTACCTACCTACGTGTGCGGTGTGTGTGCCTACGTTTCTTGTTTGCAAGGGTCTATAGCCTTGATTGGTTTTTACAGCTATTTGATTTAATTTTTTTGTTAGGAGATGTTAGGAGAAACAATGCTCCTATAAACATGTTTTTTTTTCGTAAAATGTTGAGCTGAACGGGACATGACAAAAAAAAAATAATAATAATGATAATGATAATGACGAACCATACTGAATATGCATATGTCTCAATGAAATATTGTTATTGTTGTGTGTTCTTTATGGCGAAATAAATATCTGAATCTGAATCTGTTTGTTTGAGCGCGTATGTAACCCTCCCGAAGTTATTGACATAAATAACGAAGCACCTTATATAGGGAGTTAAAGCTGTTCTCGTCTGTGACACCTCATGGTCCTTAAGTCACACGTGCCTCCTGGGTGGTGCCAAATGAACAGCAGTTAGCGTGTGGGAGATCTTCGGATCGACTGGGTTCGCCACCACATCCTGGGAGAATCAATTATTTATTTAATTTTTATTTTATTTTTATTTATCTCTTTATTTCAGCCAACTAGGGCCATATTGAAAATACATATTAAATGTCTTAACCTAAGAACTAAAATTACTTTTTCTCCACTTGTGTCTGTACGGGTCCCAATAGAGACCCGTATGCGTCATATTAGTCTGCTGACGCGGTGAATCAGGTGCGCGTAGAGTGGGCGCAGATTGCGTCCGCGGCACGGGCGTCGGCAGTGGCGCGGGCGTCGGCAGCGGTGCGGGCGTCGTCGGCGGCGGCGCGGGTTGCGTCTCCTGAATGTGCAGGACGGCAGTTGTAGACAGCTCCGGCGCGGCCTCAGCATACTTATGGCGCGCGACCTCACGATGAAGGTCGCGATTGTAGCGCCGGAACACCACCCCGGAGGGCCAAAACTCACTGCGAAGGAATGTCTTCACCTTCTCGGCAGGAATGCACAGCTTGAAAGCGCAAAAGTTCGTGTCAGCCCAGTGTGAAGGAAGAGCCTCGACACTCTCAACTCGCTCACCCTTATCCTGGACGTGGCGGATGAGGTCCTCGATCTTCATGTCCTTTCGCAGGCGAGACACGTAGATGAGAGCCGTGCGTGGAGCTGCCTTCAAACAGCTATCTTCAGGGGGCGAAGATCCGCGCTTATTGCACCTCTTCCTTCTCTTCTTCCTGCTCTCGACGAGTACGAACCCGTCTTTGTCACGTGCAGCCTCCTGCCGACAGTCGGGACGCGGTTCCAAGCGCGGGGATACCATTGTTGTTTTCTCCACCGTTTTACTGATACGCTTCGTCATAGATCCTCGTCGCCTTTTCGGACGAGCGGCAACGGGGCGGGTGGGCGGAGGAGCGGGAGGGGTGCGCAGTGTAGAAGTCGAGGCATCAAAATCACCATCAGCGCTTACGTAGCATACCGGCGTCGATGTGCAATCGCTGGGTGACGACACTTGAGCACCTCGCCTGCGCATATTGATGTTGCGCACACTCAGCGTTTCGTTCGGTGTTCCCACTTGCGGAATGCGATCAGGCTGCAGAGACGGGGTTATCGGCCGGAGTGACTCGGAACATGACAATTTCTCAACTGCCTGTTTCAGCTGTTGAACTTCCGGGGTGAGAGATGTTGGCCCCTACGCCGCTGTCGCTCCACAGTTTCCCTTCAGTTGAGCTATGTCCGCTTTTATGATCACCAAATCTTTCAGGAAGGCCGTAACGTCGACGTGGTCGAAGGACACAGGCGGCAACTTATTGAGGTCGTACGCCACGAACCTTGGCACGTCGTCGGGGTCTGTCTGCTTTAAGATGGTGATGATGTCCTGGATAGTCTTCTTCTTCCGATTTTCTCCCTTGCGAGTCGGCCTTCTTGACGGAATGCACGCACAAAGCAGAACTCTCGCGGTCTCAACGTCATCTTCGGTGAAGGCGGACTCACAAATCCGGATGATGCTGACTTCATCCAAGACGTCCGCTTTATGGTTTATGAAGGCTAGTACTTCATTCACAACCATATTGCATTTATCGCACGCCATTTTCGCTTACTTCGCAGGTGCGTCTAGAGTGAATCGTGTGCGCGTCCGTCGCCGACCGATGCAAGCTCAGTACTATTATACCGCCATAACAGTTCACTGTGTTCCGGTGCAACTCCCGGGGACCCAAAAGCAGGTGGGGATGGCTGTGTTGAGGAGTAGGTCAGTAATCCCGACGCGGATTCGCTGTTCCGACGTGATGCATCGACACGGTTGACAGGGAGACTTGGTGAGACGGTTATTCCGCTGGCCGCCCGCCGGTGGTACAGGGGCCCAATCGCGTCTAACCAACGCGAGAGGCTGCCCTGGTAAACCGGCGCATAATCCCGGAGTGGTCCGTCGTGCCGGTTGGTGAACGGAGTAGGGGTCCCGGCGGCCACTTCCGGGGGGAGGGGAGGGGGGGGGGGACCGGGGCCCTTCCGTCTTCCGTGTCGGCGCACCACTAACCTGAGCAGTAAGCGAATAAGCTAGGGTCCACGCTTTGCCCGTGAATCACCACAGCCACCCTTCACGCTCTTTCCCCCCCTCTTACTACAACCATGGTAGTACAAAGAAAGAACAACTTTCAATCAGCTGTGCACACCCCTACAAATTGCACACCCCTACACAAACCTACACCACTATTTAGCGTTGACTTGACCAACGTGCGGGGGTTGCACACCAATCTTAATGCCGTCAATCACCACGTGAAGAGGATGAAGCCGGCCTTGCTTTCTCGACGAAAACGCAAATATCTCGCCATGCCGACACTTCTTACCTGCACCACCCCGGCTACACCCTGGATGAAGCCTTCCGCTGGCGAGCCGGAGTCTGCCTGTTTGTCAGGGCTGATATTTCCTGTCGTCGCCTGCGCTGCATTGAGGACTCCGAGCTCTCAATACTCTGGCCCCATGTGGATCTGGGAACGGTGTCGCGGGTCCCAATAGGTCGCACTCTGGCAATGCGGAGACAGCTCGGTTATTCGAGTACCTGAGTGGAGCGGTAGACAAAGTCCAAGAGCGGTTCCCCACCGCGGATTTGGGTTTCCTTGGAGACTTTAATGCCCATCACAAGGCATGGCTAGGCTCCAGGAGAACTGACTTTGCGGGGAGAGCCGCCTACGACTTCGCCCTGACGCATGGCCTGTCTCAACTGGTGGACCAGCCCACCAGGCTGCCAGATATAGACGGTCATGGACCCTCTCTGCTGGATCTTCCGCTGACGACAAACCCCACTGGATATAAAGTCTCAGTGAGAGCCCCGCCGGGTTCTTCTGATCATTGTTTAGTGGGGTCCACGGTGTCATCTTCGCCTCCTCAGTCCCGTACTGGAGGAACGCGTCGAATTTGGCACTACGCGTCAGCAGATTAAGATGAGATGCGAGAACACTTCGCATCCTACCCTTGGAGAGAGATCTGCTTCAGTTCGGACGATCCGTCAAAATGCGGTAATACCGTTGCCGATGTGGTTCTGGGGGCAAAGGAATTTTTTTTTTTTTTTTTATGTAATCCGGTTTGGGTGGCTGTGTCGGAGGGGCCAAAGCACATGCTCTAACCAGCCAATATCACCTCCGAGAAGGTAGGTGCCATACCGGAGACTTCCCTGGATTGCTGGCTATACTGGACTAGAGGAGAACACAACCGAGGTTGCTTGCGGCCATCTTACATCCAGTACGGTGGTACCAACCCAGTCGGCTACAATTTGAGCCTACCACCTAGTAAGGGGCAAGGGGAAATGTTTATTCCCAGCGCCTTTGTCCACCTCGGTGGTAAAAGCCAACCATCGTACAGCCGCGACTGTGCTGATGCTGTCGCAGCTAAATGCACAGCTTATCGGGCATGGTCGCGTGCCCGTGCCGGACGTGAATCAAACGTATCCGAACAGACGAAGGAATACAACCGCCTCTCCAGATCCTGCAAAAGGGTTATTGCCAGGGCCAAATTTGACTACATCGGCGACAGACTGAACCAGCACCCAACTGGGAGCTGTGAGTTCTGGTCTCTCGCCAAATCTGTCGAGTCGAATTTCTGCCGCTCCTCTCTTCCACCTCTGCAGTGTCCTGGAGGCTCACTTGCCCACTCCGCAAAGGAGAAAGCCGACATACTGGTATCTCTCTTTGCGGGGAACTTCAACCTGGACGATGGGGGTGCCACTCCCCCATCCATACCTAGGTGTGAGAACTCCATGCCGGAAGTGTACAGTTTCGATAATAGACTGTACTGGCGGAGTTTCTCTCCCTATATGTCAGGAAAGCGTGTGGGCCGGAAAGGATTCCTGCATTGGTGTTAAAATAGTGTGCTCCCGAGCTGGCTCCAGTGCTGACGCGCCTATTCCGTATCTCCTACTCCAATGGCCGTGTGCCGGCGGTCTGGAAATCTGCGTTTGTGCAAGCGGACCCCAAAAAGGTTTTTTTTATTGACAGCGCGTCGTATGGCGCCGAGCCACCCATAAGGTGTCTAACGACGCCCATGGACATTCGGTCGTATGCGGGGGTTCCGAATGCCATGCCGAGCATTGCTTATGGTGCCCATTCACGGCCCTCTTGAAGGACCCGAGACTGTACTTGGGGGGAAATATATGTGCAGGGAGAGCGTTCCAGAGTTTACCGGTTCTGTAGAGGAAAGATCTGCAGAATCGATTGGTACGCATCCGCGGTAAGTCCAGCGTGTAGGAATGCAATCCCTGCCCAGTGCGCGTGGTGCGAAGGTGGAAAGGGGACGGCGGGATCACATTAAACGGCCCCTCCGAGTACTCCCCACGGAATAAGCGATAGAATACACTTAGGGAGCCGACATCCCTACGGTGTTGCAGTGGTTCTAGATCGCAGGACACTTCGGGGTCACCTACTAGTCGCACGGTTCGACGCTGGATTGAGTCCAGAGGCGCAAGCTGGTATTTGGCAGAGCCATCCTACAGGTGCGAGCAGTACTCCAAGCAGGACCTGATCTGCGATTTATAGAGAAGCAGCTTTTGGTGTGAAGTACCGTCGCACCTTATTGAGTTCGCCCAGCTTTTTAGAAGCCAGCTTGGCCTTCCCCTCGATATGGCGACGAAAGTTCAGGTCGTGCGACAGTTCGACTCCGAGGACCCCGACGTGTTCACTTAATTTAAGCGACGTGCCTTGGAATGAAGGAACCGGTGTGAGCGCCGCTCTCTTCGCACTGAACACGCGAACTTGTGTCTTGGAAGCGTTGAACTCGACCAAATTACTATGGCCCTATTCGGAAATAGAGTCGAGTGTGTGTTCGAGCTCAGACACAAGTCTTCGCCTCTTCTCATCCACAACATCCCGACTGGCTGAATGGTGACTGGTGTAGGATCCGTGTGCCGTACTGTCATCAATGTATGTTGCCCAGAGACAGCATATCAGTGATATGCAGAAGAAACAGCGTGGGTGACAACACAGATCCTTGGGGTACGCCGGCGTTCACTGACATGGCGTCCGACGAGCAACCGTAGTGCACGGTTGCTGAATGAATGCTACGCCCATGCAGGAAGTCGGCGAAGAAACAAGAAACAAGAAACAAGAAACAAGAAACGTAGGCACACACACCGCACACGTAGGTAGGTAGGTAGGTAGGTATCTAGTTTTAGAGCGGCGGCGGCCTAGTGACCTTGTGACTTACTTACAACAATAGCTGTTCTGCGTTTGAACATAGTACGGTCATTGACCCCGTACAATGCAAGCTACCTACTGTTACACACAGGTCTAGTAACCTTGTGAATTACTTACAACAAACAGCTGTTCTGCGTTTGGACATACAACGGTCATTGACCCCGTACAATGCAAGCTACCTACTGTTACACACAGGTCTAGTGACCTTGTGACTTACTTACAATAAACAGCTGTTCTGCGTTTGAAAATTTCTCGAAAAGTTATGCTAAAAACATATAATTTTTTTTTTTTGCGTAACGTGTTTACTTGAGATGAATAACGAAGCACCTTGTATAATGTCTTTCAAAATTAGTTAATAGTACGCTAAGAGAGGGTTCTGTATCGGAAATAGATCACTTTTGAAGAACAAATAATTTTTGTTCGCACAAAAACATTTTTTCTATGTAAAATGTAAAAAAAAAAATTTCTTAATCATTTCAGTTTCATGCCAGGAACAAAAAAGTCTTCCAACACATAGATTCCTTTCTTTCAGAAATTGTGAAAAACCACAATTTTAGTTTTATTAGTATGGAATAGAAAGAATTAGATTTTTTTTACCAACTTACACGTGTTATGTCATAATGATAATTAAGACTTTTTTGTTACTGTTATGAAACTGAATCGATTAGGCTATAAAAATCAACCACCTATTTTTTTATTTTATTAAATACATAAAACAACAATATTTTACATTAAAAAAGAAGCCCAAAGTCCAAAAAAATGTATATAGGTTTCCACCCCATTTCGTACCCTGCTGCGAACCGGTTAATATTAGAGGTCCAAACCGGTTCTGAACCGGTTTTTAGGCTTCAGGTTCGGGTTTTTTTGAACCGGTTCGCGACCAAACTGGTTCGCTCGTTAAAAAGGTTCTTCGAACCGGTTCGGAGAACCCGAACCCCATTTCGAACCGGTTTTCAGTCCCTGGTTAGCACACACCGCACGCCAACTTCAGCGGCGCGCCAGGGGCGGCGCGGCGCAGCATGGACGCAGAGGAGGGGAAAATGCCGCGTCTCTCGCCTCCCGCGGCCGGCCGCTCCTCTGCGCACCGCGCCCGTCTTGGCCCGCTTGTTTTTTAAACTTGCCGATGGATTTTTTGTTGGATTCTTTTGCAAATAATTTTCTTCAAAATTCTTAATCATAATTGTACAATAAAAACGGACGGAGGAATTTTCCGGAACAGAGTTTCGGTCGTCACCTTGAAAAAAAATGATGCATATAAAAAAGTTGTTGGATTCTTATGCTTATTGATGTACATAATAATACTAAGGTATATTCAGATTAAAGAACCGACTGAGCAATTTTGCCGAGAAAAATATAGTAAAAAAACACATTTTGTTTTTAATTCACTATTTCCATATACAAAAAATGTTGGATTTATTTACGTACTTATTCATATAAATAATACCTACCCTATGGCGAAGTAACTTTGGACGGAGCAATTTGTCTATAGGAGTTATATTAAATTTTCACTTTTCTTTGAATATACCCAACTTCCCGTAAAAAAAAATGTTGGATTATTTGTCAGTCGTAATTCCGAACATTACTCCAAAATATTATCAAAGTTTCATTGACTGAGGAATTAATGTATGGGTCCAACTCCTCGTTGACTACATTATCTAGGCAGCAAGTGAATGCGTGTCTAGCATCTTGCCTAAACTCGGTTTTAATAGCAAATCCGATTTAAACTTAAATATGATAATAAACTACATACATATCAGACACGCTGAATCCAGACAATCGGGGTAAGCAGAGTAATCGGTGTTGTGCTGCATGAACTCTGGTAAATTACAGCGCCACACCGGCCCACCACGTTTCGCAAAGTATTCGAACAAGATTCAATCGATCAATCAGCAAGTAAGGCACAAAGACCCACCTGCTGCATGACTCGGTGGAAGTACCGTGCCAAGGTGAGAGGTAGCGATCGTGCCGCTCTTTAGCACGGCATCTTTTTCTTATCCCTTAGTCGCCTCTTACGACATGCATGGGGAGAGATGCAGCGGGTAAACTATATCTTCTCATCGTTCTAGAGCTTCTCTTATGTTCTCTCTTTCTCTCTCTCTCTCCCTCCTTCTCTGCCTTTCCCTGCCTCCCTGACCTACTCCCCTCCCACCCTCCCCTCCGTCGTCGTCTCCGCTTTCCGTTCCTATTATACTTTCTTTGAAACTGCTCAGCCCTACTGCTATTTACCGAGCAATAGACAATCCGGATGTAGAGGAGAGGTTGTAGGTTGCCGCACGAACTCGCACATTACCATTTTGTCAGCCTCGGTAGCTCAGTGGTGCGGTCGGTCGACTGTTGTTAAGCAACCCTGAGCGCAGTCAGTACTTGGATGGATGACCGAGCGACCGGTTGGAGGCTGACCGCGGTTCGGATTCCACGTAAAACTGTAGGTCCCTTCCCTTCTTACCTTACTAGGTGGTAGGGTTTATCCCGCCCAGGTTGATATCGCCGCACTGAATGAAACGTTGTCGGTCGAAACGGCTACGTAAATAATTCGTGTTTTCCGTCCAGTTCTGTGTAGCCGACATGAAATGAAGGGAAGCATTGACATGGCAAATAGTTCACCCGGTGTGACGGGCTAGCATCACGGATGTTGTAGATGATGTAGCCAACCGTGTCAGTTTCCATAAAAAAACCATCACTGTTCGACAGGGGCGACGCTCTACAACTGGACTGTCTCTTTCTAAAGATTAACACACATTATTTGCTTTCGGGAGCTGTACGTACACATCACCATACCACACACGGCGTATCCCGACAATCAGGTTAACAATGTAAGGAGTTTGGTCTGTGTGCGGTTCGGTAATTCAAAAGACTAGGTCCACTGCATCTCGCCCCGTGCATGTCGAAGGCGGCAGAAAAAGAAACATGTTAATTTTGAGCACCCTGATCAGAAGTTATTTTTTTTACATAAAAACAGGACCGTGCCAAGGCGAGAGGTTGCTACCCGTCGCCTTTTAGCATGGCATCTGTCGTTATCCCTTAGTCGCCTTTTACGACATGCACAGGGAGAGATTTAGAAGGGCTATTCTTTTTAAGTACCACGGGCTCCACACGGGTTTCTACTTCTACAAACGTAAATGTTATGTTTCTGTATTCATATACATACTTACATCGTCCGTTTTTGAAAATATACACCCCATTTTTACAAAATTATTCAATAAAAACTTTCGTAAATAAATCGATTGTTTCAATTTCCTTCAAATTGACACTAGCTGCAAAGCAATTATGATTTTTTTTTTTCACTTTGACAATTCTACACCGATGTGGCCTGTTAATCGATGTTCTTGAATGAAAGTTGGAATGTTTACATTTCCGGGAGGTAGGTAACACAATTTAAGGGGTAAGCCAGGCGTCTTTAAATATAATTATAAATATACCTAGTTAAATATATGTATGTGGGGTCCGTAAAAATCAAATTGAAAAAAAAAATTGGTTGTCTGTAAAGTCGGTTTACGGACGATAGTTTTACGTGATGACGCTTAGGCCGATTGTGCCTCTTTATCGCTTGTTACGCGCTCTCGCTTGCACACACAGGCTCAGATGGAAAGTGACACTTTTTCGTGTGTGCAGCCGGTGTTGATCAATTTATAAGACGTGACGTCATCACGTCAAAAAAAAAGTTTTAATTGGTCGAGTTGTAACAACTACAACGTGTCGCAAAACTCAACGTCAAGCGGGAACCAGGGTGTAGGCAGCTTATGACTACCCAGGGAAAAATTAGAAAACAAAATCGGAGTCATTTGTTATTTCAGAAAAAAATTTTACTGAATATTTTTTGTGATAAAACTATGGGCATTTTGGTTTTATTTGGGATACTGATCAATAGCAGAGTTATTTAGGCTGCTAATAAAAAAAATTAAACAAATTTATATTTGCAAATTTGTATTCGTCGTACCTAAAAATGTTGTACGAGAGTGTTTTTCAAAAAATGCTCATAATGACATGAGGGCTGACATCACGGATGTTGTAGGTAAAAAACAAATGACTCCGATTTTTTTTCTGGGCAGTCATAAACTGGCCTACTCCCTGGCTCCCGCTTGACGTTGAGTTTTGGGACACGTTGTATGTGAACAGATATGATTTTAGAAATAAAATTCGAACTTGTAGAAGAATTCGAATAGACAGCGAGTTCGACTACTGCATTTTCCACTGCATACTACATATACATATCACACACGCTGAATCCCGACAATCGGGGTAAGCAGAGTAATCGGTGTTGTGCTGCAAGAACTCTGGTAAATTACAGCACAAGACCGACCACCACGTTTCGCAAAGTATTCGAACAAGATTCAATCGATCAAGCAGCAAGTAAGGCACGAAGACCCACCTGCTGCATGACTCGGTGGAAGTACCATGCCAAGGTGAGAGGTGGCGAGCCCGTCGCCCTTTAGCACGGCATCTTGTCCTTATCCCTTAGTCGCCTTTTACGACATGCAAGGGGAGAGATGCAGTGGGGCTATTCTTTTTAAGTACCGGGCCCACACATTTTCCACTGCTCTTGATAAATTTTCATTGTGCCCGTGCATGTCGTAAAAAGGCGACTAACGGATAACGACAAGATGCCGTGCTAAAGGACGACAGGCTAGACAACTCTCACCTTGGATCTGTCCTTTGAGTCATGCAGCCGGTGAGTCTTCATGCCTTACTTGCTTCTGGAAGTTATCTTGTGTAATTCTTTGCTAGACTTGGTCGGTATTGTGCTGTGATTTATAAGAGTACCGGCAGCACAACTCAGATTACTCTACTTACCCCGATGGTCGGGATACAGCGTGTGGTATGGATTTATGTTTTCGTTTCTCGTAGTTGGGTTTTATTTTTTATAGGCTGCATAAATACGAGTATCTATACATATAATAAAATCGTAAAGGTAAGAAAGTCTGTACATTGAATGTATTCGGAAAAAAACTAACCAGGGTGGCTTAAAATGAGATACTGAACATATTAGAACAGTTTTTAAAATTTTTGTTTGTTTGTTTGTTTGTCTGTACGCGCATCACGCAAAAACCACTGAACGGAATTAGACGAAACTTTGTATAGTGGCAGTTTATATGCCGGGTTAACATAATACGTAAAAAAAAATAACAAAAATAAAAAAAAAATTAACAATTATAAACATTATTGCGCGTTTAAAATCACGTAGTCCAAAGTACATAATTATATCTTGAGAGCTGGCAGCAAATACAATTTGAATAAAATATTCATTCGAAATTTAAAAACAAGTAGATACAACGAAAATGACAGTTCTTCTTTTTTATAACTTGAATACAATAGTCTATACATATCTATTCTTTCTATACATATAATAAAATCGTAAATGCAAAAATGTCTATTTGTACGCTCATCTCGCAAAAACCACTGAACGGAATTTGACGAAACTTTTTATAGTGACAGTGTATATCAAATCACGTAATCCAAAGTAAAGGTAAAAAACAATTTTAAATGTCATGTTGACAACGGAGAACTGTCATCCCGACGTGAGCTGGCCGGTGACAAATTGTTTGATAAATAAAAAAATATAATTGAAAGTCGAAGTTATGTCGCTGTCATCGGTGCAATAAAATTTATATATCTGTTGCCCGCGGCTTCGATCGCGTGAAATTCGTATTTCAAAAAAAGAAAGTAAGTAACTAAAGGCGGGCCCGAAGGCGGATCTGCGCTCACGTAAACGATTTTCTTTCTCGATGAAAGTAACTAAGGGCGAGGCGGAAGGCGGAGCTGAGTTCAGAAAGAAGAAAACATTCTTGAAGAAAGTAAGTAACTAAGGGCGAGGCCGAAGGCCGAGCTCTGTTCTGGAAGACCATAAACCTTCTCGAAGAAAGTAAGTAACTATGGGCGAGGCCGCAGGCCGAGCTGCGTTCAAGAAGAAGCTAAACCATCTTGAAGAAAGTAAGTAACTAAGGCGAGGCCGAAGGCCGAGCTACGTTCGAATAATTGAAAAACCATCTCGAAGAAACAAGTAACTAGGGCGAAGCCGAGGGCCGAGCTGCGTCCAGCAAGAAGCTACGATCTTGAAGAAAGTAAGTAACTAAGGCGAGGCCGAAGGCCGAGCTACGTTCTGATAATTGAAAAACCATCTCGAAGAAAGCAAGTAACTAAGGGCGAGGCCGAAGGCCGAGCTGCGTTCAGGGAGAAGCTAAACGATCTTGAAGAAAGTAAGTTATTAAGGGCGAGGCCGAAGGCCTTGCTCTATTCGGGAAGACCATAAACCATCTCGAAGAAAGCAAGTAACTAAGGGCGAGGCCGTAGGCCGAGCTGCGTTCAGGAAGAAGGTAAACATTTTTGAAGAAAGTAAGTAACTAAGGCGAGGCCGAAGGCCGAGCTACGTTCTAACTAATGATAAACCATCTCGAAGAAAGCAAGTAACTAAGGGCGAGGCCGAAGGCCGAGCTGCGTTCAGGAAGAAGCTAAACCATTTCGAATAAAGTTAATTAATATTAAGATTGAGTTAATTTAATTTAAATTTTATTATAAAGTCCACGCTTCTGACGGCAAATATCCTAGAACCTCGCGATTATTCCCGGCTGGATGGCAAGAGGCCCGATGCTATCACCTTAGTGCCATGGACTAAGGGTAGTTCTTGGATGTGGGACGCCACTTGTGTTCTCACATTGGCTTCAAGTCACGTTAGGACATCTTCAAGAGCAGCTGGCGCGGCCGAGGCTGGGGCGGAGAGCCTCAAACGCAACAAATATAGAAATATAATTCAAGATTTCGAATTTGTTGTGTTTGCGGTTGAAACCCTCGGTCCGAGGAGCAGTGAAGCCAAAAGAGGCTTGGGCCTCTGCTGGTTGACGCAACTGGTGTCCCGCCATCAAGAGCTTATGTACTGCATTCAAAGGGTAAGCCTTACCATCCAGCGGGGTAATGCCGTAAGTGCTCTAAGAACATTTGAAAATGCCCGTTTTGATAGTTATTTTAATGTTTGTTAGGTAGGTTTTAATTCTTTAGTTATTAATATTACTTTTTTATTTTTATGAAATAAATAGACTGAGTAAACGATATTATATTCTATCGAAGAAAGGAAGTCTTTAAGGGCGAGGCCAGAAGGCGGAAGAGGGTTTTTGGTTTACCTGAACGCAGGTCGGCCTTCGGCCTCGCACTTAGTTCCTTCCTTTCTTCCAGGAGATTTATCGTCTTCCTTAACGCAGCTCGGCCTTCGACCTCGCCCTTACTTACTTCCTTTATTTGAGAAAGGTTTATCGTTTACCTGAAAGCAGCTCGGCCTTCGGCCTCGCCCTTAGTTAGTTACTTTCTTTGAGAAGGTTTATCGATTACCTGAACGCAGCTCGGCCTTCGGCCTCGCCCTTAGTTAATTACATTCTTCTTTGGAATACGAATTTCACGCGAGCGAAGCCGCGGGCAACAGCTAGTGTATAATATATGTATTTGAGTACGAAAGACATTTATGGAGCGAATGTGAGTGGAAGAGTCGGGAAGGGTGGGGCCGGTACTTTAAAAGAATAGCCCCACTGCATCTCTCCCCGTGTATGTCGTTAAAGGCGACTAAGGGATATGACTCGCTTCTTATATTACTAGGTGGTAGTAGGGTTGCCAGATGTTCGCCATTAAAAAAACGGACAACCAAAAACTCAATTATTAATTAGATAATTTTATTTAGATTTATAAAGTAAAACACATGAAATGTTAAGAAAGAAAGTTTTATTCATACTTAAGTCACAACATAAACAAGTCATCCATCATATTACAAACAAATCAATATATCTTTAAGGACCCACCGCCCGCCGCCCGTCTGCCCCGCCACCTTCGGCGGGAAATTTAAAAACCCGACAAAACCTGGTCATATTTTTTTACCGGGCAGGGGCTTCGAAAACCGGACTGTCCGAGCCAAAACCGGTGTTATGGGCTGACATCACGGATGTTGTAGGTGATTTAGCCAACCGTGTCAGTTTCCATAAAAAAAAAGGGTCGGGCATGTGCTACCCTTCTGCTACAGAAGCATTAACCAAAACAATCCTTCTGCTACACCAGGTGGCGCGCCGCGATCGGCGCCGGCGCATTACTCTCGAAAAAAAATCATTTTGGAAGATTTTTCCATAAAACTTCATGAACTAACATATGGATTGTATTTACAGATAAATATTCTAGCTATAAATGGCATTTTTTTATATATATTACGTATTCTAGGTGACAAAATTATTTTGTAAAGTTGTTCTATGTGAAAATCGCGACCTCTCTAAGGTTTTTTTTTTTTTTATAAATTTATTAGACCGCCAATCGGTCACATAGTATTTTTATTATAAACACTAATAAATAACGGACCTAATCATACCTTTCTTGTGTATCAGCAGCTTCCCGTGTCGTTCACAATAAAATTTGTATGGTTTGTATTGTTTGTATGGAGAAAACTAGATCACAAAAATTGCTTATTTCTCGTAAATGTACTGTATGCAAACACTATACGGCATATATTATTTCAACTACAGGAACTAAATAACACTTCTATAAAGGGGTCAAGTGCATGTATCCGAAACCGACAAGCATGCATGAAAAACATTATGAGAGTGGAAGAGTCGGCAGAGGTGTGTCAGGATCGTGGCACTTGGAGATCCGTTGTATCTGCCTACTGCACTGGGAAACAGGCGTGACGCTATGTATGTATCTATACATGTATGTATGTATATATGTAATGCATGTATGTATGTATGGATGTATGTATATATGTATGTATTTGTGTTTGCGCAACAGACAAGGCAAGTGCACGTTGCGTTGTTATTATTGCACGGAATATGTGGGCGGCTTTGGGATGAGCCCCATATACGAGTGGGTAAAAGTTTATTTCTCACGAAATTGGCTAGCGCAGGGACTTTAAGTTTCTCGGGTGTAACTATGAAGAAATAGCAGGATTTCTAGTAAGCAACACTGCAGCACCATCCTACACTCAGCTCGTCGGTTTATGACCCGGTGCGATGGTAGGTATATAATAGGAGTATCTTAAAACCATTTCAGATAGTCGCCTACGAAGAAAAGAAATGTTATTTTTTTTTTATGGAATCTGCCACGGTTGGCTACATCACCTACAACATCCGTGATGACAGCCCGTAACACCGGTTGAACAAGGCGCCATGTCAGTGCTTCCCTTTATTTCATCTACGTTTATATATTTTTATAAATGGTTTCTCGGAAACGGCTGTAACGATTTGGATGAAATGTTGCATTTATTTAGGTAATTTTTGTTTTTCAAGTTTATCTACATTCGTGTTCCAACTATAGTCTGTTTTTTTGGAAGACGGAGGAAAGTGACGTTTGGAGTGTTGCCAGTTTCTGGCAAATTTTAAATAGGCATGTAGTTGCTATCGATACATTTATCGATTGATTAACTAATGAAATGCTGTAAACTCAAATATTTACCTATTTATTGTGGATTTAATTGACAACATTATTAAGCTAAATCTAGCTAGAAAAATGTCAAGTTTAAGGCAGCGCCACTGGTAGCGCATAATATGTGTGAAGGTGTGTCGTGTCGTGTTCGTGTCGTGTAAAAGTCGATACTATTTTCATCGACTACAATCACTAGTGGTGCAAAGCGTGCAACACTCTAATGTACGTCAATTTACTCCGTCTTCCAAAAAAACAGACTATAGTTATAAGCAAATGTATATTACCTACCTATTGAATTTTCGGTTGTATATAATGTTTTGGATTAATAAATAAATTTAATTTGATTTGATTTTATATTCTTTTAATTCTTTATTGCCGTCAGGCATTCTATTCTAACAATCCTTTAGGATGTGATAGAAGTGCATGTGATAGAACAAGGATATTTTGTAGCAATGTATTAATTAAACCAGGGGTGTCTAACCAGTAGTTCGCGGGACCCGGTGTAACGCGGCTTTATTTTTAGGCGCCCGCACACAGACATCCCAATAAACAAGCGGCGGGTGGCCGAGTGGTTTGGGCATCGGCTTCTCATGCGGGAGGTCCGAGGTTCGAATCCGGTTGGCGTGTACCAATGAGTTTTTTCTGACGAAAAAAATTACACCCGCTGCTTCACCGTTCGGAACCGGTGTAAAATTGTAGGTCCCTTCCCTTGCCCCTTACTAGGTGGTAGGCTCAAATTGTAGTCGACTGGGTTGCTACCACCGTACTGGATGTAAGATGGCCGCAAGCAACCTCGGTTGTGTTCTCCTCTAGTCCAGTATAGCCAGCAATCCAGGGAAGTCTCCGGTATGGCACCTACCTTTTCGGAGGTGATATTGGCTGGTTAGAGCATGTTCTTTGGCCCCTCCGACTCAGCCACCCATACCGGATTACATAAAAAAAAAAAAAAAACTTTAAAATAATACCGCCAAAAAATTATAAAAAAATTTAGAAATACGATGACTTCAGAACATTTTAAATATTGCCTCCTGCTGCCATAAGGATTATGTAGCAGATTTTGTAAATTTGTCTGAAAATTAAAATAGCCGTGTATCCCATCAAAATGTATAGTAAACATCACACAAAGGTACTGTCCTGTTACTGCTTGAAGTTGCCCGCTGGGCTTGACAGCGGGCAACCATCCATACAATAAACATACATACAATCGGGGTAAGAAGAGTAATAGGAGTTGTGCTTCAGGTACTCTTGTAAATAAAATACAGCACAACACCGACCACAAGGTGAATACCTTGTGAAATAGACGAGATAACTATCAAACAGCAAGTAAGGCGCATGACTCGGTGGAAGGATCGTTCGAAAGTGAGAGGTGGCTAACCTGTCGCCCTTTAGCACGACATCTTATCCTTATCCCTTAATCGCCTTTTACGAAATGCACGGTGAGAGCAGTGCAGTGGGGCTATTTATTTTTAAGTACCGGCCCCACACTGTATTTTGCCCGACGTTTCAATGTAATTGCATATACTCTTAGTACCTCAAGTTGCCCGTGCAGTCGCTTCAGGATTACTCATGTATAGTTGTTAACACGTTCGCAGTGACCTAAACAACGTCGTAGAATAAATTCATAAGTCGGCTATTAAACTTCAAGACAAGCGCTCTCAACACGGTTGGGCCACAGAACATAAAAAAACGGTCAAGCGCGAGTTTTACTCAAGCACGGAGGGTTCCGTAGATCCGCTATACCATACAACTGTTATTTAAGTGTGTGTCGCAAACCTACCTACTTATGAAAAATAAATAAACATTTCATTTCATTTCATTCATTACATGGCGGATATCCTAATAAATAATTTAAAAAAGGAAAACTTAAAAAATTAAGGGGGTCACCATACAATAAACGTTTTGTTTTTTTTTTATAAGGTTCAATCTATTTTTTGTTTTTGCTCTAAAAACGGTTGTACGCACTAGCGTCTACTTGGTGTGATTATAGTGTTAACTATAAAATAAAACAACAGATATTAAAAACTGGTCAATTATTACGGGGCGGTACGGAACCCTCGGTGCGCGAGTCCGACTCGCACTTGGCCGGTTTTATTTTCTGCGGTCGGGAGGGACGGATAAATAATGAATGAGTCGAGAGTGTGAAAAGTCTCGTAAAAAAATGTGAAGACGAGCGGACGCTGCAGTACGCTTTGTCGTAAAGTGCCTCGCACTACAGTGCCATGCTCCGTTGTCCTATATGTGGTAGGCGCAAATAGTAGCCGACTGGATTTGTACCACCATACTGTAGAAAATATGGCCGCATGTTCTTCTCTAGTCCAGTATGTCCAGAAAACCAAAGATAAGTTATCTCTATCTCCGCTCTACTTCTTGTATAAAAGGGAATGTCTGTGAGGTAAACTCTGGAACCACTGAACAATTTATGATGCGGTTTGCACCAATGTAAAGAGTAGTTCTTCATGATCTTTTAAGAACCGATTAAACCAGCTTTTTAATAAAAAAAAACGCATCCAAATCCGTCCATTCGTTTAGGAGCTACGATGACACTTATACACCCCACTTTTTTCGTCGCTGGTTAAAAATATATCGCATCGGGTCTGCTTCACACTGCTCACTCAGCGATAACAATACAGCCGAGCGAACTTACTCGGCCGTAGTTACCGCAAACTCATTCATGAATTTATAACAAGTGGAAGATCGTATTCAGAACGTTGAGAGGCTCTGGAGAGGTCAACGACGCGAAAGACATGTAACCTTTTACTGGAGTAGGTACTAAGTATGCCAAATTGGAAAAAGGTCAAGTGCGAATTTTATTCACTCACGGAAGGGTTTCGTAGATCCGCAATACCATACCTGTCATCAAACCATATCCGTCTATCTTTTGTTTGTCTACAGTGCCAAAGTACCTGTGGCGCCATCTATTAATTAGTTGCATGAATATGTACTAATTAATTTTTATGGTGTTCTAATTTTCTAAGTATCGGGAATTGGGCCTCCCTTAATTTTTGTTATTATGCGTTAGCATATCCGCCATAATAACTATATTCCTTGAAAATTTCAACCGGCTACCTATCATGGTTCAAAAGATACAGCCCTCGGACGGACAGACAGACGGAATGGATACGGAATCATAAAAAAACAGGCCAAGTGCGATCCGAACTCGCGCACGGAGGGCTTAAATGTCATGATAGTTAAAATTCTTCACCCTCTATTCGGTAGACGGCGCGCGCATACACTTTTTTGGTTTCTTCTATGGATACCCCGTGAATTTTTTTACTTTTTCTTATTTTATTTTACTTTTTGTTGTCATATCGGCCATAATAACAAATATTCCGTGAAAATTTCTACGGGCTACCTATTACGGTTCAAGAGATACAGCCCTCGGACAGACAGACGAACGAACGGACGGACAGACAGACAGACAGACAGACGGCGTAGGCTTTTTTTTTTTTTTTATAGCCTACCGACACGGGTGGCTGTGCCCAAAAGTTCAAAGAACGATTAAGACACAGCCAATAACCCCACTCCTCGCGAAACCACGCTCAGAGAGGCGCCATGCCAGCTACAAGGCGGACAAAGAGGTTGTTGTCTAATTTATTAACACGCCTTTTGAAGATTCCCAGGTTATAGGTGGTGGGGAACACACTCGCCGGAAGACCGTTCCATATTTTCGCCGTACGACATAGGAACGATTTCGAAAAGCGATGAATTCTCAGAAGTTGTGTGTCAACAACATATGGATGTTCCGAGCGAGTCCGGCGGGTGTGACGAATACGGATCGGGGCAGGAGGGATGAGGGAGGCCAGTTCTTCGGAACATCGGCAATGGTACTTACCTATAAAACAGGCTAAGGGAACCAATTGTTCGCCTGTGTTGCAATGATTCAAGTCCCTCCGTGAGCTTGGGATCACCAATTAGGCGGATGGCGCGGCGCTGGATAGAGTCCAAGGAGGCCAACAGGTAAAGGGGGGATCCTTCCCACAGATGACTGCAATACTCCATCACCGGGCGAACTTGCGCTTTGTATAGCATAAGGAGTTGCGCCGGTGAGAAGAATCGCCTGCTGCGGTAGAGGACGCCCAATTTCCGAAATCACTATTTATATTCTGAAATCACTAACAAATGGTAGCATATTTAATTTGATATATTTTGGTTTGTGGTGCTTCAGACACAAAGCAATATTGAGAGTCTTCGACTAATGGTTGTAAGATAAGAAAGTTAGCAAACAGCCATAATATTATCTAGTCGCCAACAATAAGGAACTCACGGAAGAGTTCATATTTTGTAGATTTCGTGAAATAATGGCTCTAATTATTCGTTGGGTCAGCGGGCGCAATAAAATTAATGTAAATTCAGTTGTAATTTTCAGAGTACATACTCATAGAGTTCATAGCACACGCTATAACCCGACAATCGAGGTAATTTTTTTTTTATGAACCGACCGACCTTTACTACCGATATATTACGACCGACCGGACCTTTCATTCAGTGCGGTGGTACCAACCCGGGCGGGTTAAACCCTACCACCTAGTAATATAAGAAGGGAGTCATATACTTTAGTCGCCTTTTACGACATACACGGGGAGAGATGCAGTGTGGCTATTCTTTTAAAATACCGGCCCCACACGGTACAATCAGATAATCAGAATAATCGGTGCTGTGCTGCAACAAGTACTCTTGTCAATTACAGCACAACACCGACCACCATGTTTAGCAAATAATTCGGACAGATAACTAACTATATCAAGCAACAAGTAAGGAAAGAAGACCCACCTGCTGCATGACTCGGCAGAAGGACCGTGCCAAGTTGAGAGATGGCTAGCCTGTCGCCATTTAGCGTACTAGTCAAGTAACGCGCAAAATGATGCACGTACAAATTATAAATAAAAATGTACAATTTACTTATAATGATTACTTACTTTATTCAAGATAGTTTATCGTCTTCCTGAACGCAGCTCGGCCTTCGGCCTCGCCCTTGGTTACTTTCTTCGAGAAAGCTAGAAACAAGATTTACTAGGTTCCCCGTTTGGCGGGATTTTCTTCCCACCACAGGATTGCTCGTTGGATAAACCTCAAATTTGGGATTAGTACATTTTATTTCTAGGGATTCTTCCTTTCTAGCCATTAAAAGATATGGTTTAGTCCGAATTCATAAAACCTCGATTATTTAAAAAAATGCGAGTACTGGCCAATAATACTACTGAGTTTTTTAAAGCTAATATTATGAGGAAATTAACGAGTTTTATGAGGAAATAAGTAATCCTATGATGGTAGGCATATTCGGTCGAACTGGGAAACCCTGTATATTTTTATTATATTGAATGTTATTACTTTCCAGTCCTAAGAAAACCCTTGCTTCTATTCTTCTTCACTTACTCTCATCACCCAAAGGTTGGCTGGAAGAAATCACTTCTAGTGATAAGTCAGCTTTTGCGTTTGTTCTTTTTATTAACCCCCCGATGTAAACGGAGGGGTGATATACGTTTAACGCGTGTATGGGTGTGTCTGTGGCATGGTATGTAGCTCCCAAACGGGTGGAACGATTTGGATGCGGTTTTTTTTATTAGAAAGCTGGTTTCATCGCGATCATTCTTAGCTATGTATTCAATTAATCAAGTAATTAAGTAATCAAAAAATTTATTATCTTAAAAAATTAACCGATTTGCATGCCCTTTTTTCAAAGGTTTTTATTTTTGACCCTTAAAAAGTCAAAAATAATCTCCGTGTACTTACTTAAAGGAGTCGAGGGACCGCTAAGTAAATAAAATATAAAAACTCAGAGCTGCACAGGAATTTACTTAACGGTCTCCCGAATCCATTAAGTAAGCAAACAGAAATGATTATTGATTTTTTAGGGTCGGAGATTTTTTTTTTATTTATAATATTTTTTCTGTGTTGTTTATTATTATTTGATGTTCAATAAAAATAGTCTTTCCCTCTATCTACAAAACATAACGTAGCTATGTATAAGTAACACAAAGTATGTTTTTCAACAGCGACAAGGGCACACCTACACGTATTTAATATAAATTAGATACGTTAGAGTGTTTTGAATGTTTCCTGTCTTTAGGAGCGAAGGAAATGTTATCACCGGTAAAAAAATTGTTTTCCTCTTTTATAATAGACGTTTCGGTTGAGTACAAGACTCGATGGAAGTAGAGAGAAAGATGTTGGTTGGCGAACCACAGAAAGGAGATGGTAGCATAGGCAGTCTAAGCAAAAACTGGGTGCGTCGTCGCCAACTGGGTGCAAGCACATGTCTTGTATCAACAATTTCTGACAACATACATACATACATAGCGTCACGCCTGTTTCCCGGTGGTGTAGGCAGAGACAACGGATCACCACGTGCCACGATCCTGACACACTTCTGCCGCCTCTTCCACTCTCATAATGTTCTTCATGCATGCTCGTCGGTTACAGGTACCACGCACTTGACGCTTTTTGAACACATGGCCGATCTGGTCCAGGTACGTGCGTCTAGGGCGATCATTCCCGACTCTTCCACTCACATTTGCGCCATAAATTTCTTCCGTTAGTCCCTTATCATCCATTCTCCAACATGACCGAACCACCGAAGCATTCCTTTCTCAATCCTTGGCACTATATCTTCTTTCAGACCACAGCGCTCTCGCACTACACTATTTCTGACAAAGGCTATATAAACCTGATACAATGTTTAGTTCTACTTTTACTTTTGATATTATGTGGTAAGAATGTATCAAGCTTAAATAAATTATAGTTATTCTAGCTCACAAACTGTAACTTTACACTGTTAGCGGTGTCTATTGTGTAGCTAGTCACAATGTATTGTAATCGAAGACGATAAGAAATAACCCAGCGAAGTTTCTTGCCGGCTCTTCTTTGTGGGTGTAATCGAACCGGATTGTAAAAACTAACCAGGACAAATTCAAGCGTAATGTCGTAATAATCCCGTAGCGTAGTGAATAAAGAATAAAGAATGCGTCATTGAAGCGTGCGTGGCATTACATCACGAAACAGCTACACCCCCTTGTGAGTGATTGGTGGACCATGCGAAGTCGAGCACGCGCTTCTAGTCCCGCACTGGCGAAACTTGTTTTACTAGAAATAGCAAGCAACGTTATCCTCTCTACTATATTCTGCGTGTATCAGACACAGGGTCGGAAACAAAAATAGCAGGTAAATAACACCATTGTTTATTGGAAAGTGGAGAAGGACAAGATGCCTTCAATTACGTTCGCATTCATAAAATGTTATTTACATTTTAAAACTGGCGCGCGTTCCTTTGAAAGATGATTAAACACAAACAAAATTCAGTGAACAGGATTTTTTTTTAAGTAAGCGTGAGGAAGGCCCTCACCGTGCCCGTATTGCTTTCGTCTAGTATTTTTCCGCGAGAGGCGACGGGGCGTAGGTAGTTCATGTATCGGATTACACTGTGACACGACCCTGACAGAAAATCTTTATGAGACAAGGTGAGAAGCGAGAGCGTCGAGACATATCCTTTGGACGCATACCTCCGAGCTCGTTTCCAGCAAACATATTGAACGTAGGGCGTAGGCACACACTCGCAAGGTCAGATATCTACGTGCGTATGTTAACGAATGTGTTGAACAAGAACGTTAGAAGAGGTAGGGACGTCGGACCTTCCCCGCGCCAGCGTAACACGATATTAGTAAAAACGTACCAATAACATTCTTCAAAGCGGCGGGTGACCGAGTGGTTTGGGCATCGGCTTCTCATGCGAGAGGTCCGAGGTTCGAATCCGGTCGGCGTATACCAATGAGTTTTTTCTGACGAAAAAATTTACCTGCATACTTACACCTGCTCCTAGAACCTGCTGCTTCACCGTTCGGAACCGGTGTAAAACTGTAGGTCCCTTCCTTTTCCCCTTACTAGGTGGTAGGGTCAAATTGTAGCCGAATGGATTGGTGCCACC
Organism: Nematopogon swammerdamellus; assembly: GCA_946902875.1. Classification (NCBI taxonomy): domain Eukaryota; kingdom Metazoa; phylum Arthropoda; class Insecta; order Lepidoptera; family Adelidae; genus Nematopogon; species Nematopogon swammerdamellus. Next base: position 1,766,830 of record OX336338.1, on the reverse strand, counting down.
GTACTTGATATAAGATGGCCGCATAGCAGCCTAGGTTGTGTTCTCCTCTAGTCCAGTATAGTCAGCAATCCAGGGAAGTCTCCGGTGTGGCACCCACCTTCTCGGAGGTGATATTGGCTGGTCGGAGCATGTGCTTTGGCCCCTCTGACTCAGCCAGCCATACCGAATTACATAAAAAAAATCGTTGGTCGCCCGCTGGCCACATATCGTCAACCTTCCCCCACCCGATACCACCCAATCAGAGCGCGCGTTGTCCCCTCCTCTACCCACGGAGATCGGTGACGCGGGTTCTCATGCAAGCATTGGACAGTCCGACGTCCCTACCTCTTCTAACGTTCTTGGTGTAGAGGAACAATTATTCTAGGATGTGTTTATCAATTTGTCAAATTAGTTTGCCGGCGGTGCAAGGGATTGCCTTATTGATCGACGAAACTTTAAGCACACTCGGGCACGGTCAGAACTACATAGTATTGGAGACCGTTGAGGGTGGCAGTGGTTCGGATTCCACTTAAACTTCCGTCGTTCTTTCCCTTATTACCGTACTATGCAATACTACCTCGCTCCAGCGTCGAGCCGTGCGACTAGTGGATGAATGACCCCGACGTGTCCCGCGATCTAGAACCAATGCAACTTTGGAGGGATGTCGGCGCCCTCTATCGCTTGTTCCATGGGGAGTGCTCGGAGGAGCTGTTTAACTCGATTCCGCCGTCCCCTTTCCACCTCCGTACAACGCGCACTTGGCAGGGATTGCATCTCTATAGGCTGGACTTACCAATCGGTTCTGCAGATCCTTCCTCCACAGAACCGGCAAACTCTGGAAGGCTCTCCTTGCCCACATATTTCCCCCCAAGTATAGTCTCGGGTCCTTCAAGAGAGGCGTCAATGGGCCGGCATGGCATGCGCAGTCCCCGCATGCGACCGAATGTCCATGGACGCCGCTAGACACCCCCGCCCCACATGTCGCGCTTACTATAAAATTAAAAAACGCACTGAACTTCTTTAATTATAAGGGTTCCGTATCCGTCGTACGGGAATATATTACTAAGACTACGCCGTCTATCTGTCTGCCTGTCTGTCCGTCTGTCCGAGTGCTGTATCTCTTGAACCATAATAGGGGGCCCGTTGAAATTTTCACAGAATATGTGTTATTATGACCGATATAACAAAAAATAAGAAAAATAAGAAAAAGTAAAAAATTCACGGGGTTCACCCATATACGAAACTATAAAGTGTATGTGCGCCATCTACCGAAAAGAGTATGAAGCATTTTAACTAATACATAGATGGCGTGAGTGGCACTGACCATGACATGGCGATACGGAACCCTCGGTGCGCGAGTTCGACTTGCATTTGGCCGGTTTTTTTTTTCATAAGAAGCCCGAGTGGCTGCGCCTAAAAGTCCAATGAAGATGAAATCGAAGCCAATAACACCACTCCTCGCGAAACCGCATTAAGAGGTCGTCGTATAATCAAAGTATCAGTAATGAGGAGCGCCTTTTGAAGATCACTGGGTCATCTTGAGATGAACGGTAGATCGAAGCGGCTGTATAAATAGTTGGTGTCTTCGTCCAGGTTCGTTCAGGGAAGCCGACACGACCAAAGGAAGTACATCGCACCTAGTTTACAAAGATACATGGGTGTGACATCATGCGTGTGTGTGTATGTGGTGTAGCCGGCGATGTCAGGTTTATTATAACATTTACGGTATTATTGGGACCAATGGCCAAGAATAAGAGTGAGCTTTTGATTTTCCTATATTGATATTTCGTAAAATTTTTAAATGTGTATTATACATGTGTACCTAATTAGTAAATTATTTTATATATTTATTGCACTCAAATGAAATACTGGATAAAGATAACACTTAATGCCTCCAGGCATTTTCTAACCGAATACCTTAGGGAGGTATTCTGTTAGAAAATAAGGTATTTAGATAAATGAAAAAATAAAAATAGGGACGTGATTAGGCCGCATTACATTCTCGGCAGGCAGGACTAGGGCGGGTGGAGTTGCGGCGAGCGCCGCGACGCCGCGCCGCGCGCCGCCGTCGCACCGCATGAACGGACAACCGCGACTCCGCAAACCGCTGCGGGGCGGGCGGGGAGGCGCGCGGGGGGCGGCTCTCGCTTAATTCCCGCGCCAAGCAAACATGGAGGGAGCTCGTTACCGCCGCGCCACCCTAAACTTCCAAACTTGATTATTTATTAAAGTACCCAAGTTTATATTAGTTAGTTCAAGGTTTGACAGTATCGCCTCTAAGCAAGTCAAATGGCTGAGGTCGTGACGAGCGCCGCCCCGTGGCATAGCAACGCAACGTGGACGGGTGGTTACAGCAGCGGCTGCCTTCACTAAGCTACCTACCTACTTCATTATTTTGAAGTGCCTTCCAAATATAAACAGAACATTAATGTTGAAAAAAAAATGCTAAACAGTTTAAGGATAAGACATCCTTTCAGTGTTGATCCTTTTACGTTCCCGTGGCTCACTATAATTTTTTTTTTATTGTATTTGGCTTATATACATCTACTCCCTACAGCTCTTAATTAGCTTTATGGAGTCAGATACTATGCCACATCCTCTTTCTGTCATGGGGATGTTTATTTTTATCTTTATTTATATATTTTTTAATTGCTCTCTTTAGGACTCTGGGCCTTAAGGGATGGAGAAGATGCGTGCTATGGGGATTATATTAAAAAAAATTGTTAAAAAAAAAAATTATATCTATTTACCCGACTACTGCGAAGTCAAAAGGATGGTTGCTCGTTTTCCCCCTCACAGCATAAACCTTCATAAACCACTTAACCAATTTCAACATATGAGTGAATTCGTCGCGATTATAAGCGTGTAATTGTTTTATGAATAATTCAAAATGGTGGTAATTGTCAAAATTATGAAAAAATTGGTTTATATCTTTTTTATTCAGACCCAGTTCAGACCCCAGGTACATAGTATCATTGTCGTGAGCTTCGAAAGGCGATTTGAAATTTGATGAAAATATACTACAATGCATTATTAGCCGAAGAGACGATGACCGTTGGAGTAACCGTGTCCTACACTGGCGGCCGTGGACAGGAAAACGGAGTGTGCGAAGACCATCCGCCAATTGGGTCGACTAGATCAAGTACGTCGGCGGAAAGCAGTGGTTCCGTACCGCTGAAGGCCGGGAGGACTGGAGGAAAATTGGGGAGGCGTATGTCCAGCAGTGGACACTTACACATTGACTGACATACCACAATGCGGTGTGGTATATTTTCATCAACTAAACATATGCACACATGCGGTGACTTAATGGGACAGAAATAAAAGAAATTCAATTAAGGAAGCAAGATTTTTTTTTTAACCCCGATTTTGAAAAAGGAAATAACAAGGAAAGTTTATCGAAAGTGCTGTACTCGGGTGTAGAGAAGGATTAGAGCAGACAGGAAGACCTACCTTTTTATAGGAGTTTTTTTTTTCTTCCATGGCTCAATCATTATGTTACTGCCTCTTGATTATTGAATTATAAATGTTCACGAATGTATTTATTACAAATAATGTGAACAAAAAATTACAAGACAAGATATTAAAACAAGAATAATGTGCGTACTAGATAAAAATAAATTATTAAAATTAACTGGAAAATAATCGATACATTTCTTCCATAGTTAGGTATTCGAAACTCAAAACCATACCAGCATTCCATACTCTAATCTGGCTGTACTAACACATTATAAGAAACAAAACAAAAAACAAAATTCCAAAATTTTACGATAAACATCTTACTTAAATCTTGCATAATTTTCAGAAATAAGTGACACATACATTAGTACATAATAATAAAAAAAAACCACATATTTACATAATATTTCGACTTTTATTAGTCTTCGTCAGATATAAAATTGTATTATGTGACGACGAAATTTTATTATTATAGGAATATTTTATTTAATTTCAGAATCATACAAGTAGGTATTCAGGTGCATTATAAGTAGGTATTATAAAAAAAAAAACAACCCGGGACCAATGATATGAATGAGATCTGTAAGATTAGGCGACGACTAATAAAAGTCGGAATATAATGTAAAAAAATATGTGTGTTTTTTTATATATATTTTTGTACAAATTATTATACTAAAACCAAATATTAATCAAAATTAAACTATTTAATTAATTAATTAAATGTAAAATAAATGTTTAAACGCAAGATCCTGCTGTATTTTCGCCCTGTCAGTGCATTCACTGTTCAGACACACGCGTCTAAGCAAACGAGCGTAGCAGCCTGGCTGCAAATGGCATGTTGCACAACAATATGACATGACATAAGTAATTACTGCTACACGAGCCCTAGGCATACCTAGGGCTCGTGTACGCTAACTGCCACCAGACAGATCACATCGACAAACGATTTGTTTGTGTATATAAATGGCAATTTGCTTATATCCAAGCACATGTATTACATGGATAAAACTCATTTGTTGTATATTGTTTATTGTACAATGTTGTAGTCAAAGTACACTTAGTATACGTAGACGCACAAAGTACACGTAGAAACCAATAGTATTTCTTTTCATGTTGCCACTGGGGTAGTGCATCGCTTTAAGGTCTTTGCTTATGGACACTTGGTCCGGGTCGTTTCCAACCCTATAATATGGTTGAGGGAGGCGATGGCTGACCCCGGTGTGGTGCTCGTGAACGGGTGCTGTTTGTGGAGACTGGCCTGCTTCATGGTGGCAGTGTGGTGGGTACATAACTTCATACAATTTCATATTATTATTTTTTTCACTTCATTCATTCATGAATTTCTGCATATGTCATACATAAATCAGCACATGCGTGCCTAGGCAGTGGCAAAAATTTTTGTGAAGTAGATCAAGTGCACATTGAAAAAAATTCCAGTGAAGTTTCTTGTCAGTTCTTGATCGCTTCGCTGTGATAATCGAACTGGCGGAATGTTACAATGTAAATATTATGACAAGTCTGAACGCAGTTTACTGCCAATCGATGCTAAATAAACAATAAACTTGAACTTGTTACATTTTATTTAACCCCGTTCATTGTTCCCTGTTCATTTTGGGTTTACATGTTTTACATAGACATAGATGATCACTTCCACCTAAACTGGCCATTGATGGCTGTACTATACGTGGATGATCAATAAATTATATACTTCTGCCTAGTGACAAGAATATCTCAGTACACATCTACACATCTAATAATTATCTAAAAATTAACAGATCTCGTGCATTACACGACCTTCGAGGTACACGGCCGAAGGGAAGCACTGACGTGGCACCAAGTTCACCCGGTGTTATGGGCTGACATCAAGGATGTTGTAGGTGATGTAGCCAACCGTGTCAGTTTCCATAAAACAAAAAAACAAAAATTGAAAATGAACTCAACAAAATAAAAAAAAAGTATTACATTTATATATTTTATGTTTTATTATTTTTCAAAAACACAAGCAGCTTAAAAGATGTAACCTAAAATTTAGACAGAAAAAGAGATAAGCTTAACATTATGTCTAACTAAAGTAACAAATTAATAAATATCAAATATCAAATATAAAAATATACCCTAACCAATACGCCTCTTTTGAGCCCTCAACCACTCGCGTAGCCCCAAACTCGCGACACCAGGACGATTTCACACTCTGAGCGAAAATGGGGGGCTATACTGAAGCGACCGAAAATACATTTTAAATGTTAAAATCTAAACGTTTCTGCGCAGGTGAGCCGCCTCCGAAGGTATCGTGGTGGCAGGAGGGAGTGCTGCTGGACAACACTTCGGTGCAGCTGCCCGGGAAGCGTGTTGAGAACACTCTGCGACTGGACCCGCTGAGGCGTGAACATCTCAACCGAGTGTTCACGTGCCGCGCGGCAAACAGCGTACTCAGCTCACCCATATCCAGCGCCGTCAAGCTGCTGATTAACCGTAAGCACAGATTACTAAATAGTTACTTCGTAAAAGATAAATCACTCCATAGAAAAAGTTCCTACCTTCGGGTTTTAATAGCCTACTGCTTCACGTCGCCAATCGCTGCGTGCGAAAATGTACCTTAACGATCGAGTGTAAAGTGATTATTGCTTTGCAGCTTCGCCTGTTTATATTCTTCGGCTGTTTATATTCTTTGGGAAGCCCATTAATTCACCGCCGGCGGTGCGCCGGGCGGTAGGTAGTTATCGCGCGCAAGTACATAGAGTGCGTGAGGCCTGGCGTAAATCCTTGTCGATCTTTATATTTTTAACTATTATTCTGTCCCTTTGTTTCACTTTAATAAAATGTTATATTAATTTTACATGTGTTATACAAAAAAGTAATAAAAATACACAAAATTAATACAAAAATTAAAAACGGTAATACCGCCGGCGCGGCGGCGGGAGACAAGCCTCCAAGCGCACCGGCGGGTGCAGGCCGTGGCTACGGAGCTCTCCGAGACGACGCGAGACTAGCTCCGAGCTATCAATATCCATCATTCCTTTCACTGTTTCTTTAATTTCTTTTAATTTGACACTTTTTAATTATTTGTGGATTGAAACTGCCTCTTCTATCCTTAGGGGTTACAAAGGCAAAGGAACCAGAGTTTGTATGCAAAGTTTTAGAGCTTTTGCCATTTCTTCTAATGTTTTATATTGAATCACTAGATAAGTGGTGCGCTCTTGCGCTTTCTAAACTTGACTCTAGACGCTTTTTTATCAGAGGGGTTAAGGCACCATCTTAACCTATCAAGGTAACTATTCTTATTAGAGCCACATCTTAGCGTAACCGAAACTTAGTTTTAAGCCTATCCTGTGTCACGTAAAGTTAAATGTGCTTGTACTAAGGTTCATCGAATTCGGATGATCGGTTTAAGAGTTACGGAGAAACATACATACAGAAGAGATTTATAAAAATGGTCAATTTAGTTTTAGTATCATACATAGAGTCTACAAACGCAATATCTCATAAAACAAAGTAACATACTCCATGACCATCCCTTACAGATTTATTATTAGTATTCATATACATTAAGCTTGAACACATCAAACATAATTATGTATCCGCCCATTCTATTAGCACAGGGAAAATGTGGTTTCATGATTTCAGTGCAACATATTGCAATAGTTTGTTTAATATTCGGTTAGGACCTAATATGTGAAGTGATGCTGCACCAACGCCAGTTTAGTTCGTCATAATGAACGTATCAAATTTGCAAACTAAAATCCGACGTAAAATTCATCGTCATTTTCAGCTACCTGCGTAGAATAGAATAGAATAGAACAGAATAGAATGGAATGGAATATAATGGAATATAATAGAATGGAAACTCCATATTGCACACAATTGAAAGTAGAACTGTATCTACACTGCAAGTGATTTCTTCCAGTCAACCAAGTCACTCAAGGTTATGAGAAATAAAATACAGAGATAGATATATGGGTAATTGCAAACGATGGAATATTGGAGCGAATGGAATGGATGGAGGAATAAGTGTTTTATTTTCAAGAATCATGTATTATTCTCTAAACATACGAGGACATACCTATTTATACAATACATAAACAGCATACACATACATATCACATGTATAGACATATATACTACATACAAATAATACATACTATATTATACTAATCCGCACTTAATATCTACCCAAATAGGAAAATACAGATCTGGTTGAGTTCCTCTTAATTTTCTGATGTTTTATCTTATAAATTTTAATTCTACTATAATTATATTTTCAGCAAAACTTCCTATTTAAAATCAGTCATAAAAGTCATAAAATCGTGTAGCTCCCTAATCCATTATCCTTATAGTCAACTAAGAAGCGAATAAATAAAAACTGTTTTGTTGTTTATTGATCATTCTTATGGCATTAAAACTGTACTCGAACTTGTCACAATTTGTCGTATTCGGTTCGATTACACCGACAAACAAGAAGCGGCAAGAAACTTTGCAGGGTATTTTTTTCATACTTATTATTAGAAGTATTTTAGTGTCTAGCCACATAAAACATTGCCTACAGCTTGAGAGCAAGAATAACATTTTTACTGAGGGTTCTAATCTAACTAGAAAGACTTATTAATTGAGTGTTTCAGGTGTAAAGAGCCTTTGTCAAACTTTGATACGTAATTTGTATCAACTAAATTATGTTAGTACATTAAAGGAAGGCGTGGAACTAAGCTTGCGATGGTTTCACCGAACATATCCGGGCCCATCGGCAGTAGAGGAGGGTGTTAATCGTTGTCGGGACTAGCTATACTATTATCAAAACAAACGTGCAGCTCGCACAACAAAATTTTATGGCTTAGTGAACGGACATTCCCTTTACCAAGCCATAAAACTTTATTATTCGAACTGCACGTTTGTTTTGATTTGAGAATAGTGTACTAGCTAGTATATATATATATATATAAATATTAAGATACTTGAAGTATCACCTACTCAAGAGTTCACTAATTTATATAATTAAATTTATAAGGTAAGTAGTATAATATACATCAAGAGGTATACTATTCATATAACAGGCCAGTCTCCAGCCCGTGTATCTTTCTGCAAATCTTAACCAAAACTTTTAATGTATTTTATTTTCAATTTAATGTTTTAGAAAGGTAATTTATTACTAACTCAAGATTATCCCGTTCTGCTACATACAACCGTCGAGATACAACTACACAGTTAGCACCCAAATTATCGTATAATTCACTAAATCATCACGACCTCGCTCGCAGCAGCGTGGCAGGCGGCCTGTAGTTCTACCTAAACGCGCAGACAAGCCGAGATATTTTCAGAAGATGTAATTTGTAATGTTCCGTCTATCCAAATTCACGAGGGACTACTGAGCCGGAGGCGAAGTCCTGTCGCCGCTTCCGCCGCGGCCGGGCTGCCCCGGGCCCCCCACACACTATCGCGCCGAGCCGGCCCGCTCTAGATGGAACACTGAATCGACACACCTAGATAGAATGACTGTGGGTGAAGGCACGCTGCTCGCTTCGGCTCCCATGATACTCGTACTAACGTCGCCGAACTATTAGTTTCAAAACTATTCGGCATAGAGTAAACACTACACTTTGTATCGACTTTTTTACTCAATATATGTGTCTATGTAGGAAGAATTTTATCAAAATAATTAAAAATAAAATAATTAAAAAATTAATATGAAAATTTGTTTTTGAAGTCATAGTTCAATTACGTTAATATGAGAGGCCAAGGCGTACTGCTCAGGTATCCTTAAATACTTAAGAGGAAAATAAATTCGTTTAGGTTTGTTACAGAACACGCAAAGTTATTTTAGTGGTTTCGTTTGTGTTATATTTAAGTTTCAATAGCGAGGTAGGTAATTAACAATTTACTAAAATAAAGGAATGCCATGAACGCATAAACGTTTTTATTTTATATCCTCGTTTCACAATAAATATTTATAACAAAAGTTAACACCGAGCATTGTGTGATAGTATAATTTAAATGAAATGAATTGCAATAATGATTTCCGGAGAGAAACATAAAATTAATAAATGTTTTTTTTTATGTAATCCAGTATGCGTGGCTGATTCAGAGGGGCCAAAGCACATGCTCTGACTAGCCAATATCACCTTCGAGAAGGTAGGTGCCATACCGGAGACTTCCCTGGATTGCTGGCTATACTGGACTAGAGGAGAACACAACCGAGGCTGCTATGCGGCCATCTTACATCCAGGACGGTGGTACCAACCCAGTCGGCTACAATTTGAGCCTACCACCTAGTAAGGGGCAAGGGAAGGGACCTAAAGTTTTACACCGGTTCCGAAAGGTGAAGCAGCAGGTGTAGGTATGCACGTAAATTTTTTCGTCAGAAAAAACTCATTGGTACACGCCGACCGGATTCAAACCTCGGACCTCCCGCATGAGAAGCCGATGCCCAAACCACTCGGCCACCCGCCACGTAATTTTTTAAAACTTATGCGGTCGACAAGATCTGAAAAATATATGCAGTTATTTTAAAGTCGATTTTCAAATACGCATTTACTCTTTTATAATGCAATTGATATACATACATACATATCACATACGCTGAATCCCGACAATCGGGGTAAGCAGAGTAATCGGTGTTGTGCTGCAAGAACTCTTGTCAATTACAGCACAACACCGACCACCACGTTTCGCAAAGGATTCGAACAAGATTAAATCGATCAAGCAGCAAGTATGGCACGAAGACCCACCTGCTGCATGACTCGGTGGAAGTACCGTGCCACGGTGAGAGGTGGCGAGCCTGTCGCCCTTTAGCACGGCATCTTGTCCTTATCCCTTAGTTGCCTTTTACGACATGCATGGGGAGAGATGCAGTGGGTATATTCTTTTTAAGTACCGACCCCACACGGTACAATTGATATTTCAGTATAATTTGAAACTTTTTTTTAGTTTCATTGTTTTTAAACCTTATGAAATAGTTTTTTAAATTTTCTAAGTGAAAATTTTAAGTAAAATATTTCCTGCCCTGACAGACAGACTCAACCCCTAGGACTGTGAGTGAGTGGTCCGCCACGTTAAGAGAGCGCAGCGAGCCAGATTGATGTAAGTAATCCGTGACTGTTTCATTCAGCGGTCTGCATTAATATTCACGATGCGGTATGAAAGTGATTTATCTTGTTGCTTTAATTAATATCTTTTCTGCACCAGTATACCTACATCCTCACGGCCCCTATAATATAGGGTTGTTCGGTAGTTGCAATGAATTTATTGACTTCTTCGGCGGAATTAGCAAATGAAAATTAAATGAAAAAGGCATAATTTGTTAAATCTTTGGAATGTTGAATGAATTTGATGACTTTTACTTACTTAAAAACCAACAAAGCGAAAAAACCGCGCCCGCCGCGCCCTCTGCGGCCGGATGCAGGAAAACGGTCGCCTGCATGAAATTTCAGGGAGCGTAACACACGTTACGTGGCCTTATATAATTATATGTTGTGGCGTTCAGGAAGCCAATTCGTTAATGTATGATGTTGTAGGTAGTTTAGTTAATTTGAACCTTTTAAAGTGTTAAATAATTATACTTTTCCCGGCTAACGGAGTAAATAATTAACCACTACACAGTAATAATATCACTGCATTATTTATTTTCAAAAAACTAGTTCCACAGGCAACTATATTAATATAACCGTTTATTAAATGAAGAAAAAACACATAAGTAACAGTAATACAAAATACAACTTGATACAGTGAGTAAAACTAATTAAATATTCTATTCTATTCTATTCTATTCTATTCTATTCTATTCTATTCTATTCTATTCTATTCTATTCTATTCTATTCTATTCTATTCTATTCTATTCTATTCCAATAAAAACTAAATAATTAGTTAGTCTTACTGTAAGTAAAAAATTTCGTTCAACTCAGTCGACTCCGCCACAGTGCCCAATACGCTGGCTGTGTTGCCCCTTTGAATCGCTAGCCCTATTAGCTGAAAGAAGAAAGACTTGGCGCGTCGGTCACCAGACGTATCAATAGGGAGCTTTCCTAGGACATTTCCGAAAGTCCTTGCGTCGGGTGACCACACGCCAAGTGTTTCCCACAGCAAAGTCCAGGAATTCGAAGTGGCCGCGCAAGCCAACGCATTTTTTAAATTTTATGGTTTTGTGCACCTAGAGCCGCGGACAGGCAACTTAAAAAAAATAAAACTACGGACAATAAAAAATAAACATAAAAACACGAATGAAATAAAGCGGGTATTTAGCGGTACTTATAATCGTATTGATCGTCACTGTTAGAGTGTGGATTAGAACCTCTAAGCAGATAAGAATGAATGAAAAGGAATCTAAATGAAAGGAAGCAGAAACCCAAGACAAGATAAATCATTATTTATAAACAATCAGCGGAATGGGGCCGGGCGCTGACACGCGATCAATTTGTCTTAGAAGTTCTTCTTGTTTATTATAATCTTTGTCGGGGAGATTCGTCGCCGCATAATAATTAACAGTTTTAACACAAACGAAAGGGCATTTATCTCGGAAACTTTTTCTTCTACGATTTGCGGACTAACGGCCGATTTCATCACCTACAAACAGTTTGGTAAGTATTGTAAAAAATGTATGTGAAGTGTCACTTTAATTGACAAAACTGTTGGACCAAATTTAACCGGAGGTTGTGAAAACGGACATAGATCAACCAAGAGCGGCGCTTTTTTTATTTGTTGCCTGATGCCTCTGCTCTCGGAAAAACTTTCAGTTTTCCGCTCATTTTTGCAAACTTTTTTAGTTAAATTATTAGTTTTCATTCGAAAATTTTTAACTCCAAAACATTTTTAAACTCCTGTTGAGTGCGTGTGGAGTTTGTATACCGTTATGAACAAGTGCTAACTGGGTTAGGGTGATATACACGCTTTCTTTTTTATTGCAAATATTTCTTCTTTCAGCCAAATTATTAAAATAAAATAAAAATAATAGAGGGGTATACAAGAAACTTGTTTTTTTCAACGTTATCTTGTTTTTAACCCCCGACGCAAAAAACGGAGGGGTGTTATAAGTTTGACGTGTGAGGGTGTGTGTGCTATTAGAAAGCTAGTTTAATCTGGATGGTGGTTAGCTATGTTTGTAATCAATTAATTAAGTAACAAAAAAATTAATTATCTTAAAAAGTGGACCGATTTGAATGCGATTTTTTTTTTATTATTGAAAGAAAAGTTACATTACAAATTTAAAAAGGGCCCGACCCAAAAAATAAAAAATTATTTCCGTTTACTTACTTAAAGGAGTCGTGGGACCGCTAAGTAAATAAAATATAAAAAACTCAGAGCTGCGCGGATATTTTAACTTTTTATTAACAGTTGCCCTCCTGTTGTGCCGACAGTGAAGCCGCTGTGGGTGCGCCTGCGCGGCGAGAACCGGCCGCTCTCCGCCGGCCACACGTACGAGCTGGAGTGCGAGGTGGTCGGCGCGATACCGACTCCGAGCGTCTCCTGGTGGAAGGGGAGCGTCAACGTCACCAACACCAACTCGACCACTACGGTGACTATAATATCTCGTTCTCTTGCATTTATTTATTTATTTATTAGTAAACTTAAGAGATAACTTATGAATTTATTTCTTCTGCATGTGCTACGTGCAGAAGAACAAACAAAGCGGTCAAGTGCGAATCGAACTCGCGCGGAGAGGGTTCCGTACCATTCCGTTTTCCGTGAGAACATTAAGACTTAGGATTTTCGCTTTTCCTGTGAATTGTTTTTTTCGAAATTTTCGACATATTAATTTCGGAGATAGGTGGGGGGCTATGCTCGATTGTTTTATATTTTCTTTAATTTTAAAATTATAAAAAATACATTTTTGTATTCCTTATAAGGAGCCGTTATTAATGTATAGTACAAATCTTCGAAATCCAACCAAATGCCATCAAATAATACAATCTATTGTTTTGTTCGCACCGCATTGTTGATTTGGTGGAAGATAATATTATGTTTAATTATGCTAAATCACGAATCGAGTCGAAGGCCATGTTGACTTTTGAATTTTAAAGCGGTTGGAATGGCCTAGTCAGAGGAACTCAATTTTCGAAAAGTTAAATAACAAATTTTAAAAATCCCCAAACCCTTAATTAGTCAAAAATTATTTCCGTTTAGTAACTTAAGGGAGTCGGGGGACCGCTATAACCGCACAGGTCTGAGTTATATTATATATGTCAGGTCTGAGTTATATTATATGAGTTATATTGTCCCCCGACGCCTTTAAGTAACTAAACGGAACTTATTTTTTTACTTTTTAAGAGGTAGGGGGTATTTTAAATTTGTAATATAACTTTTATTTCATGCTTTTTAAGAGACGTAATCTTTTGATTACTTGATTAAAAACATAGCTAAGAACCATCCTGGATCAAATGTATAATTTATTTCATGCTTTTTAAGAGACGTAATCTTTTGATTACTTGATTAAAAACATAGCTAAGAACCATCCTGGATACAATGTATAATTTATTTCATGCTTTTTAAGAGACGTAATCTTTTGATTACTTGATTAAAAACATAGCTAAGAAACATCCTGGATCAAATGTATAATTTATTTCATGCTTTTTAAGAGACGTAATCTTTTGATTACTTGATTAAAAACATAGCTAAGAACCATCCTGGATCAAATGTATAATTTATTTCATGCTTTTTAAGAGACGTAATTTTTTCATTACTTGATTACTTCATTTCAAACGTATCAGGCCATCCGTTTGAGAGCTACGATGCCACAGGCTATCGATCTCTCATCTATTTATTGTAAAAACTGCAATAGTGCGTCAAACTTGGTGTGATTACAGTGCAGACTCTAAAGTAAAACAACAAATAATAAAAACCTATCAATTACTTACATGGTGGTACGGAAACCTCGGTGCGCGAATCCGACTCGCACTTGGCCGCTTGTTTAGCCTTATCGACGATGGTTGAAAAGGGGAGCACCTGGAAATCAGCTGCGCGACACAACATGTATAATTTTTATTTATACTTGGTCAAATTGTTTTTGTGAACAATTTTGTGACGAAGAAAAATTTCTACTTATAATTTACAATACTTATAATTTCTTATACTTATCTTATAATTTATAATACTTATAATTTCTACTTATAAAACGGACACCCGACATCTTTTACATCGGTTGCCTCGTCGTTGGAGTTTCTTAAACTAACTAGCCAATAACAAGTTCAGTGAAGTTCACGAGTCATGCACTTATGCAGTTAAATATAAAGTCACTTCTAAGCGGCATCTTCGCTCGTTGACAAGATGCTATCGAATGGTGTATAAAGCGGCCTACTGACGATCCCACGATAATCTGGAAACTAATCGTATTTTAAGGCGCTAATAGCAGACGTTCCGTGAACCGTGTGAGGCCGGTACTTAAAAAGAATGGCCCCACTGCATCTCTCCCCGTTCATGTCGTTTTCAAAGTAAATATTGCGAAATATCGTAATTATTTGCAGATATGTGATTCCGGCTGGCCTAAGCGCCATAGAGACAATTATGTAGGCCCACAACGTGATGCAGGGGATGAGTATTTTATCGATTATTTGGTTGACATTAGCTTTTAATAAAAAAGTTGTAATGTAAAAAAAAATCTTCTATGAAATTATAACTTTCCTAAACATAGGAAGCGGTCGTGGGGACAGCCGATATCTTGAGGACTGATCATCCGATTACAAATCTTAGAGCAATAATCATGAAAGCGTCATTCACACCCTTGGTATTAGCTTGCGATGGTGCCATTGGAATGAAATATAATAGAGCTGATAAGAGAGCTGTTTGAAGGCAGCTCCCCGCACGGCTCTCATCTACGTGTCTCGAAAGGACATGTCCTTTCGTCCTGCGAAAGGACATGAAGATCGAGGACCTCATCCGCCACGTCCAGGATAAGGGTGAGCGAGTTGAGAGTGTCGAGGCTCTTCCTTCTCACTGGGTTGACACGAACTTTTGCGCTTTCAAGCTGTGCATTCCTGCCGAGAAGGTGAAGACATTCCTTCGCAGTGAGTTTTGGCCCTCCGGTGTGGTGTTCCGGCGCTACAATCGCGACCTTCATCATGAGGTCGCGCGCCATAAGTATGCTGAGGCCGCGCCGGAGCTGTCTGCAACTGCCGTCCTGCACAGTCAGGAGACGCAACCCGCGTCGCCGCCGACGACGCCCGCGCCGCTGCCGCCGCCCGCGCCGCTGCCGCCGCCCGCGCCGCGGACGCAATCTGCGCCCACTCTACGCGCACCTGATCCACCAGCAGCAGACAGCAGACTAATATGACGCATACGGGTCTCTATTGGGACCCGTACAGACACAAGTGGAGAAAAAGTAATTTTAGTTCTTACATTTAATATGTATTTTCAATATGGCCCTAGTTGGCTGAAATAAAGAGATAAATAAATAAAAGAAATAAAATAAAATAAATAAATACTTATATAAAACAAACAGCAACAAAACTAGCCGACAAGTGGCAGAAGCCTTACTCACACGTCGTGGAGTGGTTACAAAACCAAGACGTAGACCTCCATCATAAGAGCAGATCCAACGAGAATCCGGGACGCGTAGGAAAATAAACAGATCTGTACGACTAGAAGACGGCGCTGGCTTATTTTCTACCGAAGAACAATAGAAAAATGATCGCCTGATGTCTTCTCCAAGCCGGGCGTCGTGGCAAGAAAACTGAAGAAGAATGTTAGTATTTTACACACGACTGAATGACGGGATGAAATCAAATTCAACCATAAATCAAATTTCCATGTAATTGTTTGTATTTCCGGAAACACACATACACACACATCCTCTTTCACACAAACACGCACACCCTCACACCCTCTCACACACGCACGCGCGCACGCACGCACACACATGGCAGCGACTGAAAATCAACGCCAGGAAAATACTTCTGTCCTGCCCTGGCACACGCTGATTCGGTTTGGCCAATTTTGCATAAATTAAGAATAATCCTTACCTATAATAAAATCCAACGTCTGCTTTCTGTCTGAGTGTCTGTCTGTCCGCTTATAACTCGAGAACCACTGAACCGATTTTAATAAAACAAAATTCTACGGATAGCTTGATTCTTCCCATCAACTATAGGCTACTTACTATCACGCTAAATAGCTTATGAGGTTAGCAGTGAAGTGAAATATGAGAGCGGGCGGAGCCGCGGGCACAGCTTGTATTATATAAAAAGTAAATAGATTAAGGTATTATGCAAAATAAACTATTGTCTTATCTTATCTACTATAGTGAAATTGGTTCGATCAGCCTACACGAATTTCGGTTTGTACGTTTCCATATTCGTCGCCAGTTTATCGTGACGTCAGTAGGTCGCTTAAAAGAGGTTAATACTTGTAAGTGGAGCGATGCGAACGTCTACGAACATCATTATAAAGTTTTCCGCACAGATAAATTGACAGTAACGCTTGAGTGTACACGTGCATCGTTAACTTTGTTGGTGGAGTTGAACGAAAATATAATAAAACAGATATTATGGGGAGCAATCTTAACTTGTTCATATAAATACTTAAGCCATGCATTTTACAAATTATATTGCATAGGACTTATTACGTCTACTGCCCTAATGACATTGCTTAATTGGATGGGTGACGTTTTAACGACTGTTTCCATTAGTGACGTGAAAATGATAGATTTTCTCATTCTATTAATCTCGTAGCTGTGATCAAATCTATTAAACTTATTCTATTACACACAATAATATTGTTATAGTTTATTTCGTCACATCGTTAAACCTCGGAACAAGGTTCAGTCACTATCATCTACTCAATAAAATTCTTAACACTGACTGACTGACAGAAAACGCACAGCCCAAACCTTTGTTCCTTCCTTGTAAGAGCGCTAAGATTTTTTTTTAATTCATCCCCTAATGGGGTTCAATAGAGGATTAAATTTTATATTGAAGTTCGTCATGTTTAAGTTATAAATATGGAAATGATTGTTTAGACTCCTGTTTATACTCGTAAATATAAAAGTCAATTGTATCAGCGTTTTTGGAAATTCATCCCCTGAAAGGGGGTAAAATAAAGGACGAAAACTTGTATGAGAAGTGCCTCATGAGATTTTTCTTTGTACAGAATCAATGCATACCCTAAGAGGGATGGAGGTACGGGGGAAGGGAGGGAGAGAGAGAGGGAGAGATTATAGAGGGAGGGAGGAATTTGATGAGGGAAAGAGAGAGAGAGAGAGAGAATATATTGTGTTGACTCAAATAAAGCATAACCTGCAATCGAAGGTGAAGCTGGGGGCAAAATAGTCTTGTCTTATAAAATCGAGTTACCTAAATAACAACAGTTATGTATGAATTACAATATTATATTTACTCATCGTCTTTAAGCACACAATTTCGACATCTCCAAAGTTTACTTTTCGCGCAGGCTTGATTCTAAGGGAAATGTTTGTAAATCTGGCGCAGTTTATGGAAAGTGATCTATTAACCAAATACTTACATATCCACTTACTGAGGAGGAATTCTAGGAAGACCGCTATAATAAATTCGGAGACATTTGATCATGATACATTTTTATGGGCAGTTGGCTTATTATTCGCTAAACGAAAAGTTTATAAGAGCAATATTTGTACGAGTATGACTGGGAGATTGTTGATCCACTAGTCACGGTATTTCGAATTGGTCGTCAGCATATTTTTGCAGTGTTACGTCTTGTAATGGCACTTTTATTTAAGTTACTTAATACTTCAGTCTTGGGATACAGATCCACTTTAGTATTAGGTACATACATGTCGGGGTGTAAGCGTATCTATTACGCTTTATCCCGACAATCGGTGTAAGCAGAGTAATCGGTTTTGTGCTATTAGTAAATACCACACCACACCTACTACCACCTTTAGCAAAGTGCCTATTGAAGCAGCAAGAAAGGCACGAAGACATATTCCAAGACATTAAAAGGGACGTGCTAAGGTGAGAGGCGGCTAGTCTGTCCACCTTTAGCGCGGCCTCTTGTCTTGTCTATCTATCTATAAACAGGTAAAGATTGTAAGTTTGGATGTAGGAGGTAATCCCCGAAAATACTCATCCGATTTTTTAAGTTCTTTGACCAATATTTAAAATGGGCTATCATAATGGACATAGACTATGCGAGCGAAGCCTTTTTTTTTTTATTGTTTCCGAACTAGCTGGCTGTGTCCGAGGCCGAAGCCTCAGGCGCAGCCAATATCGCCCCCGAGGAGGTGCCAGTCCGGCTTGGAGGTGGACTAATGTCGCTGGGGAAATGCTATTTACCCGCGATTTGAAGATCCGTGGATTGTAGGAGTGGGGAAAGATATTCCCCGGAAGCCCGTTCCACACCTTAGCAGTGCGGCACAAGAACGATTTAGAGAATCGTGCAGGTCGAAGTACTCGTCTGTCCACTACAAACGGGTGTTCCGCGAGAGTATGGCGGGTTTGGCGAAGGCGAACAGGAGGAGGAGGGATAAGGGAAGCAATTTCGTCAGAGCAGCGGCCATAGTAGTACCGATAAAACAGGCTCAATGACCCAACGATACGTCTGTGCTTTAGAGGTTGAAGGTCCTTTGTGAGTACAGAGTCGCCAATGAGGCGAATGGCTCGTCGTTGAATAGAATCCAAGGCTGAAAGAAGGTACTCAGGGGAACCCTCCCAAAGATGACTGCAATATTCCACCACCACCGGTCTTACTTGTCTTAGGCCCACTTGCACCAACACGAGTTTAAAGTTAAGTAGCGAGTTATGGATTTAAACGCGGTTCCCACAGTCAACGGGTGATAGCTTAAACTGGTTTAGCGAGTTAAACTGGTTTATATATTAAATTTGTGTTGGTGCAAGTGGGCCTTACCGGTCTACTTTGTCTTAGTTATTTATAAGTACCGAACGAAGCATCGGACCGCACACGGTACATACACACATTCGTATTGTGCGCTAGTCAAGTGGACGCAATGTCACAAGCTGTAGGCCCGCTAATGGTAAGTAAGGCGCCTACAAATAAAAGTTCGATCAAATTTGAGCGAGTGCCCTCAGCTGTATCAGGTGGGTAAACAGTAGTATAGAATAGTATCAGAATTGGCCGTACCTTGATAGATCACACGAGATGACATTGATGGAGGAGGACTTAACCCACACCCCCGCTCGCACCCCCAGCCTCGTGGCCCCGTCGTCGTCGCCCCCCACCCGTGTGGCGGCACTCCATTTTAGGCTTATGAAAGCAATTTTCGTTATTTCGTCTCCATTGCCAAAATATGTAGGTGAACATAAAATTTATTTGAAATTTCTTCAAAGAATATTTTGATAACTTTATTACGCTTTAACTTAATCAAATTCGCCAAAACAGGTGTACATAGGTAAATAGCTTTACTCGCGGTTCCGCCCGCGTTAAGAATATCTTGGGATATTATCAATCCTTACCTACAATAAAATCCAACGTCTGCTTTCTGTCTGAGTGTCTGAGTGTCTGAGTGTATGTCTGTCTGTCCGCTTATAACTAGAGAACCACTGAACCGATTTTAATAAAACAAAATTCTACGGATAGCTTGATTCTTCCCATCAACTATAGGCTACTTACTATCACGCTAAATGGCTTATGAGGTTAGCAGTGAAGTGAAATGTGAGAGCGGGCGGAGCCGCGGGCACAGCTAGTATTTTATAAAGCGTATACGCTAGCCACATGGATATTATATTTATTTATTTATCTCTTTATTTCAGCCAACTAGGGCCATATTAAAAATACATATTAAATGTCTTAATCTAAGAACTAAAAAGCAACGGCAGACGTTGCATTTTCTAACATGTACAGAAGAGAAGAGAAGTTCGAGAAGATGAAGAGAAAAGATAGAGAATAAAATAATATATTAATAACACAAATTATATTAAAATTGAAATCATACTATAGCCATAAAATGAAGTTTATTTTCACATTTTCGGTTAAAAAAAAGTGCCCGAAATGGCTGATGTCCTTTCACTTTAAAAAATTCACGAACCACACATTCAAACGAAAGAAAATGTGTTGGAAGCCACGACACGGAAGCGCCCTTTCAAATGAGACGGAGCGACAGTGCGCTAATGCCTCGCGCGCGGGCGCTTCCAAGTCGACAGAATGCGAGGCTCCGTAGGTGAAACTTGTGCTTCCTTTGTTTGAGTAAGTGTTGCGTGTTTTTTTGCCATCCGGAGCCCGGAAACCGAGTCACGTTGATAATATAAGTACAAAGGGAATTGGATTTCCAAAATACGCTCCGATGGCTAGTTGGCTGAATGCCAAGTCGGTGCGAATGCGCTGGAGAGGGAGGGGGTGGGGGGGGGGGGGGGCATATTTTCACTAATGGTGGGTCGTGGTGCGTGTGACGCGTTATGACGTGTCAGGGCGGACTTGCGAGCTCTCTACCGCGCCGTGACTGAACACCGAGGGGGCGGTGCGGCGCGTCGCGACAACGGGCGGCGGTGGACGAAGGAGTGCGCCCACGGAGCGGGTAGCACAGAGGAGTTTATATGTATAAACTCAACTTTTATTAATGACTGGACTGAACCCAATATTATATTCAACGGGAGAACGCAGCGTTCGTCATGGGGACCATTGCAATTGATTCCCATGATGGGTGAATATTTTTATTTATATGTAGGTTTATACGTAGTATAGGTTTTCATTTTTCATTAATATTATTATAGGCTGTATATTTCATTCAAATAAAGAAATAGATATTCTTTTTATTTTACTATATTTTATTTTCTCTTTTTACTTAGACATAGTAAAAATATTTAGAGTAATTCAAACTCAGTATCTAAGTTATATTTAAAACAAAAGGCTCTATAAGGTTTCTCACCCGATTCTTCCTTATAGATTGCATTGCTGAACGGGACATGACATAAAATTAATATGCATATGTCTCAATGAAATATTATATTAATGTTGTGTGTTCTTCATGGCGAAATAAATATCTGAATCTGAATCTGTTGTTGCTAGCTATAAATCGGTACGGGGGGAATCGGGAGGGGGAAGCGACGACTTCGCAGTCCACCAAATTACGAACCATGGAGCTCCGCGAAAACTCGCGACTGACGCAATACCACGCCAACTTCGATGAAGTAATACACCTATTTGGTGGTGAGGTGCCCAGTATGCTTATACGGACCAACCTTTTTTTTATGGGAAGCTCGACATATAGCACGCGCCAGACTAACGCAGAGGTGTAGTCCGACGGCGCCCACGGGTATTCGGATATTTACGTGGACTGCGAGTGCCATATCGGCCGGCTAGGTGCACCTTCACATTATGTTTGAATTGACATTTAAAACAATGATATTTCCTCCTGACACACGGACGACTTGACACTAACTTTCACGACTTCCTATGAATGAATTCCGCGTTCAACCGATAGATGCTTTCCACTGAGTGATATTTTCCACTGAGTGACGATTTGTCATTTCACAGTCATCCACGGACGGCAACGTGACGCTGAGCGTGCTGAAGTTCACACCGGTGGTGGAAGACAGCGGCAAATACCTGTCGTGCCGCGGCCAGCAAGCTTCCATCACCGACGGCGGACTAGAAGACGGATGGAAACTGATCATACACCGTGAGTTCATTCAAATTCGAATTCTTTATTCTGTGGGTAATTACGCAAATACGGTATGTAAAAAGATCTACAGTGGACCTTTCACGATCATGCTTCACTGCCTATTTGAAAACGAAAATGTCAATTACATACATATATGTATGCATACCACGCACGCTGTATCCCGACAATCAGGGTAAGCAGAGTAATCGGAGTTGTGCTGCAAATACTCTCGTAAATTACAGCGCAACACCGACCACCACGTTTAGCAAAGTATTCGGACAAGATAACTATCAATAGTAGCAAGTAAGGCACGCAGACCCACCCGCTGCATGACTCAAATGAAAATGTCAATTATTGTTTTTTTAACCGACTTCAAAAAAATTCTCAATTCGATGGAATAATTTTTTTTTTATTATTTTTTTTATTAATGTTTAGCTCTCTATTGACCCTAGCATTCACTCTTTATTAAATGGAACAATTTCGATTATTTTTGTTTTTATTAGAACGGATACTTCATGTACCCCTACATTAAGTATCCGTTTACATGTGGTCAAGTTCTGATTATAGGATCCATGAGAAAGTCATCCAAAAAATTCATCTTGCCACGTGGTATTTCAAAGTATAGTTTAAAAAGTAAATCTTGAACACATTTCAATATTATTTTGTTCAATTCTCGCAAAAAACAAAATTTTAGAAGTCGACAGGCACTATTTTATTACTTACACTAAAAAGTATGCACTTGGTCACACACCATTCATTGTAAAACAACAAGTTGTAAAAAGTTGAAATCCACCAGCTTCTCGACGTCCCTACAGTTAGCGAGGAGGTCCAATCTATCAGCAAAAGCTACATGAATCGACTCCAGCACCACCCCAACAGACTGGCTGAACAACCCACCGAAGAACCTATATTAAGGAGACTCAAAAGACGATGCATAGTGGACCTATCCAAGTAGGAAGGTCCGCTATCACAATGTAGAGTTTGTCCCACTGGGGTCAATTCTCTGAAAGCCACAACAGTAATCAGAAAATCTGCTAAAAGTAAAAAAAAAAACTGCTCGCAGATGGAACAATAACAAAAAAAAAAATGAATAAATAAATTCTCGCAAAAAACAAAATTTTAGAAGTCGACAGTAACTATTTTATTACTTACACTAAAAAGTATGCACTTGGTCACACACCATTCATTGTAAAACAACAAGTTGTAAAATACCACGTGAACAACGGGGGGGGGGGGGGGGGGGGGGGGGTGGAAGGGGAGGGTGGTTTAAAAGTTTAGTGACACGTTCACTAATGTATATTTTAGAATTTTATTTATTACACGACTATTTTTAATACCAATCATGTTATTACAATTGAAAATAAATTGCTGAGTTGGGGCCAAGTAAACGATTTACTGGCTGGCTGGGCACGTCAGCCGAAGAGACGACGACCGCTGGAGTAACCGTATCCTACACTGGCGGCCGTGGACAGGAAAACGGAGTGTGGGAAGACTACCCGCCAGGTGGGACGACGACATCAAGTACGTCGGCGGAAAGCAGTGGTTCCGTACCGCTGAAGGCCGGGAGGACTGGAGGAAAATTGGAGAGGCGTATGTCCAGCAGTGGACGCTTACACGCTGACTGACTGACTGACTGACAAACGATTTACTCTCTCGACGAATATGAGTCACTAAGGGCAATGCCAAAGGCCGAGCTGCGTTCATGTAAACGAAATACTCTCTCGAAAGTAAGTCACTAAGGGCGAGGCCCTCTGTAAGCGATTCTGTAAACGATGCTTTCTCGAAACAATAAGTCAGTAAGGACAAGGCCGATTGGCGAGCTACGTTCAGGTAAACGAGCCACTTTCTTGAAAATTGTAAGTCACTAACGGCGAGACCGAAGGCCGAGCGATAGTTGTTTGTATGGCGTGTCGCTCGAAAATTATTGAATGATTTTAATTGTAATTTACTTTGTTATTTACATACTATATTGGAACTTAAATTTAGTGATTTGTCGACGCTGTTAATTTTATTCGTTGTTATAATTTTTTAGAATTCAATCATTTTTTATTATACAAATTTGTTATAAAATGTCCACGGCTCGTAAGGAATATTTATGCTAAATAAATTAAATGAAATGAAAAACCCATCTATTAGATTTAGGGCAGATCGTTGTTAGTCGCACACGGCAAGGCCATGGGAGCAGCAGCGTCGTGTTTTGACCGAACTGGTTTAAATTTAAAGCCCACTGCTTTCCACCGAAGCTTTTGCTTGTTAGTGACGGTATAAACTTTACAACATGTATTAAATTCACGTCGGCTTAAATGCCAAGCAGTGACAGTTTTAGTACACGAATTAGGATAAATTAGTCGTGAGCTAATAAGACTAAACTCGGCGAAAATCCTAGTCAAGAGCGTATTGAACTCTCTCGTTCACATAGGTTTCTTTGCTCGTCAAGAAATTACTAAATTTTCTTTTGTTACGATCTTACTCTGAGTCGAGGAGGAAACTAACCGATGTCTTTTAAGATAGATATTGTACCGTGTGGGGCCGGTACTTAAAAAGAATAGCCCCACTGCATCTCTCCCCGTCGCATATCGTAAAAGTCGACCAAGGGATAAGGAAATTCGTCAGCCTCGGTAGCTCAGTGGTGCGGTCAGTATACTGTTGTTAAGCAACGCTGAGCGCGGTCGGTACTCGGATGGGTGACCGTTCGACCGTTGGAGGCTGACCGTGGTTCGGATTCCACATTAAACTATAGGTCCCTTTCCTTCTTACCTTACTAGGTGGTAGGGTTTATCCCGGCCGGATTGGTACCTATATTCTATGCGTTTTAAAATAAGAAAAAATAAAATAAAATAAATAAAAATATTTGTATTCTCTCTACCTATCTTCCCCGTGTGTTTGTCCTACCAAATACTACTTAATCCTATGTACCAAATTTGATCATACCGTAGTAGATTATGTTTGCTCTAGCAACAGTTCACATATTCAGTACTTACCTACCAGTAACTACTAGTTCACATATTCACTACCAAATATGACCATTCTGTGAACGATACAAAAGCGTATAGCTCACGCAATCGAGCTCGCAAACGCTACGAAGGTAGAGTTCGGATAGTGCTCTTCCATTTTATCCGAGTTATTGAGCGTGTACTGTGCGATAAATGTGTAAATAAATCAGCGAAATGATGAATGGACCTTCAGCACCATGCTGCGATAGGAATTTGTTTGTGGGCCATAAACCACAGTCTATCCATTGTTGGGCTCAGCGTATCGGCTGGCGGCGGGTCTTGTCTTCTCCCGGCCGGAACCGTGCGCGACTTATATTGCTAACCTATTTTTTAAGCCCCGACGCAAAAAGAGGAGTTTTATAAGTTCAACGTGTGTGTGTATGGGTGTGTCTGTCTGTGGCATCGTAGCTCACAAACGGATGGACCGATTTGGACGCGGTTTTTTTTATTAGAAATCTGGTTTAATCGGGATGGTTCTTGGCTATGTTTGTAATTAAGTAATTTAAGTAGTTAAGGAATCAAAAAAATAATTAGGTATCTTAAAAAGTTGACCGATTTGCATGCGTTCTAAGCTTGAAATATAAGTTAAATAAAAAATTTTAAAAATCCCGACCCTTAAAAAGTCAAAAATAACTTTTGTTTACTTATTTAAATGAGTCGGGGGACCGCTAAGTAAATAACATATAAAAACTCAGAGCTGCGCGGCAATTTACTTAGCGGTCCAACGGAAATTATTTCAGACTTTTAAGGGTCGGGGTTTTTATAAATTTGTAATTTAATTTATTTAGTTAAAAAACTGAGTATTTCGAACAATTTTTAAATTTTAATTCAATTTCATATTATTGTTTATTTTGTTCAATTTTATGTTAACAAACAATGCAAATAATTACACGCACACCGTGATTTTTTTTAGTAAGAATAGGTTGTGTAAGACCTAGCTAGGTATATTGCGACTTCACTGTGACCGTAGTTAAATTTTGTGATATGACAAATGGTAAATTATTGGAGAAACCTTCAGAACATAAGGGCGAATGCTGAAAAATAATATAAATACGGGTTGATTTCCCAAAAATTTTAAAATGATAGCTCGTTATATTTTATGTTATAGGTATATAAGTCCTTCCGGCCGGTATGTTTCTTTAATCTATAAAATATAAAAAATTAATACAAATAATAAGTTAGTTTTTAGTTTTTAGTGGTTTTTAGTTATAGTTTTTTTTTCTATTTGTTTTTTAATTAGTTATATTTGTCTATTTAATTTGATAGGTAGTTATAGTTTGTGTATTGTGTATATTTTCCTGTTCATGTATAAATATAACTTTGCTTATTACAAAAATATAGGAATTTTAAGCCGTAAAAAAAAATACAATTAACTAAAGAATTAAAACCTACCTAACATCAAAATAACTATCAAAAGGTACATATGTAAGTAAGTACATATTATCATTCTCAGGATGGCGAACCTACACGCAAACACACTGACATTCCAACACACACATCATCATCAATCAATACTCATAATAAATCTGTAAGGGATGGTGATGGAGTAAGTTACTTTGTTTTATGAAATACTGCGTTTGTAAAACTAAGTTGACGATTTTTAGAAATAGTTTCAGTATGTAATGTATGTTCCTCCATAATGTTCCTCCATAACTCTTAAACCAATCATCCGAATTCGATTAAACTTAGTACAAGCAGATTTAACTATTATACGTGGCACACGATAAGCTAAATAAAATTCAATTCCGGTTACGCTAAGATGTTCAGCGCGCCGAAATAAGGGTACGGTAGCGGGCTTACTTACATTCTTCTTTTTAAATACAAATTTCACGCGAGCGAAGCCGCGGGCAAAAGCTAGAAAATAAATAAATGAATAAAACTAGTCACCAATTCAATTCAATAAAGAGTATATAGTAATAATACGACAGAGGCAGATGCTTTATAGCCCGTCGTCGGTTACTTCTCAAAACTGTCGTCGTAGGTGTCTCATAAAATGCGTGACTCCAGTTTGAGGCGCCGATATGGATCACGGCAGTACCAATATCCAACTTCTAATATTCCGACTTGCCAGCGGCACCCATTGCAAGGTATTCGCAGCGTCTACGGAAAAGTGTCTCATAAACTTGAGGTTCGCTTAAGGGGCCGCAGCACGTGCTTTTAACGGCGTTTTTCCTCGCCAAGGATAGGTGGCTAAGCTGGCGGATATTAACGTTTATTAGGCCGTGTAGCAGAACGAGGAGCGACCGCGGGATCGATGGCCACTTTAGAACGCATAGGTACACCGGTAGGGATTTACTGACAGACGCCCGCGGCATATTGCCAAGTCAGCGGACGGGGGGAAAAAAACTGAGCAAATAATAACTCGGGCCACTTTAGAGGTTTCTTGTGATTGATAAGGTAGATCTGGTAAAGTTATTCATTTATGAAAATAATAATGAAACATTTATACATATTATAATACCCCAACTATGAAAAAAAAACGGCCAAGTGCGAGTCGAACTCGTGCACCGAGGATTCCTTATCGCCATGTCTTAGTTAAATCTATGTATTAGTTAAAATGCTTCATACTCTTTTCGGTAGATGGCGCGCATACACTTTTTAGTTTCTATATATCTTTATTTTTTATATGTAATCTGGTATGGGTGGCTGAGTCGGAGGGGCAAAAGCACGTGCTCCGACCAGCCAATATCACCTCCGAGAAGGTAGGTGCCACACCCGAGACTTCTCTGGATTGCTGGCTATACTGGACTAGAGGAGAATACAGCCGAGGCTGCTATGCTATCTTACATCCAGTGCGGTGGTACCAACCCAGTCGGCTACAATTTGAGTCTACCACCTAGTAAGGGGCAAGGGAAGGGACCTACAGTTTTCCACCGGTTCCGAACGGTGAAGCAGCAGGTGTAGGTATGCACGTAAATTTTTTCGTCAGAAAAATCTCATTCAAGCCGACCAGATCCGAACCTCGGACCTCTCGCATGAGAAGCCGATGCCTAAACCACTCGGCCACCCGCCGCTTGAATCTACGCATAATTTCGCTAAATAGATTTCTAAGTAATCCCCATAAACAATATTCTCCGCTTAACGGTTTTCAATATCGACAGGAGGGATAAAAAATGAGGACGCTGGTACTCACCGCGGTTAGCCACTCTTGCCTACACCGGCTAGTCGTGTTAAGGACCGATTAGTCGTAGTAGGTATTACCACAGCGGTAAGCAAAGCGGCGGGTGGCCGAGTGGTTTGGCCATTGGCTTCTCATGCGAGAGGTCCGAGTTTCGAATCCGGTCGGCGTGTACAAATGGTTTTTTTTCTGACGAAAAAATTTACGTGCATACCTACACCTGCTGCTTCACCGTTCGGAATCGGTGTAAAACTGTAGGTCCCTTCCCTTGCTCTTTACTTAGTGGTAGTCTCAAATTATAGCGGAATGGGTTGATACCATCGTACGGGATGTAAGATGCCCGCATAGCAATAGTATAGCCAGCAATCCAGGGTCTCCGATATGGCACCTAACTCGGAGGTGATATTGGCTGGTCGGAGCATGTGCTTTGGCCCCTCTGACTCAGCCAGATTAAATACCGGATTACATAAAAAAACCGGCCAAGTGCGAGCTGAACTCGCGCACCGAGGGTCCCGTATCGCCATGTCATGGTCAGCGCCACTCACGTCATCTATGGTGTGTTTATGAAATGCTTCATATTAGTTCAAATTCATGATTAGTTAAAAAGCTTCATACTCTTTTCGGTAGATGGCGCGCGCGCATACACTTTTTCGTTTCATCTATGGGAACCCCCATGAATTGTTTACTTTTTATGTTTCCGTATCCCGTGCGGAAGCCCATTACTAAGCCTACGCCGTCTGTCTGTCTGTCCGTCCGTCCGTCTGTCTGTCTGAGGGATATATCTCTTGAACCGTAATAGGTAGCCCGTTGAAATTTTCACAGAATACGTGTTATTTTGGTAGATATAACATAACAAATAATAAAAAATAAAAAAAGTAAAAAATTAAGGGGGATTCCCATACAAGAAACGTGTTTTTTTTTAATGTATTTTTTTGTGGTGCTGAAACATCGGTGCGCGAGTCCGACTCGCACTTGGCCGGTTTGTTATTTTTATTATTTATTATTTAGTTGTTATATCGGCCATAACAACACATATTCTGTGAAAATTTCAACGGGCTGCCTACCTATTACGGTTCAAGAGATACAGCCTTCGGATAGACAAACAGACAGACAAACAGACGGCGTAGGCTTAGTAATAGGACGCCGTACCGGATACGGAACCCTAAAATGAAAGATAGGGTGTAGACATTATTTTATATGGATGCATGCCTTAATAGGTATCCGCCAACTACGTGAAGCAACGTCGTCGCGTCGGCGTCGTCGTCCCCGCATGCCATTTATCAGCGACGACGCACAGCCAACCCTATGATATATTGAGGGAGCCAGAACTGCTTTCGTATGCACTGTTTAATATTAAAGTGGTTTCATGACCGCCAGACCGACCGACAGCGTATTTGAAGAATCTGATTTATAAACATTATTGCTCTTACATTATTTAGTGCGCATGTATGATCATGAGATGCGACACATGCTGCTCGCTTATTACATGCCGCTACGGACGGAAGACTCGGTATAGGGTGAATATTTTTATGTATGAAACTGGTACAAAATTGTCTAAGAACTGCACTGAATTTACTAGTCTAAAATCCGGTCTTACCTAATCTGTTTTTTCGGATTCGTTTATCGAAAAGATAACAGCCTTAAAGATAGTCAGCCTCGGTAGCTCAGAGGTACGGTCGGTCGACTGTTGTTAAGCAACCCTGGGCGCGCTCAGTACTTGGATGGGTGACCGTTCGACCGTTGGAGGCTGACCGTGGTTCGGATTCCACGTTAATCTGTAGGTCCCTTCCCTTCATACTTTGCAAGGTGGTAGGGTTTATCCCGCACTGAACGAAAAGTGTCGATCGAAACTGCTATGTAAATAGTTCGTGTTTTCCGACCAGTTCAGTGTAGCCGACATGAAATGAAGGGAAGCACTGACATGGCACCTAGCTCACCCGGTTTTATTGGCTGACATCACGGATGTTGTAGGTGACGTAGCCAACCGTGTCAGATTAAAAAAAAAAATTACATGTAGACTAATATATTATCGCGACTAGGTGCCTAGCTGTATCTTGTCTTGACCCTTATCACCCCTAATCTTCAACCTAACTTTACCTAAAATAACCTAACCTAACCTTTTAGGTTGGATACGTTTTTGAAAAAAATCGTGAGTCAGTCAGTCAGCGTGTATGCCATGCTTCTGCTACTGCTGGACATACGCCTCTCCAAATTTAACCTCCAACTAAAGAAGACGGGATTGAGAGGAGGTTGCCCGTATGTAGTGTGTATTGCAAATAATCTCTTTGTTCCGGTCTGTTGACTCCTTGCGGCCACACGCATCTCACCCCAAACAAACATCCCTCATGCCCGGAACCTATACACGCTCGCTACATCACACGAGCACATAATATATGCAAATACATAAATATCTACACCAGTGTTTTTCAATCTGTGGGTCGCGACTCCTGGGGGGGTCGCGAAGCCTTACTCGGGGGTCGCCGGCAAAAGGAAAAAGGCAAGGTTTTACACTACAATAAAACACAATTTACACAATTTCAGTGAGAAGGATGGGCCTGTTTATTTTTCAAAAATGTGTCAAATCGTGGTGCTATTCTTGAAATGTTAACAATCAAATCATTTTCTAATAGAAGTATATTTCTCTTTTTAGTTTTAATGTTGAATTGAAGAAAACGTCAGTTCACATAGTAATAATGAATATAGGTACCATAATAGAGAAAATGATAAACAGTGTTTTAAATTTGCTAACTTTTTTCTGTCTATGGCCCAAGGCGGTCGCGAGAATTTTTCAACCTGTAAAGGAGTCGCGCATTCAAAAAGATTGAAAAACACTGATCTGCACAGCCAACAATGAGGGCGGTCGCGCTCAGCTTGCCCATCGGGGACCATGCTTAATTACACAAGAGAAAGTCAATCAAACCATTGTTTAAGTCGAGTTTAAATAGCTTATTTTAATTTTGTAACTCCACGCTTTATTTTAATTTCGAAATAACGTATTTTCAACGTTGGTCCATTTTATCGCAGTTGCTGGATATTGGGTTTGCCCATGTATGTTTTTAGGGTTCCGTATCCGGTACGGGACCATATTACTAAGCGTACGCCGTCTATATGTCTGTCTGTCTGTCTTTCCGAGGGCCGTATCTCTTGAACCGTAATAGGTAGCCCGTTGAAATTTTCACAGATAATGTGTTATTATTGCCGATAATATAACAACAAATAATAAAAAAAATAAGAAAAAGTAGAAAATTCACGGGGGTTCCCAAAACTAAAAAGTGTATGCGCGCTATCTACCGAAAAGACTAGGAATCATTTCAACTAATCATGAATTTCTAATATGAAGAATTTCATAAACACGCTATAGATGGCGTGAGTGGCGCTGACCATGACATGGTGATACGGAACCCTCGGTGCGCGAGTTCGACTCGCACTTGGCCGGTTTTTAAACATTGTTCTGCAAGAGGCAACACTAACTTGATAAAGTATGTGTAAACTTGACCACTGGCTCTTAGGGACCCTGAACCCTTGAAGGCTATATACTCACAAATTATATAAAAGAGGGTTGATATAAACATAATAGCCTAAGTCCCAAAGAGAAATAATATAAAATCGGACTAATAATTTATAAAATATCATTAGTAAATTATCATAACCTAGAGCCTTTTAAAATACAACTATTATTTAGTTAAGCTCTTGAAAATTTAAAATTTTCATCCTCTCCTTGAAAGTTTTAAATAGTAATATCTTCTGATTGAGTAGGCCGATTTTAATTTTAAATAAAAACTAAATGTTACCCTTAGTCAAGCCGTTACTAAACCAATTTATGGGTTAGTATTTTCTGCGTGTTTCGTGTGCAAACAATAAAAAAAAATCAAATGCATTATCACTTATTATTACATTATATTATACATTTAATGCATTTTACATTTGACATACAAGTAGATGAAGAGTTGTACATTACATACAATTGAACAGTTGAATAAAATAGAATATAATATAAAGTAATTTAACCAACCACCTAATACACAAAACTATGAATAATGTTCATTGTACTAAAACGTAAAGCTTAGAGTTTTATTATATAAAATTATAATTTATATAAAATCAATATTCTAAATTCATAGAAACTGTGTTAATTGTCAGAGAATGCGATGTGGTGGAATACATTATTATGAATAAAGAAAAAAAAAACCGGCCAAGTGCGAGTCGGACTCGCGTACCGAGGTTTCCGCACCACAAAAAAAAACATTGAAAAAAAAACACGTTTCTTGTATGGGAAAGCCCCTTAATTTTTTTTATTTTTCTCTGTTTTATTATTTGCTGTTATATCCGCTATGACATAATATTTTGTGAAAATTTCAACCGGCGAAGTATTACGGTTCCAAAGATACGACAGACAGACGGCGTAGGCTTAGTAAATGGGCTTCCGTACTGGATGCGGAAACTTAAAAATTAACCAAATATATTTTTTGTATTTAAAAGTAGTAAAAGTCTAAATGTCGGCATCACTTGATATTACATTGGTCAGAATGTTTAGCTCAGCTCAAAGCCAAATTGTGTAGGTACTTTAGGTATTTCACTTTTAATTTGTAATTCATGGCGGTCCTCTCTTGAATTCATTCTCTCCCTTAAAAGAGGCGCGCCCCACTCTGCTTATGCAAAGGTCACGAATCCCGCTTCAAAATTATGGAAAATAATTCATAATTATGCGTACCCCAATCCGAAATTAGGAAAGTTAATCTGTGCTTAGTTTTAAGTATAAGTATTTTAAATATGAAAAACTCTGTTACGCTGCGATTTTTACGTAGCAGACTTTCGTGGAATATTCAGTTAGAGCCTTTCAGTTTGTTGCGAAAGCGTTTCCTGCATAATATCGTTTTAAATTTTCTAATAGCTACCTACTTGGAATTCGTAACGATTTGTATACTTACGGAGCCTACCAACTAGTAAGGGGCAAGGGTTCGGACCTACAGTTTTATACCGGTTCGGTGAAGCGGCAGGTTTAGGTATGTACGTAAATTTTCTCATAAGAAAAAACTCATTGGTACACGCCGAACGGATTCGAACCTCGGACCTCTCGAATGAGAAGCCGATGCCCAAACCACTCGGCCGCCCGCCGGCTATAGGATTAAAACAAATTAAATTAGGTACATTAATATCACAATAATCGGTCTCCTTTGTCTTAGAATAGAAACAGCACCAAATACCACAGCATGAATACATATGACATACTAAACACATACTAAAGACATAGACATTCATCACCGTTCGGAACCGGTGTAAAACTGTAGGTCCCTTGCCCCTTACTAGGTGGTAGGCTCAAATTGTAGCCATACCACCATAGTTGATACCACCGTACTAGATGTAAGATGGCCGCAAGCAACCTCGGTTGTGTTCTCCTCTAGTCCAGTATAGCCAGCAATCCAGGGAAGTCTCCGGTATGGCACCTACCTTCTCGGAGGTGATATTGGCTGGTTAGAGCATGTGCTTTGGCCCCTCCGACTCAGCCACCCATACCGGATTACATAAAAAAAAAAAATAGTACACGTGTATAAATATTTAGATACCTACACGCGAAACACATTCATTACCCTCCCTTTTGGCTTCTCCGTAGTAAAAATCCGCAAAAAAATATAGAAACATAAAAATGTTATTACATTCTTACAAACAGATGTTCCGCAAATTAGGGTTCCGGCGCTGTAAGTTTTCTCGTTATTGTTAAAACATTTTGTTTTCGGATATCCCAATTGTTTTCGTGCCAACTTAGGTACTTTTGAACCTACTTGCTATAAATTTCAGAAGTACGGCATTTGTTGCTGCTGGGTGAGGTAAATAACAAATGGTTAAATTAGAACTTTGGAAAATAAATATGATAAATATTACGTGTTTTTTAACAATTTTAGTGTAGCCGACACGACTAAAGAGCTGATGTCACTTAGTTCCATCAAGAACAAGGACTAATGGATTAACTGCTGTATTTTTAGTTATATTATGTATTTTATCATTAGTATAGCATTTTGAAAAAAGTTGGATCGATTTAAATAATGAATTCTCATATTTTATTCCGCCCGCCAGGTGGGACGACGACATCAAGTACGTCGGCGGAAAGCAGTGGTTAGACCGGGAGGACTGAAGGAAAATTTGAGAGGTGTATGTCTAGCAGTGGACGCTTATGTACATGCTGACTAACTGACTGTCATATTTTAGTATACAAAATTTTTATATTACATTTCCTTATAGATTTTGATATTAATTATTACAAAAAACATTTTGGAACATTTTCTAGTAAATGTCAGAACCTGTGTAGAAAATGAATGCGTTATAATGTGTGTTTTTGGCTGGTCCGTAGCGCCTTAAGCGCAGATTTGTTGGTTCGCTTAGTTTTACAGATACTATCACGGATGCTGCTCTGTGGAACTAGCATCTCTTATTCCCTGCCACCCGTCCTATCTCCTCATGTCTCGTCGCAGAGACTCAGCACCCTTTTGTTGTTGACATTGGGCTTTTGAGAACCCATCGGCTTTCTAAATCGCTTCTTTGTCGCACCGCAAGTCTGTGGCACTGTCTTCCGGCAAGTGTATTTCCCGAATACATTAATCGGTATCACTGACTGATTAAAGGTTGACTGGAAGAAATCACTTGCAGTGATAAGTCCGCCTTTGCGCACTTCTGTATTGGTTTGTTCTACTCGTGTACTGTTCTTCTTTCCATTGTGTGCAATAAAGAGTTTCTATTCTATTCTAACCTGGGTGTCTTCGAGCGTCGTATTAACAGGCTAGCCAGCCTAGCAACAGCCCGCAAATCTGCTGGCATCGCACCTAACTTAACGTGGTTTCGCGAGGACAGGTGATTTTGGCTCTGTCGACTGCACCATTGGTCTCTCGGCACAGCCACTCATGTTGGTTTACATAAAAAAAATTATAAATAATGTATAAAGCGACCGATATCGGCCGCTCCAACGGCAACAGGTTAATAGTCCTTAACGCTCAATCAGCTTACCTGAGTGATTACAAAAGTATGATTGTTTTGTACACAGATGTTCCAATCGTGACGCTAGAGCTCGGCAGCACCGTCAACTCGAGCGTCATCCGAGAGGGCGCCGACGTCTACTTCGAGTGCAACATCAAGTCCAACCCTTGGATCTACCAGATACGCTGGATGTACAACGTAAGTTCAATTCAATAGCATATTGTTTTTATTAGTTTTTATCTACATAAGGTTTAATTAATTTTTTTTTTTATTGATGAAATTAATTAATTAATTAATAAATTTTTGAAATAAATTTTTTAAATAATTTAATTAAAACATAATCAGATTAAAATTAATACATAAACACTTTATTTTCAGGAAAACTAATACTAATAAATAAAGAAATAAACCTACCTAACAAACATTAAAATAACTATCAAAAGGGGCATTTTCAAAACATAATTAAAATAATATTATTAAATACATAAGGAAGAAAAAACACAGTATAATCTAATAACTAAATTAAAATAAAAAGCTCTTCCATAGGGACTGTGAGCGCAGTACCAAGGACCGAAGCAGCGTTCTCCCGCTGAACGGCCATAAGCTTATGTTTTGGGTTATGATGAACGCTCTAGTACGATTTTTGACGTGATAACGTCACGTCCTATAAATTTTATAAAAAGCTCTTCCATAGGGACTGTGAGCGCAGTACCAAGGACCGAAGCAGCGTTCTCCCGCTGAACGGCCACAAGCTTATGTTTTGGGTTATGAACGCTCTAGTACGATTTTTGACGTGATAACGTCACGTCCTATAAATTTTATAAAAAGCTCTTCCATAGGGACTGTGAGCGCAGTACCAAGGACCGAAGCAGCGTTCTCCCGCTGAACGGCCATAAGCTTATGTTTTGGGTTATGAACGCTCTAGTACGATTTTTGACGTGATAACGTCACGTCTTATAAATTGATGAACACTGGCTGCACGCACGAAAATGTGTCACGTTCCATCTGAGCCCGTGTGTGCAAGCGAGAACGCGTAACAATCGATAGAGAGGCACAATCGGCCCAAGCGTCGGCTTGTACACATTTATCTCTCTGGTTCTAAAGTACCAGGGCAGCACCAATTGAAAGGAGGTTACTCGTACCATAATATATTAAGCGCATCTGGCCGGTCGGAAAAGATTTCAAATTTAGAATATTCATGAAACTTACTTTATGACGTTATCACGTAAAATTATCGTCCGTAAACCGACTTTACAGACAACCAATTTTATATTTGAAATTTAGTTCCTCCGTCGCTCACTAAGTATGGTTGCTGCCAAGTATGGCGCCAAAGAAGCGATAATCAAATCGGATCATCAAAATAATTGCTTTCATTTTGTAAGAATTCTGATAGATATAACCATTCCAGCTTAAATAAAATACTCGGCAATTAAAGTTAACTATGACTTCCTCGCATTCGCCGTCGAGACTATGGGTGCTTGGAGTAAAGAATCAAAAATATTTGTTCGGTCATTAGGTTCTAAATTATCGGAAATGTCAGGAGTACCTAACTGCGAAACATTTCTCAGGCAAGCCTTGCTATCCAGCGTGGAAATACAGCGAGTGTTTAGGTACACTTCGCGGTCATTTCGGGGACAGATTAAACGAGATTTTTTATATATTATATTTTTTAGTTAATTGTCTATAAATTAATGTTATTTTTGCTGTTGGATAAATAAATTCATATACTTCCAGCATACTAGTATAATAGAGTTCAGTGACTCGTGTCCAATGCGCTATGGTTCTCAAAGTGTTATTTGTACAGGCATTTTGCATATTCGCCCGGAACACATAGAGTGTTTGTAACAAAAATCAAACGGAATCAAGCATTTCATTTGTACGAACGAACTGTTCTGAGGCCATTCTCACGCTGCCGCGTCGTTTGATTGCATCAATTGTTGCCTATTCGTATGTGCCTCAACTCAATTGTTATTCAAATTCATTGTTTTAAATAAAACAGAAAATGCGGCGGCCTATTTCAAGGCACGTGCCAATAAAAACCGGCCAAGTGCGAGTCGTGTCGCACGGAGGTTTCAGCACCACAAAAAAAAAACCTTGAAAAAACACGTTTCTTGTATGGAATAATATTTTTTTTACTTTTTCTATTTTTTATTATTTGTTGTTGTTCAGAAGGGCAACGCAGCAGCCAGTGTGCTGGGTACCGCTGGGGCGACGACCGACGACGGTCGAATTGGAGGATTTTTTTTTTACTGTTACTTTATGTTTTCATTTATATTGGTTTAGATTTACGTAGTCATTTAACATTATTTACATTCTTTATAAGTAAATTAATGTATTTTATGTGTTCAATGTTTTCCGTAATGAGATTTGTTGTTATATCCGCCATAATAACCAATATTCTATGAAAATTTTAACCGGCTTGCTATTATGGTTCCAAAAATACAGCAGTAGACAGACAGACAGACGGCGTAGTCTTACTAATAGGATTCCATACGGGATACGGCAAAGCGAGTGACAAATTTTATAGCAGACCCCTTTTAATTCTTAGCCGCATCCAAGTTTCAACGCCTGCGGTGACAATAGCGAACGCAAAATTGTGCAAGTTGGGGATTAATATAGTTCCATTTCACGCGGTGCCTGCATGTTTTAACGATTTTTTTTCTGATTGGACTGTACACAGGCCGGCGCCGCGCCCCCGCCGCACCCCGCCTCCGCCGCCGTGGTGTCGCCTGAAAGCTGTTTTGCATATTGGTTACCGCGGTCGCTCTAGCAAGGGCTAAAACGTGATTTGTTCTTGATGTTTGCGATTTGGCTTCATAGTTAAATGTACACTTTTTAGGGTTCCGTAGCTCAAAATAGTAAAAAAAACGGAACCCTTATATGATCACTCTCATGTCTGTCTGTCTGTCCATCTGTCACAGCTTAATTTCTTCGCGAAAATTATTTAATTATTGGACGACAAGAGTAGAAATTAGGTACAAATACAGAGTTTGTTGACCCAATCACGGACGTATGTATAGTGTAAATGAATTAATTTTATTTACACTATAGCGGGTAAATTTTGAGGGACAATAGACATACATACAAATCATCTTGTGGCATATCAATCGTAAGAGGCTCGAAAAGGGCTCGTTATAATAAGGAATACAAATATTTAGTTTTTAATATAATTAAAATGCATAGTTTAAAAGATATTAAAGAAAATTTGCAAAAATCGAGGGGGTGATATAGCCAACCGTGTCAGTTTCCATAAAAAAAAATTATTAAAAAAATGTGCTTTGGCCCTCTGGTTCAGCCAATCATACCGGATTACAAAAAAAAACAACACACACACACTAACGAGTTTTGAGTGTATGCGGTCGAAGCTTGCATCGCCCAGTTCGGTGTGCGATATAACATTTCGGAGATATTGCTCGTACTTATGAGGAATTCAATAAGCACACGGATATATTTCCATGCCAATGCATCAATGCCAATTCAGAAACCCTCTCTCTGTAGCGAAGCACACAACCTCTCCCCCCATACTCTAGGAGTTCCATCACAGATACATAGGGCACACTAAAAGTTTCCGGAATTGGCCACTTACATAAACAATATTTAAAAAGTAATTACAACATTTGAAAATGGAACTCTTTGGCTGTAGAATGCAGTTTGTTTCATCTGACTGTCAATTGTTTTTCCATTGTGGCGCCATTTTAAAAATTGCGTGTCTACATTAACATAAATTTAACCCGGGAAAATTTTCGTGGTATGATTTTCTACGATTTTAAGTGTAATTTTACAGCTCATCAGAGCCTCGCTCGGCTTGAATCTGCTTTTGGCGATGAAGCACCATGCAAGACGACTATTTATTGCTGGTTTGCAGAATTCAAGCGCGGTCGTGTCAATCTCAGTGACGAATCTCGGGATGGTCGCCCGTTCACCGCTGTGAACAACAAAAACATCGATGCTGTGCACCGTATGATCGAAACAGACAGGCATGTGACCTACCATGAGATTCGGGCATCCTTAGACATAGGCATGAGTCAAATACAATCAATCCTACACAAACATTTGGGTGTGAGAAAGCTGTGCTCGCGGTGGATCCCACACAATTTGACCGAGGCTCAAAAAACGCACCGCGTCACTTGGTGCAATGCCATGCTTACCAGATTCAACAAAGGCGCCTCAAATTTGGTGTGGGACATAGTAACAGGTGACGGCACCTTGTGACTTTTTTCTGTTCCCAAAAATTAAGAACCAATTACGCGGTCAACGATTTTCATCACCAGAAGAGGCTGTCGAAGAATATGAAAAACACGTTTCTGAGGTCACCACGAAGGAGTGGCACAAAAGTTTTCAAAATTGGTTTAATCGTATGAAAAAGTGCATTTACGCAAAGGGAGAATATTTTGAGAAACAATAAATTCATTTTTGACCTTTAATAGTATTTTATTCTTATTAATTCCGGAAACTTTCAGTGTGCCCCACGTATATTTCTATTCGCCCACAGGATAGATATAGCATCAATAGCGCGCTGCCGGTGTTTGTTTTGGTTGTTCGGTATAGATTTTAATCCTTCCTTAGCCTTACCTTTAATAAAATCCAACGTCTGCTTTCTGTCTGTATGTATGTATGTATGTCTGTCCGCTTATAACTCGAGAATCACTGAACCGATTTTAATAAAAATAAATTCTACGGATAGCTTGATTCTTCCCATCAACTATAGGCTACTTACTATCACGCTAAATGGCTTATGAAGTTAGCAGAGAAGTCAAATATGAGAGCGGGCGGAGCCGCCGGCACAGCTAGTTCTATATAATATTATGTTTGTAAAATGTGTTTATTCAAGAAACAACCTAACAAATAATAACATTAAATGAAAACCTATACTAAATCCTTATCCTTCCTTACCTATAATAAAATCCAACGTCTGCTTTCTGTCTGAGTGTCTGAGTGTCTGAGTGTATGTCTGTCTGTCCGCTTATAACTCAAGAACCACTGAGCCGATTTTAATAAAAAAAAAATCCACAGATAGCTTGATTCTTCCCATCAACTATAGGCTACTTATTATCACGCTAAATGGCTTATGAGGTTAGCAGTGAAGTGAAATATGAGAGCGGGCGGAGCCGCGGGCACAGCTTGTCTAAAATAAATCTAAAATGAAACTAACTGAAACTAAATAAATAAATATGTTTGTTATGTATGTATGTTTATGTTTTTCTTCTTTGTGTATGTGATTTATGATTAATTGTATGGGACTAAGTGCCTGAATAAAGAAGATTTATTTATTTATTTATTATTCTTTATATTTTGTATAAGAATGTTTATTAAACCAAATAAAATAGGCATACTTTAATGGTCTCTGTCCTCTACACTAGTCTAGGTAGACTGTGCCGTAGATGACAGCTTACAATAGTTTGTAGTAATATTTTGGGTGGGCGGGTTACTTGGTTCCCCGCTATGATATAATGTAGGACGATTTTACTGATGACTAAAATGTTCTTCATGGGTGCAGACACACATATCTACATATCATCACATCACATATTTAAAACAACATTGAAATGTTGCCACAAGAAATGTGAGTTCGCTCATAAACATAAATAGAAGCACTTTAATGCTTGACAAACATTTTACACAAACAAACACAGTAAATAAGTTCACATGAGTACATAAAGAAAAAAAATAGCAAACAATAATAATCAAGGAAATAAATAAAAAGTCCCATCTTAAAATATGAGCAGACTTTGGATTTTATTCGTCTGAAGGAGAGAAAAATCCACAAGCCATCAGTCTCGGGCAAAATGCACCGCGGAAGAGCATTATCGGCAAATAAGAGCGCCCACTCCCATACTCAAGATCTTGTTTACAAATGCGAAAGTGCAGACATTCCGCCTTTAGCTTACTGAGAGTATCTCGGGAATACACTTGAGGAGCTATTTGGAAAAACATCCAATGTCACTTTCGATAAACTTTCCAGGAGAGAGAAAAAACTTTGTAAAATGGGCATACATGACATTTTTTTAATTACTATATTTATTTCGATAAGAGAAATTAAAGGTCTTTCAGCATAAGTTACACAATGACCAATAAATGTTATAGGAAAATAGCTATATTTATGTCAGTGGAGTTTGTTTGTTTTTCCCATAACCCACCTCGACATTGGTTTTTCTTCCAATACTACCCGGATTTCTCTGGCTATCTTAACCATGACAATTGTAGTTTTTACTTAGTTTCGTTATACCAACCGTAGTCCGACAGACAAGGAATTTATAGAGCGAAAAAAAAAACTGATCGGCTAAAAATTTACATTGGTTGTTTTTCCAAATGACTCCTCACTTTTTTTGGGAATGATGTATGGGAAGGGACAGTATATAGATGTTGATGACCCTACCTCCTAACAAGGCAAATTAAGTGAAGGGACCTATAGTTTCACGTGGCATCCGAACCCCGGTCAGTCTTAAAGCTGGAACGGTCGCCCATCAATGTCTGACCTCGCTAGGGTGTGCTTACTTTCACAGTCGGACGTCGATCCATACCTTCACCGAGCTACCGATGCTGACAACCCTTCATCTTACACCTTGCTTGTTCGTGTCAGTACTAAGGGTCTTTCCAGTGTCTACGTCTAACATGCCTGTGCTCTCCCCAGGGCAAGCAGCTCTACAACAACCTCGCCGAGGGGGTGCTGGTCAGTAACCAGAGCTTGGTGCTGCAGGGGGTCACCAGAACCCTCTCCGGGACCTACACGTGCGTCGCCAGCAACCACGAAGGCGACGGCGAGAGCAACTCTGTCCTCTTGGACGTCAAATGTAAGTGTTAGATTCATATTGAGATTCAGATATTTATTTCGCACAACAAAAATGCAACAACATTAACAATATTTCATTGAGACATGCAAATCCAGTATGGTCCGTCAACATATATATATTTTTTAAATATGTTGTCTGATGCCTACAAATCAGTTCTGCAGATCTTTCCTCCACAGAACTGGTTAACTCTGGAACGCCCTCCCTGCCCACATATTTCCCCCAAATATAGTGTCGGGTCCTTCAAGCTTCAAGAGGCGTGAATAGGCACCTGTCAGGCCGGCATGGAATTCGCAACCCGCTCGTACGACCAAATGTCCATGGGCGTCGTTAGACACCTTATAGCTGGCACGGTACCACAGGTCGCTTAGTATTTAATAAAAAAAATCAACCTAACCTAAACCTAACCTATTACGATTCCAAAGATACAGCCAGTAGGACAGACAGACAGACGGCGACACTCGGCTTAGTAATAGGCTTCCATATGGGGTACGGAAAACAATAAATATTGTTCTATTTTTGTGATGACATAGGTATAGCTTTGTATCTGTCGACTGTGCCGTGTACGACTGCACCTATCTCTCAGGCAAAGCATAATGGTTTACTTAACGCTCTAGCGGTCGATATAGACCGCTCCAGCGTCAACGGGTTAAAATTAAATGTGACATTGCATTTGACATTCACACTGACTTCAGTGATTCTGATTAAACTCTTGTTACCTAAAGTTGTGATAATTGATACAGATGTGTGAGTAATTATTACCTCAAATAACATATTTTTATTTTTGAAAACATAAATTCAACATCTTTTTATAAAATAATATGGACAATATAACAAAACACAGATAGGTAAAATAGACGACCCCTGCCTCCTATACTGGCGTGAGTAGTGTCATAGGACCCATACCAGGTAGCTGTCGGCCTTATATAATCAAAATTATTATCAGTACCTTGAATGAAAATAACATAAAAATATGCAGTTTTAAAAGCTCCTTCTGAAAATAGTTAAATACTTATTATTATTTCGCGTGAAATACATACTGAACAGTTTAGGTGTCGAACTTTAATAGGCACGCTTAGATAAATTCAGTTTTCGCTAAATGAAATGTTATAAATTGTTGTTTTCATTCCTGATCGAGGAAAACGACCGGCAAGCATAAATAAATAAAATTCAATCAAACTAATTTCTACAGTCCAACTTCCAACGAACAATTATTTACAAGTAATTTTGAATGTTAGTATTTAGTTTTTCTTTATTTATTTATTAGGTTAATTTTATCAATGTTATACATTTGTTAGTTAGGTTTTAATTATTTAGTTATTAGTAGCTAGGATTAATTATCAGTACGCTTTTGAATAAATACCTTAATAAAATAAAATACGAACAATTAAATTTCATAAAATTAATAACCAAAAAACTTGCTCAGTAATTATCACGCGTCAGCTGCCTTGTTTTTTTTTTTATGAAAACACGGTTGGCTGCATCACCTTCTCCTTGATGTCAGCCCGTAACACTGCGTGAACTAGCTGGTTGTCAGTGCTTCCCTTCATTTCATGTCGGCTACAATGAACTGGACGAAAAACACGAACTATTTACATAGCCGTTTCGACCGACGCGATGTTTCATTCAGTGCGGTGGTACCAAACCGGCCGGGATAAACTCTACCACCTAGTAAGGTAAGAAGGGAAGGAATAGAGTATGAAACATTTTAACTAATCATCACATTTAACTAATATGAAGGATTTCATAACACGCCATAGATGGCGTGAGTGGCGCTGACCATGACATGGCGATACGGAACTCTCGGTGCGCGAGTTCGACTCGCACTTGGCCGGGTTTTTTTTTTTGCTTAACGTGTTTATCATGTTGGGTATGTGTCCCTCCCAAAATATTTGTAGTTAGTATGAAAACACCTTATATACTCAGAGGCGGACTTTCCATATAGGTCGACTAGGCCCGGGCCTAGGGCGGCCAGATATTAGGGGCGGCCAATCTGTACCTGCTGCTGGAAGCAGTGAGCGCAGGTACAGAATAGAAAGGGTGCCGGCCGGAGCAAGTGCGTGCGACGTGCGGGAGTGGTGAGCGCGGCGGAGGTGATGACGCACTATTTACGCGGAAAAAATAATTTTGCTATGACTATAAGGTCAATATTGCCGTAAAACTTGTAAAAAATACTTTTACTATATGTAAAATAAGCCGAGAAATACCTAATATATTTTTGGCAGGTTGAACCGAACGCAATACTGACTTTCATACAACTTCACATTTGTATCTATGCTGTAAACTTGAAAGGGGCGGCTGCATTGAATTGGGGCGGCTGGTACTAAACGGCCTAGGGCGGCTAAGGCTGCTAGTCCGCCTCTGTATACTCCCAACGAACGTTAAAATGAGAGGACTGCTAATCCCCAGCTCCCTGTCGTATCATTATAGCGTTTTATTTTCAGCTCAGCATTCTCTTTCACGTCGATTCGGCCGCTAGATCAGCTTACGTTTCAGTAACAACAATAGCAGTACACATCTGCAGTCTACAAGCGAAACCTTTCCTTCCCGATCGAGATATGAACGAACGTGTCACATCCACACTCTAACACACTCTAACACACTCTTTTGACGTAAAATATATACCTTCCCTTGCCCATTACTATTTTTTTTTATGGAAACTTGACACTGTTGGCTACATCACCTACAACATCCGTGATGTCAGCCCATAACACCGGGTGAACTAGGTGCCATGTCAGTGCTTCCCTTCATTTCGCGCCGGCTACACTGAACTGGACGGAA
The DNA here is from genome assembly GCA_946902875.1 of Nematopogon swammerdamellus. NCBI lineage: Eukaryota > Metazoa > Arthropoda > Insecta > Lepidoptera > Adelidae > Nematopogon > Nematopogon swammerdamellus. The sequence goes on along the minus strand of OX336338.1, from coordinate 1,722,240 downwards.
AACACGAACTATTTACATAGCCGTTTCGACCGACGTTTCACTCAGTGCGGTGGTACCAACCCGGCCGGGATAAACCCTACCACCAAGTAAGGTAAGAAGGGAAGGGACCTACAGTTTAACGTGGTATCCGAACCACGGTCAGCCTCCAACAGTCGGGCGGTCATCCATCCAATAACTGACCGCACCATTAAGCTGCCGAGGCTAGTCAGTCCAGTTGGGCATGCGGACAGGTCGTGCGTGTGCGCTGAAAACGTACAGTTGAAAACGTACAGCGAGACGAGCGCGCGCGGTCGCCGCCGTATATATTATACTTCCTTACCGACTATATTCTTGTGCGTACCTATCTAACCAGTCACAATGCATTGCTCGTGTTGTGATAAAGTAATCATCGATAATGAATTCATGAAGTGCGCGAACTGTAACCGATGTTACTATTTTGTCTGTGCGGGTTTTGTTGAGTCTTCATTCCGCAATCTTCGCACCCAGCGCAAGAGCACATGGACTTGCAAGGCATGTAAGCGGGGTCCGGGCTCCGGATCCAACATTCCCCGCGAGCAGTCCCCGGATCGCGCGCAGCAGGCTAGCCGCGAACAAACGCGCGCCAACATGGCGGCGCTGGCGGCGGGCTCCTGCGATGGCGGCGGAGGCGGAGACGCGACCAATATCATTATACCGAGCGACGACGTTGCGGCAGTGCCGGGCTCCGACATGGATCGATTGTTGAAGCTGGTAGATTTACACCTGGTGAAGTGGACCGTCAAAATTGACGAATCGCTGGCGCGGATCGATTCAAGATTAACGGAGCTATTTAATAAAGCACAAACTACGTCTGACAGACTTGACGAATTGGAATCTAAGCAGAATCTCATATCGGAAATGATCGACGTACTCACGCATGATCACGAAAAGGCTGCATCGGAGCTACGCCGGGAGATCACTTCGTTGAAAAGTCGTGCAGATGAATCTGACCAGCGAGCGCGGCAGTGTAACGCTGAAATTCAAAATATTCCGGAGCGCAAAGGCGAAAACTTAGTGTCAATCGTGGAGCAAATATGCCGTGTCATTGAGGTGCCGGTGCGGCCGTGCGATATCCTAGCGGTACACCGTGTCCCTCACAACGTCAGCGAGGCGGCCAGCGGCGGAGGCGGAGCCGGCGGCGGCGGAGGCGGCGCGCCTCCGAAGCGCATATACATCAACGAACATCTTACACTCAGGAACAAACAATTGTTTCGTCAAGTCAGGGAAAAGTGTGCGGCCCTCGGCTACAAACATGCATGGATACGCAACGCATCTATACTTGTGCGGAAACAGGATCTATCGAATGTATTGCGCATTAAGACAGAAGTGGATCTCGCCAAAATCATATAAGTACCTTTCACATTACCTATTGGCTTGCCCTTTTGCGATACATTTAAGTACAGCCCACATTTACTGTTGCGTAAGTTGTGTCATCATGAGTGACCTGTACCTATACTTGCATGTTGTTTGCTTAGTATTTACTACACATTTGCATACTCGTTTGTATATTTTCCCTAACTATGCTCTGTATAATTGTCTTTATTTAGTGGAATACCTAGTACCACCCAATATAAAAAGTACTTACATGGTCCCGGTTTACCCTCCAAGGACTCACAACTATGTGCACTTTGTTATTTGCTTATATTTCTGTGTTGTTATTCTAGGTTTTGTCTTTCAATATTGTGTGCCTCATAATAAGGTATGTATAAATGCTTCATTCACTAGGCTGCCTGCCGTAGCATATGGTCATATTTAAAGTTACTATATGTCCTCTTGCTAATCACTGTATATCTGAACTAGTATCAATAAATGTATGTCTTCTTGCTGTGCGCGACTATATGCGCGCGTGTTATGTACAGGCACTATTGGATAATATTGTCACTGATTCTCACAATACCTACTGGCCTGATGATTGTCCGCATTTAATACTACATTCGCATTTATCTTGCTCGCACGTTTTAGTTAACTTTATACCTATATATACTGTATTTTTCACTCACTCGCAGTGGTTGCTTTTGCCTTTATTCTGTACTGATTGCCATGTTGAACAAGACCTGCTTCAGCCTTTTGTTTCAGTTGTTATGTATATAGCTACGCTGCTAATGATCTTATATTTATGTTTGGCCTATTTACATGCTCATAACTATGAACCTGACCAATACAAGCGGAGCGCTCTGCATGGTGAAGTGGCAACTATTGTTGTATATAAGATGTTATGTAGTTGTGTTCAGTGTGCAGAAACAGTCGTAGAACCAGGTCGAATCGAGTTAAGCGTTACTGCTTTTGATTATGTTTATGTTCTCTGCCATTTATGTCTGCCGAATACGTGTGTCTGTGCTATCTGTTTTTATAATATAAGTTTTTCTTTATTAAGTGTGCCGACTATGAGTTATCGATTCACTACATATAGTCTGTGCGGGTCCTCGTTCTCGTTGAGTAATAATAACTATAAATGTTCATATGATCTTCCTGTGATTACTGCAGCTTTATATATGTTGACTTGGTGTGATTGCTTACTCGGTCGGTATTCTAGTGTAATTTCTTTTATTTTTTTCATATTGCTTGATTTCTATAACATGTACCTCACACCGATATCGCTACATAATGAAACTACAAGCTACTTTTTACTATTCACTAACTGTAATAACGAAAAACATGCCATGGCTGTTGCCTCGCTGTTTGCCAAGTGCACCATTGTTGTTTATGTGCCATGCCACAATGATACAATGCCTTCGCATTGTTCCACACCATTCTTCTTCTCAACTTACTCACAAGGGTCGTATTATTTGGAATATGGCTGACAACAATAAATTATTAATATATTACCAAAATTGTGGCGGACTCCGAACCAAACTGAATACGTTATACATGAATATATTGAACTGTGATTATGATGTAATTGTTTTGACAGAATCCTGGCTGACCTGTGACATCGCCAATGCTGAGTACATTGACGAGAAGTACTATACAGTGTTCAGAGAGGATCGCGATCGTGCAGCCACATCTAGACGCGATGGCGGCGGTGTGCTCGTCGCGGTGCGGAATAACTTGATAGCGCAACGACACCAGCTACATACTACCGGAGCTGGCGCCGCCGCCGCACCCGCTGGTATAGATAATGTTACAATAATTTTTACTCTTGCGCATGGAGGACAGAACAGCAGGTTTCTGTTGAGCGCTACGTACGTACCTCCTTGTTATCCTCACGAGTCATACTCTCGGCACTTTGACGCGCTGCAGTACTCGTACTCTGAGCTTGGTGATTGTAATGTTTGTATTATAGGTGATTACAATATTCCCGACATCGGATGGATCGATGGACCCGACGGTTGTACGACTGAGGTCGAGTTGGTTGGTGGTGTGTCGAGGGTTGGTCGCTTGCTCTTAAATACGATGGCTTATTTATCTGTTAAACAATATAATTTGAATCGCAATATTAATAATAGAATATTAGATTTAATTTTATGTGATGGTGCGTGTGCATTGTTGCCCCTAATTGAGCCTCTTGTTGCTCCGGATCGGCACCACCCACCGGTCCTGCTAGCAATAAATGTGCAGGTTGAAGCGTCATTGCCGCGACAATCTGAGCCACGTTTTAAATACCGTGCAGCCGACTATATCCAAATTAACTCGGCTATAGCGAGCATAGATTGGGTTTCAGAAATGGCGAACTATAATGCCTCGCAAGCAGTTGATATTTTCTACGAAAAAATCTATAAGATAATTAAGGAATTTGTTCCATTAAAATCTAACAGGAACTCTCGCTTCGCCAGTTGGTTTACACCTGCGCTCGAACGATTGTTTAATCGCAAAGCTAAAGCGTGGGCTAAGTGGAAGAGATACGGCAACAGGTCAGACTATGAAGTGTTCTCAGTGATGCGGCAACAGTTTAAACATGCGTCTGCTGCATGCTTCAGAGATTATATAAAAATGACTGAGGAACATATCGTCTCAGATATTAAAAACTTTTGGACTTATGTTTCCAGCCGTAAAGGTGGTAGCGCATATCCAGCTAGCATGAAATATCTCGGTCAGTCTTCTACTACGCCACCTGGTATAAGCAATATGTTCTCCAAATACTTTAGTTCTGTTTACGAGCCGACCACTCTCGACATAGATACGTGGGAGCCCCCGTCCGTGGCTGCTGATCATGGTGTTTTGGTTAGTTCTTTGCACATTGCCTCTGATACCATTCGGAGGGAACTCAAGCAACTGGACACAAACAAAGGGGCCGGACCAGATCGAATTGAACCTTTCTTCCTTGTAAACACCGCCGTGACCATTCACTTTCCACTTTACATATTATTTAATAAATGTCTTGATGAAGGTGTATTCCCCGACGTTTGGAAAATTGCGAACATCACACCGGTACATAAAAATGGCCCCAAAGGCGATGTTGAAAACTACAGACCTATCTCAATTCTGTCCACCCTGTCGAAACTTTTTGAAAGGCTAGTTCATCGGTATCTATATCCCATACTTCACAACTACATTATACCAGAAAAGCATGGATTCGTCAAAAAACGATCCACAGTCAGCAATCTTTTAGTCTACACCAATGTTCTTTTTGAAGCTATGGATAACGGTGAGCAAGTTGATGCGATATATACGGACTTCAAAAAAGCGTTCGACAAGGTGGACCATAGGCTCTTACTCGAGAAAATCGCCTTTAATGGTATCAGGGGCAATTTGTTTAGATGGTTTGCCTCATACGTCAACAACAGGACGCAGCGGGTTGTAATCAATGGTTACGAGTCAGAGACGGTCAGGGTTACGTCTGGAGTCCCGCAGGGGTCTATTCTTGGACCTTTTCTCTTCATCCTTTTTATTAATGATGTCGTGACAAACTTCAAGAATTCTTTGTTTTTGGTCTATGCAGACGATATTAAAATCTACAAAATTATTCGCTCGCCTGCCGATGCCTGTGAACTTCAGAGTGACCTTGATCGCTTCTTCGACTACTCAACCTCTGTAAAAATGCATCTTAGCCTCAAGAAGTGCATGTGTATTACATTTACTAAAAAAAAAACTAAAATTCTGCACAATTATCAGCTAGGAGGTACTACACTTAACAGAGTTGTGCAAATCCGTAATCTCGGTGTGACGTTGGACGCAAACTTACATTTGGACGAGCATATAGAGACTATTACCAATAAAGGGCTACAGATGATGGGTTTCGTTCTACGCACATCTCTTTCATTCAGATCTGTGTCCACATACAAATACCTATATACCGCACTGGTGCGACCACAGCTTGAATATGCTGTTCAAATATGGAATCCATACTATGATAAATACAGACACGCACTAGAAATGGTTCAGAGAAAATTTCTGTATATAATGCATAGGCGTTTTAATAGGGCTCACGCGTCTTATGAAAACTTGCTCAATATTTATTCACTACCTAGCCTCGACAACCGCAGGAAATTACTGGAAACTATGACACTTCATAAAGTATGCAATAATGGCATCGACTGTCCCGACCTACTTTCAAGGATACAATATCGCATACCACAAAAATCTAGTCGATGTCATGCTACTTTTCAACTTGGTCGCTGTCGAACCAATGCAGGTAAACGCGTACCCCTGCGAAGAGTATGCGAAAACTACAACAGATACTTCTCTCATATAGATATTCATTTTTCTAAACTGCTCACCTTCAAAAGAGCAGTGTTAAATAATTTAAATTCTTAAAATCATGTAGATGAGCCTAAGGTTGTGCTCGTTCAGACCGCGCCATGATCAGGGAGTCGCGGTCGGCGAGGGTCGGGCGGGGCCGCCGGGGTTGCCGTTGATCCATCCTTATGCGGTGAAGTTGGACAAGACTGATATTTTATTTTATTTTATTTTTTTTATTTTTTTTTTTATGGTCTGTCCTAATTCTGTTTGGTTTGGGTTCCGCCTCGATAGGCTGCTTCATGGTCATAATAGGTCTATGTAAGAGATGATAACTATAATGTTTTACGTGCTTGGTGTGGCACAGTATGCATAAGGTGAGGTGTCTGCTTTCGTGGTGCTGTTATATTTTTTTATATTATGTATTCATTCATAAGCGCTATGTCAATTACATATATTGTGTGTACGCTTTAAATTTAATTATTTAATTAGTAAGCAAAGCATTTGTGAAAAACGTCGCTGGTTACATACCTAATTGTTCATTGATTCTACTGTCTCCTTAACCTACATATGTATGTAATTGTTTGTTTTTCCTAAATAAATAAATAAAATAAATAAAAAATAAAAAGGCTGACGATCCCTTAGTCGACTTTTACGACATGCGACGGGGAGAGATGCAGTGGGGCTATTCTTTTTAAGTACCGACCCCACACGGTACGATACCTACTACACGGTACCTACTAGGTGGTAGGCTCAAATTGTAGCCGACTGGGTTGGTACCACCGCAATGGATGTAAGATAGCCGCATAGCAGCCTCGGTTGTGTTCTCCTCTAGTCCAGTATAGCCAGCAATCCAGGGAATTCTTCGGTATGGCACCTACCTTCTAAGAGGTGATATTGGCTGGTCGAAAAATGTGGTTTGGCCCCTCTGACTGAGCCACCCAAATCGGGTAACATAAAAAAAAACGGCCAAGTGCGTGTCGGGCCACGCGCAGTGTAGGGTTCCGTAGTTGCGGAACCCTATCAAAATAAATTATTTGATTATTTGTATAATTTTGTAGGGGAAATAAATGAATGTTAATTTGAAAAAGTTCTTCAACAGTGAAATGATGGCTGTCGTCCGTACATTTTATAAGTTGATCGACTATTACTCGTCAACCTGTACGTACAGCCTACTCAGCTGTGATAGTTTTCCTTTTAATTTCGATATATATACTATTGCTGTGAATTTTTTCACATATCTAATGACAACCGTTTAGCAGGCAGGGGGTGGGGACACTTGACTCTAACAAAAGTTAGCACTTAAAAGCTTAATAATTCGCAAACGGATCCCTAAATCGAAAAATGCTTTTCACAAATCCGCAATATTTTCCAAAGACCTATCCAACGATACCCCAAACGATGGGGTAGACGTGAAAAAAAATTCATCCCCACTTTACGTGTAGGGGAGGTACCCTAAAACAATTTATTTAAAAAATTTTATTTTACCACTTTGTCGGCGTTATTAATATGTATACCCATACCAACTTACAACTTTCTAGTACTAAGGGTATCTGAGCTAAGCCGCGGACAGACAGACGGACAGACGGACGGACATGGCGAAACTATAAGGGTTCCTTGTTGACTACGGAACCCTAAAAACTGGCCAAGTGCGAGTCGAACTCGCGCACCGAGGGTTCCGTATCGCCATGCCATGGCTAGCGCCACTCACACCATCTAGATGGCGTGTTATCAAATGCTTCATATTAGTTAAATGTCATGATAAGTTAAAATGCTTCATAATCTATTCGGTAGATGGCGCGCGCGCATACACTTTTTGCTTTCTTCTTTGGGAACCCCGTGAATTTTTTACTTTTTCTTAATTTTATTATTTGTTGTTATATCGGCCATAATAACACATATTCTGTGAAAATTTCAACGGGCTACCTATTACGGTTAAATAGATACAGCCCTCGGACAGACAGCTGACGGACGGACAGACAGACAGTTAGACAGACAGACAGACAGACAGACGGCATAGGCTTAGTAATAGGGTCCCGTACCGGATACGGAACCTTAAAAATACCTACGTGATAGATTTCGCGTTATATGAAGTGACAATAGGGTGGCATACTAAAGATTGACGAACGGAAATTACGTATGAAATCAAGTATAGTTCAGTAATGGCACAATAGATGGCGCTGACGTAGGCGGGATGACATCTCTTTTATTTTGTAAAGTGACAGGATCCGGAGCGTCTCGGCTCGGTGTATTTATTCAACGCACTTAAAACTGGCTGTGTTACTGTCACATCAATCCCGACTTTTGTTGAAAGAAATATTTCGGGCAAGTGATCCCAATTCCGTGCGTCACCTGTCTATTTGAAATTTGAGAAAAAAAAAAACAAAAAACAAATAAAATGACAGTGAAAGTGAAATTCGACAGCGACCGGCTGACGCACCGAACATTAAGCTGTGCCGACTTCAGAACTAAAACAGATTACCTATTACGTACTGTAGCTCGACAGCTTGGCTCTAGTAAATGGTATTTCAATGCGTGTATCTACAAAATTATAATACAAAATTTTTCGAAAAATTTTGTACATTTCGGCATCTGTTTTTGGCAGAAATCTTTATTTTTATTGAAAACGCGAACACATGACGTATAGCAAAATTGTGTTGAATTGAATGGACAAATACGAAAATCTTTTGAAACTTCTTTACGAGTCAACTCAGTGAATACGTGTGTGAAGGCGCCTTATATCGGCCGATGGGCGGCGTGAGGCGGTGGCGGCGCGGCGGCGCCCGTCAGGGACACACCCGAGCACGGACATGATAGGGTAGATAGCAGTTGTTGTTAGCTATAATTTTAAGCAAAACATGTGTCACCAGTAACAAACAGCGGTAGGCACGTCTTCATAGTCCACCAACCACGCAACATTTAACTCCAAGTGCGTTGGGCCTCGCGGCCCAGCGCACTTTGCATTACCACTCCTTTGATTTTTTTTTAACAACATGGGTGGCTGTGCCGTGAGACCAATGGTACAGTCGACAGAGCCAAAAACCCCACTCCTCGCGAAACCACGCTCAGCGAGATTCCATTCCAGCAGATTTGCGGACTGTTGATAGGTTGTCTAGCCATTTGATACGACGTCTGAAGACACCCAGGTCAATGAATTCCGGAAACAAAATCGCCGAAAATAGTTCCTCACACTAGCGGTGCGACAAAGAAACGATTTAGAGAACCGATGGGTTCTCAACAGACAAATGTCAAGAACAAAAGGGTGTTCAGATTCTCTGCGACGAGCGCTGCGAAGATATGTTTAATGGCAAGGAATAGAGGATGCATTTTCCTCAGAGCAACGCCTGTGATAGTACCTGTAAAACAGACTAAGCGAAATCACAAAACGTCTGTGGCTCAGCGGCACAGATAGGTACTCCAGACCATCAGTCAGTTTCGGGTCTCGCACAAGGTAGACGGCTCGACGCTGTATTGAGTCCAAGGACGCCAACAGATACTGGAGAATTAAACCAATTGGAAACTGAATATTATCGCATATTATATTTACATTGCGGTACATTTAAATTATTTTATTTTGCAAATTAGTTAATTTTTGACTATTTTGAATGAATAATTTTATGAGAACTATTTTTGACCACGATTATAGTGTGGACATTATTGAATTCGTATTACTATTCGTATCGTATGGGAATGTCTTTATGTTAGAATAATAATAAAATTAAATGTCCGTGGATGCGATTAATTCATTGCCACGCCCATTTCATTGACGTATGCCCCCAGTTGGGGGAGATGTATGTTACAGAGTGTGCTAAGACCAACAGAACTCCTCTTTACCTATCTACTCCGTGGACCGGAGGCAGGGCAGAGCGAGGCGCGAGGCAAGATGCCCGCTTCACTGACAACTTGACAATATTGCTTCTTAACTCGGACAAATCTGAGTTTAATCTTCTGGAGTTGTCACCTTTGTCATTGCCATCCATTTCGGGAGTGCCACCGTGTCCGCCCGTCTGTTCACTTTATGACAGCTTCATTATTTCGACATATTTTTAGAGGTTCCTGAGAACCTTTCGTCTCTCTGCAACGTCGTCGCCGGATTAAAAGTTAAATAATAGCTGATGACACGAATCTCATTTGCTTATATTGAAGTAGTTACTAGCATTCAAAGTTACAAATTTAAAAAAAAAAACGCCAACCCTCAAAACGTCAAAAATAATTTCCGTTTACTTACTTAAAGGAGTCGGAGGACCGCTAGTAAAGAAAGCAGCTCTGAGTTTTTATATTTAATTTACTTAGCGATCCCCCGACTCCTTTAAGTAAGTAAACGGAAATTATTTTTTACTTTTGAGGGGCGGGGTTTTTTAATTTGTAACTTAACTTTTATTTCAAGCTTTTAAAAAACGTATGCAAATCGGTCCACTTTTTAAGATAATTAATTTTTTGATTACTTAATTACTTGATCGCTTGATTATAATCATAGCCGAGAACCATCCCGATTAAACCAGCTTTCTATGAAAAAAACGGCATCCAAATCGGTACATCCGTTTGTGAGCTACGATGCCACAATGCCACAGACAGACACACCCATACGCACATATACACACACGTTAAACTTATAATATAACACCCCTCTTTTTGCGTCGGGAGTTAAAAATAATATCAAATTAACTAATTTGCCAAATAAAAATAATCTAAATAAGTACCATACCTTGCTGATTGATCTCGTGATGGATAGGTATCTTGTTCGAATGCTTAGCGAAGCGTGGTGGTATGTGGTAGCACCGACCACCACGTTTAGCAGAAGTCTGATTGTGTTCACTAAGTCATAAACAAACGTTTTCCAGAGTCGTGAAGCAGCATGCAGGCTGGCCTTCGTGCCATACTTGCTTCTTGGTCTATGATGGACTAGTCATCTTATCCTAATATTTTTCTAAACGTGATGGTCTCGGTACTGCATGTAATTTACCCGAGTTCTTACACTCTTACAGTTCTTACATTGTTTATTCTCTATTCAGTACTCTCTGTTCAGTACACTGCACTCGGATTCCTCACATTGCAACATTTAATAGCATTTTGCCATTTCGATTATGACAACGAAGAAGAACTGGCAAGAAACTTTGCTGGATACTTTTTAGGTTTCCGTATCCCGTACTGAAGCCTATTACTAAGCCTCCGCCGTCGGTCCGTCTGTCCGAGGGTTGTATCTCTTGAACCGTAATAGGTAGCCCGTAATTTTCACAGAATATGTGTTACTATGGCGGATATAACAACAAATAATAAAAAAGAGAAAATGTTAAAAATTAAGGGGGGCTCCCATACAACAAACGTCCGAAAAATCGATTAGTCGACTATTGAACTAACTATTGAATAATAGATGGCGCCACAGGCTTTTATACATTGCATTGTTGAAAGACAAAAGATAGGCGGATAATAGCGGATAGATACGTAAATCTCCGTGCGCGAGTAAAACTCGCACTTAACAGATTTTTTTTTCTTTTACGTCTAAAGTCATCATTAACAAAAGTGTTTGCCACTGCCTACACAGTACGAGTCATCATTATTTCTAAGATTACTCTGCTTACCCCGATTGTCGAATTGCAGCGTGATGGTACGTGTGAACCTATGAAGAAATAAAACAGGCTTTTCCTACCTGCATTCAACAAAAGTCGCCATTCGCAACACAAAGTAAGGCCAAATCTGCGAAGCGGCGGCCGCCGCGGAGCCGGCTACGACAGTGGGGCGGCGGCTGGCGTGGGTGGATGTAGGACGGTGATGCCGACGAGTTGATTTCCCTTCTAATTTCCGGAGTACACTCGAATGGGAGCAACGCGCCAGTCGATCCCTCGCTGGAATGGCGCGTGAAGGGTGTCTGTATGATACATCGTATTTTCCCACCAACGACTACAAACCACGAAAATGATAACGGCCAGAAGTTGCCGTTAGTCGATCTTAAGTTGTTAAAAAAAAATCGACTCGAACGTAAAGTAGGTAATTAAAATTAAATAAATATCGATATTTTCTGAAACTTCGTTTATTTATTTATTTTTATTTATTTATTTATTTATTTAGGTAAATTCACAGTGCATTTACAATGTTACATAGACATAAAAAAATGGGTACTAATGACACCATTACGAACTTACACAAAATAGACACAGATGTAAAATTAAAATTACGCTATACCTATATTTACTTAACTATACAATTGTAAAAACTAAACAGGACAAATTCAAGCGTAGTGTACCACCGTACGAATGAGTGAAAAAACTGAACATAGAAGTTATTAGGGAAAAAATATTATATATTATATGTGTGTGAGAAAAAGAAAATGTATTTTTTTTAAGTATATTAGACAAAATATTACGGAATTTATTAACATTCCATAAAGGTTGTGACAAATACGCTGAGTGAGTTATACCCGATTGTTCGAACTGTGTACACGAATCTGTCTTTACAATACTCAATTCAATTCATTAATAGGCACTCAAAGTATTGGCAATATGACAATGCCAAAAAATACAGTCCATACAATTAGCTCTTTCAAATGACACACGACTATGGATTTAAATGTGAAATTGTCTAATGTACATATTTTTTTCTAAAACATGAAAACATGTATTTGATTTGATTTTTGATAAGTTGATAATGTTTTAGGTTGGATTAAAAAAAAACGAATTATTAAAGAAACTATAGCAAACATTAGTAGAATTTAGATATTAAATATCTAGAAATTACAATTACATTTACTAGTAATTAATTATTATTAAACAAATAATATTATACTCCATTCCCATCATGGCTGACAAAACAGTCGGCGTTGCATGCGAATCCCGCATCGGCAGTGCACGTTGCCAGTTGACACGTCTCGCGTCGCGTCGCGTCTCCGCTCCTACCTGTCGGCCGTGACGACTTGCTTTGTTGGCCTCGGAGACCGACACTTATATCGATACCTGCCACCACGGGCCACCAACTGAACAGTCCCCGGTGGCGTGTTAGCGAATATTTAAAATAATTTTCCTGAAAATTCATTGCTGAAAAATATTTTCTCTCGCACGCGAACTTAACGCGCTCTCTAAATTGCGAGCTAGCAGCATTTTGCTAAAATGCAGTCCGCTGAAATATTTCCTTTGCATCCAACACTTATTACTTGTAATTGAAATTCAACCGCTTACTTAAGAGGATGCAGCGCTCCTCGGCGCGCACACTTTTTTTATTGCTTCCGATCTGGGTGGCTGTTACCAAGGTCTCAGCCTCATGCGCAGCCAATATCACCGCCGAGGAGGTGCCAGTCCGGCTTGGAGGTGGACTAATGTCGCTGGGGAAAGGCTATTAACCCGCGATTTGAAGATCCTTGGATTGTAGGAGAAAGGAAAGATGATATTCCCCGGAGGCCCGTTCCACACCTTTGCAATGCGAAAGAAAGATTTAGAGATTCGTGCAATTCGAAGAACTCTTCTTCTGCGAGAGTATGGCGGGTACTAACGTAATCGAACGATAACTTCTAACCTTAGATTAAACATTTTACTTTGTACCGACTTTTCTACTCATCGAGTCACACGACTCTGTAGAAATAATTTTAAAACGATCAAGTTAAATAAAAAATATATTATATGTATAACAAAATTTAATTTAAAATTATTCCTACAGAGACACAATATAGAGAAGTTTAGATACAAAGTAAATTGTGTGCCCTGAGCCAAATTCTTTTGAATGTATCGTTCGATAGCGAATAGCACAAAATTAAGATAAGTTTCTTAGGCCCACTTGCACCAACACGAGTTTTTAAACGCGGTTTCCACAGTCAATGGGTGCTAGCTTAACGAGTTAAACTGGTTTATATCGTTAAATTCGTGTTGGTGCAAGTGGGCCTTAGACATAAAGTAAATAAAGTATCCATTTTAATGGCAATTTCGGTTAGTTTCGATTATACATTTACTTATTTATGATATTAAAGTCTATGTAATTATATTAAATACTTAGGTATTGTAGTTATGTAGATATGTATGTACTCTTTTAGGTAACTAGGTGTAAACACACTGTGCACAGTATATTTTGAATATGGTAAGGTAAGTTTAGGTTAGGTGATTTGTTATTTAAAGCTAATTTTTTTTTATTTGCCCTAGTTCTATTATTCTGTTATTGAGCCATATAAAAAAATAAATAATAAAAGTAAGGGAAACCGAGAGGAGCATCATGCTCTTAAGTAGAATGAGGATAGTCTTGATTTAATGGTTCGTTGCGCTATTTTAAAAATCTTCCGTTAATGAAAATATTATTCTGACTGAATAACTGAATAATTTGTATTGTTCATTATTTGCAATCTAATTGGAATTCCAATCGACCTTTGGGGTTATAAGCAAGTATGCCTAGGCGAGTTGGTTTAGGGACTTTGGAATCTTGTATTGTATTTTAAAGTTTAAGACAATGGTAACCAATAATGGATTATTTTTAACGGTTTAATATTTTAGTAGAAATACTATATATTTATTAGGATCATGTTATTGTCGGTACCAATCAGTTCTACAGATCTTTCCTCCACAGAACTGGTAAACTCTGGAACGCTCTGCCTGCCCCCAAGTATAGTCACGGCTCCTTCAAGAGAGACAGGCCGGCATGGCATTCGCAACCCTCACGTACCACCGAATGTCCATGGGCGTCATTAGACACCTTATGGGTGGAACGGAGCCACAAGTAGAGCTTTCTATAAAAAAAAATAAAAAAATATATTTCACGATTAACAATCACATTCGTTATGTTATTTCAGTACCTACATTAGAGTTTTGAATTTTTGGTAAAGCCATCGGATACACAAAACGTTGTCTTTAAATTTCGTAATATTTTATTATGAGTAAAGCGACACCCATTACATTCATTTTCATTATCTTCATCCGATCCCTCGCGTCTAACATTATGATCTCTTTGACACTTATTTTCATTTCCTTGCTGACTTCGAATTTTTTTTTTATTCCTCACTTCTCCTTGGATACGGATAAAAAATGTTTCAGCGAGCTTTAGCTAATTATTCGGTAACGTCTACGGCTATTTGACGTTTTTTTCGGAACAAAGCTTCCGGGTAGTAAGGTAATAATAACTTTATCAAATAGCAGTTATGAGATATAATTATGTCAGTAATACGAGTTTGAATCACGTAATCGTCTTCCGGCGAGTGTGTTTTCCGACCCTTTCAAACTGAGGGTCTTCAATAGTCAGCAAATCTGCTGCCATGGCGGCGGCGCCTCGCTGATTGTAGTTTCGCAAGGTGAGATGGATTTGGCTGTGTAGAGCACGATCGATCTCTAACATACCGTTTTAAAAAATAATAAAAATAAAAAAGCGGTCAAGTCCGATTCGAACACGCGTGGAGGGGTTTCGTACCATTCCGTTTTCTGTGAGAACTTGAAGACTTAGGATTTTCGTTTAGGGTTTCCTGTAAACTATAAGAGAGACCCTATATTATAATTTTTTTTATTTTAGACTTGAAATTTCGAACGTAAGGGGGAATGCTCGATTTTTGTATATTATTTATTTAATATCTGAGTTATCTTGTCCGATTACTTTGCTAAACGTGGTGCTCGGTGTTGTGCTGTAATTTACCAGAATACTTGTAGCACAACACCGATTTCTCTGCTTACCCCGATTGTCGGGATACGGCGTGTGGTGTGTATGTATGTATGTATTTATTTAATATGTTTTCAACTTTGCATTTTGAAATTATAAAAAAATATATCCATATTTGTATTCCTTATAGCGAGCCCTTTTATAGATACATCACATGATGTCCATAAAAAAACCATTCATTTACACTATACGTCCGTGGTTGGGTCTCTTAAAAATATGTACCAAATTTTACTTTTTTTTTTGTCGAAAAAATTCGCAGAAAATGAGCCGTGACAGACGGACAGACAGACAGACAGATACAAGTGTGCTCATAATAAGGGTTCCACTTTTGATTGTGGTAGTATTAACAACGTGCAAGACTGCTCGCAATATATTTTAAAGAAAAGGTTCAGCGTTTCAGCAACGTCAAAAAAAATTCTGTGGGTTCTGTCCCTATGTTGATTTAATTTCCTCCAAGATATTAATAGAGATAGTTAAAAATACTTTATTTCCAAATACATACTACATATATCACACACGCTGAATCCCGACAATCGGGGTAAGCAGAGTAATCGGTGCTGTGCTGCAAGAACTCTGGTAAATTACAGCACAACACCGACCACCACGTTTCGCAAAGTATTCGAACAAGATTAAATCGATCAAGCAGCAAGTAAGGCACGAAGACCCACCTGCTGCATGACTCGGTGGAAGTACCGTGCCAAGGTGAGAGGTGGCGATCCTGTCGCCCTTTAGCATGGCATCTTGTCCTTATCCCTTAGTCGCCTTTTATGAAATGCACGGGGAGAGACGCAGTGGGGCTATTCTTTTTAAGTACCGAACCCACACGGTACTTTATTTCTAAAATAACATTTTACTGAAACAAGCAAGATACACCGTTTAAAACAAACATGAGGGGCAAGGGCAGACTTATTCCTTACAGAGATTTCTAGCTAGTTTAAATAAATGTTGCCTTAAGTTATAGGTTTTTTTTTAGGTTTTTTTATTATTATTTGTAGGCAAATACATTTTGCACTTGAATTCGTTATCTTTCGAAATGTAACAACAATGAGAAACAATTAAACACAATGGAAACAATGACAAAGGCTAGACAGAACCAGATAAAAAACAAAATCAATTAAGCTATCTTATGCTTATAGACTACTACTACTACTATCTACTTAAATTAGCGTTAATAAACTTGTCAATGTAATTTTTAAAACATGGTACAATAGCATCAAAAGAATTGTGAAACGGACCTAAGGTCGTTCCATTTTTAATTTTTAATAAATAATATCGAATATTTATAGGGCAGTATGTACTAGGCTGCGTGTGTACCCGACCAGTATAGGGGGACGCTTCAATTGGTGCCGTGACCAGGATAGGGGGACGCTTCAATTGGTGCCGTGACCAGGATAGGGGGACGCTTCAATTGTCAATATCCCTATCCTAAATCACAGATAAGCTAAGTTGTTAAATAAACATGATTTTATAAATCATAATAATGCATTGAGCATTCGTTCGTGTGTATCCCTAAAGTCGGCCATGCGCTACAAATAAAAAGTTTGCGAGCTTGTTTTGTGTTCGTAGTCATTTTATTATCTTCACCTGTCTGAACCCACCTTTGGGTTTCTCGGGCTCTTTCAAGATCGCTTTTGTGTCAACTTTCAGCAAAGAGTACGACTGCTGAAATTGAAACTATTTAGGGTTCCGTGGGGACAAAGAAATCTATTACAGTAGAACTTCGTGAGGAGACATTTTTAAGGGTTACTTTTAAACTTTTTATAGATGTGCCAAGGCTGCTTGCCATAAGAAATGTCGGTTTTATCAGTTTGAAATAATACTTACATAATAAAACACGACTCCGAAAACCGGAAATAAGAGGGAAAATTTATCTTTAATTTAAATTTATCTTTAAGTGATCTTAGAGAGAGAAAAGACTACAGCACTTTCTATTGCTCGGTAATTTAATAAATTGGGATTAACACAGGTACAGACAGATATCTAAGCATAAATTAGTTCACAATATGATTTAAGATAAACATTACATGTTTCCTTCGTGTTTTTAGGGTTCCGTAACCAGCAACGCTGGCAGAGACTCTTATAGTCCGTCCGTACATTTTTCCGTTCGTATGAATGTCACAGCATGTAGCTCCTAAACGTACTACTAGTTTATAATTTGTTAATTTTCTTAATACTTAATTATATTTTTATTTCCAGATCTCGGGAATCAGGAACTGTGCGGTTGCGAGTTACGATGCGCAATATAGCAATTTTACGCCAACTTGCAAAACAATAAGTGAGGGCATTGTGAATTAACTTGGTCGCACGGCGGCGCGGTGGCGCGGATCGGCGGTGCTTCGGCTAGCGAAAGCGAAAACCCGTATGAGCTTAATTTCAACACAAGTCAACATAAGTTCGCTCCGTAAGGCACACCGAGGTCCTTAAACTTGTTATGGGGTCACAGGTTAGGCAATATTGACGCGGCGCGGCGGGATGCTGCGAGAAGCGCCGTGGCGGCGCGCGGCTACGAGACGGCGGGCGGCGCGCCGCGCTGCCTTCTGCTTTGTCGAGTGTCAAAATCGCGGCACGCGGGAGATCAGGACCTAATCCTCACGCTGCGCACAGCTGTGTGCTAATCCTCCTCACTCCCTGCACCCTGGTTCAGTCCCAGAGATAATAGAAAGAGAGGCTAGATTGGTCACCAATAGTTCTCTGTATATACAGGAACATTTCGCAAAAAATGCTATCAATCAACTTACAGCAATGCGCACACAGCGCTTCGCGGCTAATCAGTCATCGCATGTCGACATCTAGAGCCAACAAGAGGGCGCAAAGAGGTCGTCCAAAATACTCTTCCATATAACCATATCACAACATAAGCGACACGCGGCAGGTGATTCATGGTAAATCTAGCCATTATTAATCTGATCTGTGTTCAATCCTGTCGGTATCCCCCCTCTCCCCCCCCCCTCCCCCCCCCCCCCCCCCCCCCCCCCCCCGCACCGCCCCACGTCCTGCTAAGCCGATCACCGACGCTCACCCAGTGACTGGTCATGCAATCATTTTACACAGGGCACGTAATTCAGTCAGTCAGGGCAGTAACGCAGTCAGGCACATAACATAACATTCACCGATGGTTCGACTTCTAGGGACGGAAATAGTACTTTGAAATTAAAGCTATACTTACTCAGATCCGTAGAATTGAAGCCACATAGAACACAGAAAAAACTTCCACTTAGTGTCAGAAGGAGTGCCATTTAAAGTTATTCATAGCACTAAGTGGTATTAGAAAAAACCGGCCCGAATCACTATAGTGAACAAATTTAATTTTTACATTATAGCCCAATTTTTAAATTTCTTAGATATTCTAATACCTAACTAACGTCTATTTATGATTCATGATTAAACCGCCAATTAACATTCATACATAACTTATAAAAAACTTATACCATTATTACTAAGATATTTGATTTGATTGTATGTTATGTTTTTGTGTTTTTAAGAATAAAATATCTTTTCCTTTTTTTTACCTTAACTGACTGCTTTATCTATTTAACAACGTAAGGATTCATAAAAAAATCATTGCCACATAACTTATTCGTCTAGCCTAACCTATGTATTTATGGCATGTAGATAAAATCCGCAACGCACGCAGAGCTATCTCCGATCAATACAAACGCGCCACTCACAATTTCATATACCTAAGTGTTTTTCTAGATTCACCGTATTGACTACCACATTATGCGCGCACATCCGCACAGTGCTCGGCGGAGCGCGGTATCTGCAACAAAATAAAGAAAATATCCAACAATGGGCCGCGCCCCGCCGCCGACTAAAAGCGGTATCAGCAAAGGCGCTTTCAATTCTTCAGCCATTACCACCGCAGGTCGTTACGAGAGCTCCGTCATTACTTCATCGGTCTCTATCCAATAAAACTGAACAATCGGACATTTAGGCTGAAACCTTCAGAGGGGCAGGGCAAACTTCGCCTCTTTCATTATAGGCACTTAAGGCGCTTAAACCGGACAAAAGCACGTATCTGCAAAAAAAAATTGGTTCCCTCAAGAGGGGGGCACTGGTCAGGCCGGCATGGCAATTGCAAACCCCGCATAGACGACCAAGTGTCCATGGGAGTCGTCAAACTTATGGGCGGTGGCCAGAAAGATGTCGCGATTTTTATAAAAAAATATATATATATTGCTACATTTCGCACCACTTCCGAATTAGCACTTTGAAAAGATTTGGAGTGATAGATCTAAAAAATTGCTGTATTTTATTAAATTTACCTACAGATAAATTTATTCAAAAAAGTTTGAATTTTCAGAAAGATGCAAATAAAATTGGTTATCAATCAAACTGTTTTCAAAGTGCCACTTCGTAAATATTGCGAAATGTAGCAATGTTTTGCCGATACGTAGTTTTTGCTGATCCAACCACCTTAAGTGATCCCCAATAAAGTCCCCTAGTAACCATATACACCCACATCTGTATTGGGCTCTCAAGTCTACTCTGAGCCATTTCATCCAATTTTGTCGAATTATAGGGAGGTAAGTTTAGTTCGAAGACAAATGATATTGATACTGAAAGGTTTCGTCGTATTTTATACGTATTAAGAAAATTCGAAGTAGCAGGTCTGACGGTATAAATATATATATTTCTAGATTTTGGTTTATAATTTCTTATGCAACTTCTAAATAATAAAAAATTATAATAGTGTTAGTGCTACAACTACTCTTGTAAATTACAGCACAACACCGATCACCAAGTTTAGCAACGTATTAGGAAAAGATAACAATTAAGCAGCAAGTAAGGCACGAAGACCCACCTGCTGCATGACTCGGTGGAAGGAACATTTATAATAAAGTAAGAACTAAATGATTTATTGACGAAAAAAACGTTCATATTACTTGTCTGTTTCTGGTTTGTCGTTAAGGCATTGAATTAAATGCCAGAATGATTAAATTATAAAAAATTAATCAAAATAAAATAATCAGCCTCGGAGTTAAGACTTTTCATTGAAATTTTTTATTTTAAAAAGGCCGTAGCTTTCATAAAAAGATCGCACTGTGCATCCGTTTACCACAGACTTTTAGCCATGCTCTCTAAAATATTTGCCGTGGCTGAAATGAAATTTCGGAATTGTTTCGTTTGAAACGTTTAGGGAAAACAGGTTTACGTCATCATCAAAAGAGTAAAATACGACTGTGATAACTCCCAGCAAATATTAATTAAAGTTCATTCGGGAACAGACAGAGAATGAATTTTCATTGTGTTTGCTATCGTTATAATTTAATGTATTCTTGCTTTGAAACCGACAATTTCGAACGAGTGAAATGTAAATTAGTCATACATTCATCGATAAGTGAATAAAACGTCAGTTAGGAATGTGTGATACTTCTGAACTCTGTTCTTTGGTTTAAGGGCAACCTACGAACAATGGTTATATCTTCGTTTGTCATAGCTCGTTGAATGGGTTTCCGAAAAGCGGTTTTCATTTTGAATTTCGGAATCATTTTCGAATGTCGAGCATAATTATTATTACATTCGAACACGGACAGAAGTTGTGGAAAATTAATAAGTACCAAAATGGTGAGAATTCGCCTCAAAGCTGTCTGATAACAACTATGAAATGTCAGCGTTCTATTCTTGACACAACGAACATTATTCCAAATTCTAAATTAGAGCCAGTTCTGACACAGCCTATAGTTAATGCCTAAAGTAGAGGGCTCGTCGTAGAAACTTGACATCTAAATATTCAGAGTAGTTATAGGAATTAATGCAATTAACGAAAATGATAATACAAAGAGAGAAAAAAATCATTTCTTGACATTCGACGACTCTTCAGACGATTTTCTAAGTACAATGAAATGAAATGAAATGATTTATTTTCGTCACACAGCAACTCAAATAATTAGAAACACAAACAGAACATGACATGTGACGAAAAGGGGGGTTTAACCACCTGAAAGACTTCCTGGCTCCTTTCTGGCTCCTTTGGCTCCTTTCGTGAACACTCGGCTCGAAACGAAACGTAACAAAAACGACATGCACCGCCTCAACATTAGGTTAGGGCTAATATACGCGCGCGCTACGCGACGCATCTTCTTTATATTAACCCTGGTTATTTTTTTTAAACCACCAAAACATCACTCATACCACACTTTCCTTCGAGCCGAAGTCTGTCGAAAGGAGCTAAAGGAGCCAGGAAGGAGCCAGGACGTCTTTCAGGTGGCGCACCGCGAAAAGGGAGCCCACTCAGCTGACTCACTATCCGAGACAGCGAAGCTGATTTTCAGGTGCTCTCCTTTCCAACCAAGGACAAGACTAAAAACAAACAAACAACAATTACAATCAGCATATTATACAAAAAAATTACAACAACTAAGTAACTAACATAACTTGTTGGGTACTGCCAGTCCAGGCTGTCAGTCCTAGCCAAGTTTTTTTCCATTCCAAATTGATCCTTGGGACCACCGCATAAGGTGCATCTTCGCATCACCGCGGCCCCGAGTAATGTCGCGCGCGCGCGCTGCGTCCGCGCGCGGAGCGGCCACAGTCCACTGCTGGCGCTGCTGGCGACGGGAGTTCGTTTTCGCCTGTGCGAATTTCCCTTTTTTGGCCTTCTTCCAATACGTTATTGGACATTCGAAACGCGCCCCGTGGGTGCCCGTGCCGCGCTGTGCGTGTGGTTTCGACCCTGGTGCTGCTGGGAGCTAGGCTGAGGATTTGCCGCCGTGCGGTGTGTCCTGCTCTTCCTGCCCCATCTCCAGGTATGTGCCCTTCATTGTCTCCAGCCGCCTCATTTGTTGGTCCTTCAGAGCCACGATTATTATTTATTTTTATGTAATATTTCCTAAATATTCATACTATTCACCGTGTGAATAATTTGTCATAAGTAATTTGGTACTACCCTCATCACATTTTTATAAAAAATATTTGTTCTATTAACATTTTCTAATCTATTTTGACCATATATTTTATTAATTCATCATGGCAAATCCCGAAAAATCTCATAGTTCTCGTCAGACCAGGGAGGAAGGTTCGCTGAAAGAACTGAATACTTTAAATATAATGAAGCAGCGATTATTTGGCCAACTACAAACATTATTTGACCTTTCCCAAAGTGCTGTGAGCAACCTCGAAAACCGGGATATGTTTTTTGTCAGATTCGTGGACATTGAATTATTAAAAGAAAAGTTTGAAAAGATTGTGTATAATTGCATAGAATTAGAATCACAAGTGAACCCTAAATCTTCGCCAAATACTCAGGAACTAGACAGCTTCGACGAGTTATTTTATAGAATAAAACTCAACGCTGAACACATGAAACCGAAGCGAAGCGGGAACGGCGCCTCCGCTTCGGACGCGAGTCAGAGCAGTCATGGTTCCGTCGCCCCTCGGTTGCCGAAATTAGAATTGATCGCGTTTGAGGGCGACATAGAACATTTTAATACGTTTTACGAAACATTTTGTTCTCTGGTTCACAACAAAAAAGAAATTGCAGCAATCGACAAGTTCCACTACTTATTGTCATGCACTAAGGGTCCCGCACTGAGTGTTGTGAAGAGTCTACCGCTCTCGGGAGACAATTACCCCATCGTTTGGAAAAGTTTACTCGACAAGTACAAAGACGACAGGACACTTTTGTGTAGGTATTTAGACAAGATGCTCAATTTCACACCACTGACCAGAGAATCGTCTTCAAATTTAAATGTGTTCTTAGAAACATTCGAACATTCAGTGAAAGCGATCGAAGCGTTAAATGTTAAAAATTTATCTGGCTTTATTCTGGGTCACGTCGCGTTACGGAACCTTGACCGAGCGACACGAAAACAGTTCGAGCAAGGACTCGATCAAAAACAAATACCTACCTTTAATGAGTTGATTTCGTTCATTCATAATCAAGTGAAGGTGCTCGAGCATTCTTCATTTTACACAGATTCAAATATTGAACATAAAGCAAGTAAATCTGATGTACAGCCCGCAAAACAATCTCCGACATCGACTCGCGGCGGCCACACTAAAAAGATGAATTTCGCCGCTACGTCGAGCGCACCCGCGAGTGCTTCTAAAATGCATTGTGTCCATTGTGATCGTGATCATCACATGATTTTTAAATGCTTTCAATTTCGCAAATTGACACCATCGGAGAGGGTTTCGCGAGCTCAAGCTCTGCATTTATGTAAAAACTGTTTGAAGTCACACCACGGCAATAATGGTTCTTGCGAAAGTAAATACCTTTGCTCGGTGTGCAATCAATCTCATCACATCCTACTGCACGTGGACAAGGCGACCGCCGCGGCCGCCTCCGCCGGCGCGGCGCGCGCGGCCGTGCCGCCCTCTCCGCCGCCGCCGCCGCCGGCAGCGTCGCAGCCTCCGCGCGCGGAACAAACCGTAGCTTCCTTCCACGCCTCCGCGGAGCAGTCGAGTACCTACTCCGTGCTCCTAGCTACCGCGTTAGTAGATGTTCTCGATTCTTCAGGCAATTATCAAACTTGCAGAGCGCTTATCGACTCGGCCGCAATGTCGAGTTTTATAACATCAGATTGCATGCAACGTCTGGGACTTGGTCGTACCAAGTGTCCATATACCATTTCAGGTTTAAATAACGAGACCGTAAAAAACTTTGGAATGACTCATTGCACAGTCAAACCGCGAAATTCAAATGCGCCGATATTAAAACTCGACGCAGTAATTTTATCAAAAATCACGTCGGACATGCCGACCGTACAAATTAGTCAAGACGTTCTTGACGAATATAAACACCTAACTCTCGCTGATCCATTCTTTTATATGAGTTCCGGTGTAGATATACTACTCGGGGGTGACGTTTTCCCCTATATTTACGATGGACGCAAATTGGAATTAAATCCATTGATGCCTTTCGCTCTGCGGAGCATTTTTGGCTATGTAGTGACCGGACGTTTAGAATTAAACACTAAAAAGGAAAATGTACCTTCTGCGGCACTACTGTCGTACACTAGTCCGGAAGAAGACACAAATACTCTCCTCAAAAAATTCTGGGAAATAGATTCTTCGCCGTGCGAAGTTATTCCTGCGGATCCTCTCGAGGAAATAGCTGAAAAAACTTACAGTGAAAAACACTATCGAGATGCGCGCGGTAGGTACGTATCCCCACTGCTACTGAACACCGAGTGCAGTCAGCAGCTGGGCGAGTCTCGCGACATCGCGCTGCGTAGGTATCTTCACATCGAGAAGCGCCTCTCGCGAGAACCTCACTTGCGCTCGGCCTACGTAGACTTCATGAATGATGAATGATGACATGATGACATGAGTCTCTCGGACACATGGAGCTGTATACGGGGACCGAGCCAAGTAAATATATAATTCCCCATCATTGCATCGTGCGCGCCGCCAGTTCCACCACTCCCTTGCGTGTTGTTTTTGACGGGTCGGCCAAAACCAGCAACAGTACATCTTTAAATGATGTTTTGTTGACTGGAAAAAAGTTGCAAGACGACATCTCGACCATATTAATAAACTTTAGATGGTTCGATATATGTTTGGCCGCCGATATAACTAAAATGTACAGGCAAGTGTTGATTGATCCGTCCGAGCGTGCGTATCAGCATATTTTTTGGCGAGACTCACCCGACAAACCGGTTAAGGTTTACGAACTGAAAACGAATACTTACGGGTTACGGAGCGCGCCGTACATAGCTATACGCACACTCAAGCAGCTCGCGTACGACGAGCGGGAACGTTTTCCGCTCGCCGCGTCTGTACTTCTGAAAGGTTTTTATGTTGACGATTTTCTGTGGTCAATCAACACTGTGTCGGAAGCGTGCAAGTTAAGGGTGGAACTTACTGAATTATTACAGTGTGCCGGTTTTGAATTACGCAAGTGGGCATCCAATAATTCTGAGGTTCTCGGTAATGTTCCGTCTGACTTAGTGTCAGACAAAATAAAAGTTTTTGAAGACGACAAAAATGTCGCTTCTATTAAAGTCCTGGGGTTACAGTGGATGCCTCAGGACGATTATTTTACGTTTTCTGCCAAGTTATCTGATCCGGTCACTACAAAGCGTTCCGTGTTAAGCATTTTATCTAGTGTATTCGATCCAGTAGGATTTAATTCTCCGTGCCTGTTTGTCGCTAAGTGTATTATGCAAGATTTGTGGAAGAACGGACTCGGGTGGGACGTTCCCTTACCGGCCGATCTTCGTGACAAATGGATGAGATTTATTTCAGACTTGCCGTGCTTGTCAAATCTACGCATCCAACGTCACATTCTAATACCTAACTTCGTTACCTGCCAACTTGTTGGTTTTTGTGATGCATCATCCCGTGGATATGCTGCCTGCCTGTACGTTCGTAGCGTGAACGAAAACGCAGACGTTAAGGTTAGGTTATTAATTTCGAAGTCAAAGGTTGCACCTCTAAAAACTATTTCTATTCCAAGGTTGGAATTAATGGGGGCCGTGCTCCTCACCAAATTGGTGAAATACATTTTAAATAATTTTAAAAATGTTCACTTCAGTGAAATAACTGCACTTAGCGACAGCAGCGTCACTCTCTCATGGTTGCAAACGCAACCGTATAAATTAAAAACTTTCGTGGCTAATCGTGTGTCACTAGCCATCGACATCGTGCCTCCCCACTCCTGGGCTCACGTCCGAAGTGAGGACAACATGGCCGACATTTGCTCCCGTGGAGCTCTGCCCTCGCAGCTCGTAGCTGCGCCGGAGTGGCTCGAAGGTCCGTCCTGGCTATACACTAGCCGCGACGAATGGCCTATTTCCACTTTTTACGTAAAAGACGCAGACAAGGTTCCAGAATTACGAAATAATACAGATACTTTCACCTTAGCGACGCAAACGAGTCCCGACGCGCTCTGCGAGTTTGAATTGTCAGTTATTGACAGGTTTTCATCGTTTAGCAAATTGCAACGTACGATCGCGCTTGTGCTTAGATTTATTGAAAATCTTCGCATTAAGGACGCCCAGACAAGGTCACACGGTCCCTTGAAAACCACTGAACTCCAACGCGCTCGCGATTGTTTGATAAAATTCGTGCAAGGTGTTTACATCCGTGAAGAAATTGCATTATTGTCAGCACATAAACCTACACCTACTCTGCGCAAGCTATCCCCTTTCCTCGATGCCCGTGGCTATCTGAGGGTGGGGGGTAGGCTATCGAGATCCGAGTTGCCTTACGATGCAAAACATCCGATTTTAGTTCCGAAAAAATGTCACTTTACAAAATTGTTAATTGAATATTTTCACAAAATTCATCTGCACGCAGGCCCGCGTACACTTCAAAATATTTTAAGCCAATCGTATTGGATAGTTAGCGCTCGAAGTGTCATTCGGTCGGTCCTGTCGAGGTGTGCGACCTGTTTCAAATGTAGGCCGACTTCGCTTCAACCCGCCATGGGCTCGCTGCCGCCCGCCAGAGTAAGGCCAGATAAAGTGTTTAACCACGTAGGTGTCGATCTGGGGGGGCCGTTTTATGTAAAAGAAAGCTTGCGACGTAACGCTAAAATTGAGAAGGCTTACCTGTGCCTGTTTATTTGCTTCACTACCAAGGCCGTGCACTTGGAAGTGCTTTCGTCGCTTTCTGCTGAATGTTTCCTGGCCACACTCGATCGGTTCGTCGCCCGACGCGGGTTGTGTGCCAGTTTGTATTCTGATTGTGGCACTAATTTCACTTCAGCTTATAAACAATTAAAAGATGTCTCAAAGTTTTTAAAATTGAAACAAAATCAGGACTCGATAATCGAAGGCTGTGCTTCAAGGCACATCCAGTGGTGTTTCAACCCACCTAGTGCACCACATATGGGTGGGCTGTGGGAGGCAGGCATTAAGTCCGCAAAACATCACGCCTTACGCGTCATCGGCGATAAAGCCGTCACGTTTGAGGAATTAACTACGTTATTTTGTCGGATAGAAGCGGTGCTGAATTCCAGACCCTTGTGCCCTCTGTCCGACAATCCGAACGAGTTCCATGCCTTGATGGCAGGTCATTTTTTAATAGGACAGCCGTTAGTAGCTATTCCTGAATATAATTTGACGGAGGTTCAGGTCAATCGTCTATCACGGTGGCAATTTGTGCAAAGCTGCTCACAGCACTTCTGGAAACGCTGGTCGTTGGAATATCTGCATACTCTCCAGCAAAGAGCAAAATGGTTCACGTCACCGCCGAACCTGAAGGTCGGCGACCTAGTCCTCGTGAAGTCTGATCAGCAGCCATCACTCCACTGGTCTCTCGCCCGAGTCCATAAGACTCACGAGAGTCCGTCCGACTCTGTTGTTCGTGTTGTCACTATCCGAACACAGAGAGGACTTATTCAGCGGCCAGTCAATAAACTGTGCCCGCTTCCTTATACCTCCTAGGTACTGACACCCAGTTCAATACCATAAGTTTATGCAATTTATTTATTTTCCTTTTTTTAAATTATAATGTGCATATTATTTTGTTTTTTATTTTTCTTTGTATTTTCCCCTCTCATTGTATAGTATAATCGTGTGCTAATGAGGAAATCATCATAATGATTTCGGTGTGGGGTTAATGTTGGGTACTGCCAGTCCAGGCTGTCAGTCCTAGCCAAGTTTTTTTCCATTCCAAATTGATCCTTGGGACCACCGCATAAGGTGCATCTTCGCATCACCGCGGCCCCGAGTAATGTCGCGCGCGCGCGCTGCGTCCGCGCGCGGAGCGGCCACAGTCCACTGCTTGCGCTGCTGGCGACGGGAGTTCGTTTTCGCCTGTGCGAATTTCCCTTTTTTGGCCTTCGTCCAATACGTTATTGGACATTCGAAACGCGCCCCGTGGGTGCCCGTGCCGCGCTGTGCGTGTGGTTTCGACCCTGGTGCTGCTGGGAGCTAGGCTGAGGATTTGCCGCCGTGCGGTGTGTCCTGCTCTTCCTGCCCCATCTCCAGGTATGTGCCCTTCATTGTCTCCAGCCGCCTCATAACTAAATAACATAAAATACAATAATTGACAAGCGTGTGTGTGTGAGGGTGAGAGAGGGTGCGTTTGCGTGTGAGTGTATGTGAGTGAAGGTGTGTCGTATGCATGCGCGTTTTTTACGCAATTTAAGTATGCAATTTATATATTTATTTATCGCATGATAGTCAGAATGTTTTCCGTTTCAGTTAAATTTTATTTTATTTATTTATTTATTTATGTATATTAACATAAGTAGAAAACCGCGTGAGTAATAGCCCCACTGCATCTATCCCCGTGCATGTCGTAAAAGGCGACTAAGGGATAAGGACACGATGCCGTGCTAAAGGGCGACAGGTGAGCCACCTCTCACCTTGACCCGGTCCTTCTACCGTGTCATGCAGCAGGTGGGTCTTCATGCCTTACCTACTTGCTCGCTTGCTACTTGCTTGATTTAGTTATCTTGTCCGAATACTTTTCTAAACGTGGGAGTCATCAAAAATGATTTATTATTCAAGTCCGCAATTTCACTCTGGGGCAGGCAATCATCTAGATTGCAGACGGCTCTTCAAAATAGTTAGCAGAATTTGTACGCGCTCGCATCCCACCCTCTCTCTCACTCAAGAGATAGTCTCCCCACAATGGAATTAAACAAGCAGAATCGATATTGTCTTACATTGGTCATATTTTACTTTGATAGACGACATTTGATTTTCATGCACTACATTTTGCAGTAGATAGGACTAAAGTGAGCAGTTAATAAATATTTTGGAGACCGATAGACATAATATAAAAAAAATCAAATCAAAAACAAAATCGAATTGATAGTTTTTTTTTTTGTCTAAACTAAACTATCTTATGGGGGTGGTGGTGGCCTACGTGTCTAGTACCACCACCTACCGCTCGAAGCTTAGTCTCGCGTCGTCTCGGAGAGCTCCATAGCCACGGCCTGCACCCGCCGGCGTGCTTGGAGGTCCGCCTCCCGCCGCCGGCGAGAATACCGTTTTTTGTTTTTGTCTGTTTCTATTAATTTTGTATAGGTATTTTATTTTATAAATATATAAAATTAATATAAATATGTACACAAAAAACGTGAAAATAAAGTAATTATAATAATGGAGGTCCGCCTCCCGCCGCCGGCGAGAATACCGTTTTTTGTTTTTGTCTGTTTCTATTAATTTTGTATAGGTATTTTATTTTATAAATATATAAAATCAATATAAATATGTAAAAAAAACGTGAAAATAAAGATTATAATAAAATTAACTTTAAATTAAATATAACTATTACAATTAAATAAATGAAGAATAATAGGGTCCCGTACCGGATACGGAACCCTAAAAAGGACGGTTGCACCGGTTGAGAGTTAAGGTTTATTTAAACGGGCAGATATACTTACAGACACGCTTTTTACAAGGCATCATTTGAACTGTTCTTAATCTTTTTTGTTATTTTATTTATTTACTTGAATTTTATTCGTTTTTGGTAGTAAAGTTTTATTAAAAAAAAAAAGTTCTGTGGGTGATTCAGCCTTGGTACTTTGATCTAGATCTATTTGTACTTTGTTCTAGCGCGTTTATCTTTCATCACCTCGATAGGCGATGGCCCTTCTATCAAGTATTGATGTCAGTGCTCCCAACACTGAGATTAGATACTATTTGCATACATCTACTGCGTCATGAATAAAACTAAGCCTTTGCATAAAGGAGCTCGCTGTAACAAATAATCCTTCTGTTGATTTGTACGCGTACATTGTTTATCCTGAATATACGAGGTACGTGCAGTTTAATATTGTAAGCTTATATAAAGTAGTACAACAAAGCGATAAGACAGTCTAATAAAAAAAAAACTACAATTAAACTGTAGTTAAACTGTAGGTCCCTTCCCTTCTTACCTTACTAGGTGGCAGGGTTTATCCCGGCCGGGTTGGTACCACTGCACTGAACGAAACGTCGGTCGAAAAGGCTATGTAAATAGTTCGTGTTTTCCGTCCTGTTTAGTGTAGCCGACATGAAATGAAGGAAAGCACTGACATGGCACCTAGTTCACCCTGTGTTATGGGCTGAAATCACGGATGTTGTAGGTGATGTTGCCAACCGTGTCAGGTTCCATAAAAAAAAAAATAAAAAAATTTGTTACTTACAAAAACAATAAATAGCGATTTCTACTTTTAATTAACTAGTATATACTTATATGTAGTGTATATTATAGTTTATCATAATTCTTTTCCATCCTTACCTATAATAAAATCCAACGTCTGCTTTCTGTCTGTCTGAGTGTCTGTCTGTCCGCTTATAACTCGAGAACCACTGAACCGATTTTAATAAAACAAAATTCTACGGATAGCTTGATTCTTCCCATCAACTATAGGCTACTTACTATCACGCTAAATAGCTTATGAGGTTAGCAGTGAAGTGAAATATGAGAGCGGGCGGAGCCGCGGGCACAGCTTGTATATTATATTTTACATTCCCAAATTCAAGTCTTTTGCTACTACCTACTTATATCTCACAACATACGACTCTCAAACATCCAAAGGTTGACTGGGAGAAATCCCTGTAAGGGATAAGTCCGCCTTTGCCCGTCATGTAAATTACTTATCGTTTGTTACTGTTAAATGTTTTAGAGCAATAAAGTATTTCTATCTATCTATCTATCTATCAATAATATAGCGGCATAAGTGTACAACATGTCGTATACATTTATGTGAGAACGTTTATTATTTTTTATTAATTAACTTCACGTGTTTTATTCTATGTACATATCGTACTCATTCGATATAATTATAAAACAAATATATACAAAATTAATACAGATAGGAATAAACATGAAAAAAAATGGTTAATCACTATAAAATGCATACCAAAGTTTCAACAAAAAATCGACCAAGTGCGTGTCGGACTTTAAAAGCGCATATTGTTATCGTGGTTGTGTTGATTGCAATGTAATTTGACGGCGACCCTTGATAACCTTCGCTGTATACCGTATAAATGAATCTCAATTACCGGACAACACTGACATTTCCGTATCAATTGCCGTATCACTGGCAACACTAGTCTCAAGCAACGCGACACACGTCCCAGGGAGATATTTGCCAATTTATGTGTCTGCCTATCAGCGTCATCTACTGGGTAGTTCAATACAATTTATTTCAAACGTCATTTTCGTTACACGAATTTCCCCGTTAGCCATCCATACAACGAGAAACCCCTTCTTTCAAAGCCTCCGAAGATACTAAGTTTGGATTCTGTTTATAAGGCTTGGAGAATATAAAGCAGTATGATTAAATTAATGAACAGTTTATCATAAACATAAATCTGGTCGGGTCATACGGAGATAACATGCCTTGCGAGTAGGGTTGCCAGATGTCCAGTTTTGGACCGGATAGTCCGGTTTTTGAGGCTTGTGTCCGGTTTAAAAAATAATGAAAACCCGAACATCAAGACGTCGTCCGGTTTTCCCTTCATATAACGCAAATATTCACTTTTTTTGAGAACAATTCAATACAAATCTTATTGTGTTCTTTGCAATCAAATCGATCAATCCAACCCTTTTATTTATTACTCTTATCTCCCATTTATTTTCAAAAGTAAAGGTAAATTTTGCATTTGAAAATCAAAGGGTGCCTCTTTTATTTTTTGTGAAACATTTTTAAATGAAAAACCGAAGGCCTTCTGATGAATTATGTCCGGTTTTTTCAACTGAGCCATCTGCCAACCCCGTCTTGCGAGTGAATATAGTAAATTGAGGTGGCTTCATTGTTCGCCCGCTTCGGACATACCGCACAGCCCCTAACTACATAAACTGATGGAAGAAAACTGTCCTACTTATGCTTATGATTTCCTTATATTTGAATCTGTTGAGAGATTTTTACTGTGAATAGCTTCAGCTGACTTCCCTTTTGATAAAGTGGGAAATAAATTGTTTGGCCTTATGTCTACGACCGAAGGCACAGTACAAGCATTTCGATAAAGCAATTTTATTCAAATGAAAATTTTATAAAACCTGTCTACGAAAAATTAATGAAAGGTTCATACTAAAGAGCTGTAGAAAGTACTGTACTCGGACATAATATAAAAGCTTACAAACAGATAATGCGCCCTACATATTTTTGTATTTTCTTAGTTTTCCGTAGTGGGGTGTTTTTAGTGTTTCTAAAATGAAAATTATATTGCATTCCTTATACTTCTCCTTTTGGCTATGCTCTAGTCAGTTAAAAAGACAATATATTTTATTCATAATAATAGCACATTCACTTTTTTTTTGCAATAAAACATATTTTGTAGTTTCTTTATGTCAGCCTCGGTAGCTCAGTGGTGTGGTCGGTCGACTGTTGTTAAGCAACCCTGGGTGCGGTCAGTGCATGGATGGGTGAACGCTCGGCCGTTGGAGGATAACCGTGGTTCGGATTCCACGTAAAACTGTAGGTCCCTTCCCTTCTTACCTTACTAGGTTTATCTCGCCCGGGTTGGACTACCACTGAATCAAACGTCGGTCGAAACGGATTGAGGCTATGTAAATAGTTCGTGTTTTCCGTCCAGTTGTCCGTCAGAGTTGCCAAGCGGCAACTCTCTGCTTAACGCTTCGGCAGTGATGATGCTTTTTTTTATGGAAACTGACACGGTTGGCTATATCACCTACAACATCCGTGATGTCAGCCCGTAACACCGGGTGAATTAGGTGAAATGTCAGTTTCCCTTCATTTCATGTCGGCTACACTGAACTGGACGGAAAACACGAACTATTTACATAGCCGTTTCGACCGACACGTTTCGCTCAGTGCCAATTTCGATAAAAAATTATGAATTAAATTTTTATGCAATAAAAGAAGAATAAATATTACAAAAGAAAATATTTTGTGTTTGTTAATCTCATCGAAATACCTAAAGTTAACCTAATATAATTTATTATAATATGATGAATAAACAGACAATAATTTGAACGGTCACTCTGAATACAGATTGTCATAGACAATACCTTATTTAAATCACATGTCAGCTAACACAAGCACCAACACAAACATCGATAAGGCTGTCACGAGCAGAATAGATCCAAATAACATTGTTATCAAACTATTTGGGCTCAATTTCTGTGCTTGAATAATTCTAAATGGGTAGTTAGATATATACAAAATTGTACCAGAATTGATTGTCTTATTGAGATGCTTATTGACATATAAAATAACTACTGAGTATTAAAAAAAACCGGCCAATTGCGAGTCGAACTCGCGCACCGAGCGTTCCATATCGCCATGTCAGCGCCACTCACGCCATCTATGGAGTGTTATGAAATGCTTCATATTAGTTAAAATTCAAGATTAGTTAAATGCTTCATACTGTTTTCGGTAGATCGCGCCCATATATTTCTTAGTTCCTGGTATGGGGACCCCCGTTAATTTTTTACTTTTTCTTATTTTTATTATTTCTTGTTATATTGGGCATAATAACACATATTCTGTGAAAATTTCAACGGCCACCTATTATGGTTCAAGATATACAGCCCTCGGACAGGCAGGCAGACAGACAGACAGATGGCGTAAGCTTAGTAATAGGGTCGCGTACGACGGATACGGAACCCTAAAAATGGCGCAAGTCATAATTTATAAGACATGTAACTCAGAGCGTTTAAAATCTATTGCGCATAAATCGGCGATGGCTGAAAAAGACCCTGACGTGATTGGACCCAAATTGTACGAAAATGTACCTGATACAATAAAATCTATAAATAGTGACAATGTGTTCCAGAGTCAGCTGAAAATATTTATCTTAGACAATCCATTTTACAAGTTAAGTGAATTTTTTTAAATAAAAAATCTACTTACTGATGATTCAAATTGTTTATATGTAAAAACTTAACTTTTATTACCTAATGAATTGACTGAACCCTATGTTCTTTGTATTTTACTATCTTTTATTTTCTTTTTTACTTAGACATAGTGTGTTACATAATTTATCATAAATAAAACTTAGTATGTAAGTTATATTCAAAAAATTGGTTGTCTGTAAAGTCTGTTTACGGACGATAGTTTTACGTGATAACGTCATAAAGAAACACAGCTATAAGAATTACCGTATCTTTTCGTACGGCACCCCTATCGCTGCCGTACGCCGTACATTTGTCGATTTCTAGCCTCGATTACCGTACGATACGGAATTACCGTACGTTTGGCAACACTGCCGCTTGGGCCGATTGTGCCTCTCTATCGCTTGTTACGCGCTCTCGCTTGCACACACAGGCTCAGATGGAACGTGACACTTTTTCGTGCGTGCAGTGGGTGCTCATCAATTTATAAGACGACATCACGTCAAAAGCTCTATAAGATTTCTTACCCGCTTCTTCCATATAAAGATAGCATTGCTGAACGGGACATGACAAAAAAAATACTGAATATGCCTTTATGTCTCAATGAAATATTGTTAATGTTGTGTGTTCTTTATGGCGAAATAAACATCTGAATCTGAAAATCTCAATAGATCTAATAAAATATATCGAAGTAGTCCATTCAGGGCTTACGACATGAAAAATATATTTAAGTTTGAATACTTATTAAGAAAATTCTTATGAGCGTAGAAACATCACACGAGCGAGCGGCTCGGGGTGCGATGTGCGGGGCGGGGAAGCACTACGGGTAACGGTAAGAAATTGCCACGGAACCCTGCGAGCGCGAACATAGGCTGTTTTATTTTATGTGAACGTACACGTGACGTAACATATGTGATCTATGAATTTCACCCGGGCTGCGTTGACGACAAGTTTTTATATAAGACGATCTCGCCGGAAGACTCGTATAAATCTTGCGATGGCGCACCGTGACTTCATAAATAATATAAAAGTGTTGTTGACAAGGCGTATAGCCGTGACGCGTGCTTACTTACCGCTGCGTATTTTTGACGCAATTCTGAGTTACGACTCGCTAAGGAACTCGACGAATATGTATTTGCTTATTATGGGCTTGCAGTCACTGACCTCGATTATATTTTTTTGTTTTTGTTTTTTGTTTTCTTTTTTTTTTCATATACGATCTCATTACGTCGATAGAGACTTGCCTTTGACTAACTCGTGTTTAAATTGTCACTGTTTACACGCGCCGTCCCAAATTTTAATTGTCTTTGTTCTATATGGTGTAAATTATGTTAACGCAATATAAATACATATTGATTTACATAACGACTCGCTGTTGCTCGCGGCTTCGTTCGCGTGAAATTCGAATTTCAAAATAAGAAATTAAGCAACTAAGGGCGAGGTCGAAGGCCGAGCTGCGTTTAGGAAGATGATAAACCTTCTCGCTGGCAACAGCTAGTTCAATTTGTATTTGCTGCCAGTTCTCAATTATCAATGGAGTCTTAGATGATAGGAAGGGTAACGAAGAGCATTCCCTAAATTAATTTCGATAACTCTTTTTTTTTAAACCTTCGCAGGCGTGCACACAACAACCCACCAAAGTTTCGTGATGGCACATCTATGCGATATTCCGTTCAACTTATAACTACAAATTGTTCGACTTCAAAAGACTGCGCTCACAACGCTCCTCATTGTTGCAACCTCCGTTCGTACTTTCGTGACGATTCAATGTTTCTGAGTTAGGATCCCATCTCAAACGTGCTTTAAAAAGGCCTCGCTTCAAAAAATTCAAAGTCGCAAAACAAAAGTTAAGTATCAGTTTCACGTAGACAATCACACCTACGCTCACCACGGACAGCCTGTATGTAAAATTTATCGGGTTAGCCAAAGTAAATATTTAAAATTTATAACATACTATAATAGTATTTACATAATATAGTATTTTGCGACGGTAATGAAGACGACAATTGAATGCTTTTGTACTTTTTTTTTAATAAATATGTAAACTTAAACACAATTTTTATTTAAAAATTTGAGAAAATTTTAAAACACCACATGTCCATGCACTTTGGAGCCTTCCTGTTAAAAAGTTCACGCTGATTTTAACTTGTACTACATACGCCCTGAACCCAAAAACTAGGTTTTCATACAATTATTTTCAGGGTGCAGTTTTTTTGCTTTCCTGTAAAATTGAGTCCCATGCAGATGTGGAGTTTCAAAAATACGTGATTCCTGTTCTGGGGGGTTCGCGTCGCAGAAAATTAATGAGAAAATTATGCTAATAACCATCCTCAGATGTGCAAGAATACCTTAATGAAAACTACACTTGAATTGATTAAGTAATTCATGATTTATATATAATTTATTTATTTTATGTATTTATTTATTAAGAAACTTAACCTAACCTAACCTAACCTAACATAGTGAAAAAAAAATACAAGGCCAATAATACAGTTTCAACTTTTACAAAATATTATAGTCTGCTACATCGTCCTGCTAACTAAAAAAATAAAAAAATAATATTTAAAAAATAAACGACTATGACGAACTATTTATTACCTACATTAAACGGTACTACATTATTCTAATTTTAAGGGGGGGTACTAGGCAAAACATCACATCATATTATCCTAACTATAGCCATATTTCAATAGATATAACTATAATTTATATGCTTATAGTTAGGTAAAGGTTCAAGGTATAATGTGTGATGGATTATTGTAATTTAATCTTGTAAATTCTCTGAAAAATAAGTGGGTGAAAAGTGGTAAAAACGTTCGAAAATGCATTTGCTATTTCGTCACAAATACGTCCATACAAAAAACGCTCGCGCACGGCAACGGCCCAAAATTTAGAATGTTCAAAGATAATTCAGTGGAAAACCATTTATTCTGTAAGCGTTTGAGTTTATTTAGATGATTCTTAGTCTTATTGACTCTAAGCTCAATGAAGCATTTTTCGTATTAGATGCATTTGTAAAAAATGGCGAGGGAAATAGCAAAGGCATTTTTTAACGATTTTACCACTTTTCAACCACATTTTTTAAAAGGAATTTATAAAATTAAATGAAAAATAATGTATTCACATTATACCTTGAATCTTTACCTAACTATAGGCATATATATTATAGTTAAATCACTTGAAATATGGGTATGGTTAGGGAAATACGAAGTGCTTTTGCCTAGTACCCCCCCGCATTATATTATGTATGATCCTTGAGGAAGTGAACATTGCACCATTAAAACCCGGATAGATAATGAAATATTTTCCTCTTTATCAGCTATAGCAGGATTCTACAGCCGTAGGTTCAAGTTACTTAAGCGATCTCCAATATAGCGTATTACATATGTGGTACATTTAGATAATCTCTACATTGTGGACGTCTACCACAATATTGCCTATTAATTACTCAATGCATGACCACACGTCATTATTACACGAGTACTATCAAGGCAGACTAACATAAATCTATCTAACATAATGTTATACCGAGATATACACACTGTCACTATACAAAGTTTCATCAAATTACGTTCAGTGGCTTTTGCGTGATGCGCGTACAGACAAACAGACAAACATTTAAAAAACTGTTGAAACATGTTCAGTTTCTCGTTTTAAGTCGCACTGTTTGGTTTTTTTTTCTTTCGAATATATTCAATGTACGTTTTTTTGTTTTTTCAGGTAAGTATGTAACAAAAGTAGTTTTTACATTTTAAGGTACGGGACCATAAAAAGAAAACGCGAAACGCGCGCAACAGGTTGGGAATGCATCCACACACTGTCGATATCCCCCCACTTAGGACAAATCCTTTATTTACAGGGTTGCCAACATGTGGAATGCACTCCCACCTGCATCCTTTCCTCTAAAGTACAGTCTGGGATCCTTCAAACATAATGTGAAGGTGCACCTAGCCGGCCGACATGGTATTCGCAGCCCCCGTAAATATTCGAATGCCCGTGGGCGCCGTCGGACTACACCTCTGCGTTAGTCTGGCGCGCGCCATATGTCAAGCTTCCCATAAAAAAAAATAAAAAAAAAACATACGCCATTCACTATAATGTAGGTTAGTACATTGTTTTTATGCATAAACTATTGTCAATTTCGTGTTTTCTTTGTTTACTATGAATGCATGAATATAGTATTAACAGCTAGGAATGAAGGCGTGCTTTCCGAATCACGACACCCTTAAATTCAGCTATGCGAACAAGATATATTTCCCCAAAATCGTATGAAGGCGTATCTAATTTAAAATTCATTCTTATTTCAAACGTCACACAATTTCCTCGAGCCGTATTTCTTTTACGTTCTTTTTTTTCTTCGGATTTTCGATGATATCTGCGATACGATTCGGTCTGATTTCTATCCGTCTACCGCGTTAGATCGAAGCGGGAACAATAATTTTATATTTTTTTTTTTTGTAAACGATCGCGCTAAATTATTCCAGGGGCGTCGTTATAGATAGGGCTGGATAATTTGGCTGCCGACGGGGCCTGAATTTAAAACGCGCAGCGCCTCCCGACCGCACCCTTATATATTTTGTATTAATTAAATTAGTAGAGGTTGATCTAAGTCGGCAGCCAAGTGGAAAGGTCAGGTGGGGAATGTTATCTATTGTATCATCTATACGTGCTGAGGCCGCTTTGCCGATGTGATTTTATGAGGCCAACGCATGTACCCGGAGCTCGGCAGTCGGCCTCCACCTCCACCACGGCCCCGGGGCGGGGCGGCGGCGGCGCCTACTTGCCGATCGTGCTTTAATACGGTGTAGGTATAAAATTTTAACTCCACATACTAATAAATAAAACGAAGTTTCTACGACGACCGTGTAACGTACGCCAGTATATGAATATCCTTAAAACTCGAGAACTACTTTATCGATACAATACGACACGCTATATCCTGACAATCGGGGTAAGCAGAGTAATCGGTGTTGTTCTCTCTCTCTTGTCAATTACAACACAACACAACACCATAGAATACTTACAAAACCGACACGACGTTTATCATTGTATTAGGACAAGATAACTATCAAGCAGCAAGTAAGGCACGAAGACCCACCTGCTGCACGACTCGATGAAAGGACCGTGCCAAGTTGAGAGGTGGCTACCCTGTCGAAATTTAGCACGGCACCTTGTCCTTATTCCTTAGTCGCTTCTTACGACATGCACGGGGAGAGATTCAGTGGGCTATTATTTTTAAGTAACGGCCCCACACGGTTTATCGATTTTAATGCCTTTTTCGCTGTTACAATCTGTCACTTCTCAAGAAGGTGTTAGGCTATATCATTACGCTACGTCATCGGCGGCCTGAGCTGTGAGAAAAAAGGTAAAAACCCTAAACACACGAAGCAAAACCGCGGGCAAACGCTTATAAGATAAAATATAATTAAATGAAGGGAAGCACTGGCATGGCACCTAGTTCACCCGGTGTTGTGGGCTGACATCACGGATGTTGTAGGTGATGTAGCCAACCGTGTCAGTTTCCATAAAAAAAAAAATAATGACCAGATGAACCTTCAAGAGCGCCCTGTATAAAGCGGTGTCGCTAAAATCCTACCAATCAACTTATAGAGCTACAAGCTGTGCCCGCGGCTCCGCCCGCTCTCATATTTCACTTCACTGCTAACCTCATAAGCCATTTAGCTTGATAGTAATTAGCCTATAGATGATGGGAAGAATCAAGCTATCCGTAGATTTTTTTTTTATTAAAATCGGTTCAGTTGTTCTCGAGTTATAAGCGGACAGACAGACATACACTCAGACACTCAGACACTCAGACAGAAAGCAGACGTTGGATTTTATTATAGGTAAGGATGCACAATATGCACATTGCTACGCGGTCACTCATCTACAGCCAATGAGAGCGCTCGTAGATGATGACCAAAGAGTTTGTATTACGTCGCTAGCGACGTAATACAAACTCTTTGATGATGACATACTCTGCTATAAGCGGCAACTCTCTGCTTAACGCTTTGGCAGTGATGATGCTTTTTTTTTATGGAAACTGACACGGTTGGCTACATCACCTACAACGTCCGTGATGTCAGCCCATAACACCGGGTGAACTAGGTGCCATGTCACTGCTTCCCCCTTTGATCGTGCCGGCTACACTGAACTGGTCGGAAAACACAAACTATTTACATAGCCGTTTCGACCGACGTTTCATTC
This sequence comes from Nematopogon swammerdamellus, assembly GCA_946902875.1. NCBI lineage: Eukaryota > Metazoa > Arthropoda > Insecta > Lepidoptera > Adelidae > Nematopogon > Nematopogon swammerdamellus. The sequence goes on along the minus strand of OX336338.1, from coordinate 1,682,094 downwards.
AGTGCAGTGGTTAAACATTACCACCAAGTAAGATTAGGAGGGAAGGGACCTACAGTTTTACGAGGAATCCGAACTTCGGTCAGCCTCCAACGGTCAGCGGTCACCCATCCAAGTACTGACCGCACCCAGCGTTGCTTAACATTCAATAGCGACAGTTGACTGTCTGCACCACTGAGCTATCGAGGCTGACAATGATCAAGTCATTATCAAGACTCGAACATTATTTTTAGGGTTCCGTATCCGTCGTACGGGATCCTAATACTAAGACAACGCCGTCGTCTGTCTGTTGGTTGTCTCGCCACTCGATACCCAAATATTTATCAGTCTTCTAAATATTAAATTTTATTCTCTTGACGACGACTTATAAAAGTCGAATTAAAAGATGTAAAATATGTGTATTTTTTAACGTATCTTGTACAAAATATCATAAGAACCTAAAAAAAAATATTGGTGTAAAAAACGATTGAACTCAGTCTTCTAATAAAATACATACATACATACCACACGCTGAGTTGTTCGCGGGGAAAATTATGGAAAACGAAATCTATTGTTTACACGTATAAAAGTCTTCCTAATAGCATCAAAAATTTAGAGACAAACAAACAATAATTCAAGACAGCTAAACCTACTTTAGTGTCTAATATAGCAGACTAGGTTTCTAGTCTATAATTTATACTTATATCTAAAGTCCGGAGGTCTATTACTTACGTGGGCTAGTATCGGCTGAAATTCCTTATAAATTAATATATCCTCATTTTTATTAGAAAAATGCAAAGCGAAAATCATTGGAAAAAATACATCCCGGCCAGGATGATTTTTTCCAACGATTTTCGCTTTGCATTTTTCTAATAAAAATATATATAAAGCGAGTACGTGCCTAGTACTAACATATAAACATAGAATACTATTAATATATCCTCGTTGCGTGTCGACATACCGAGTCGAGGGTTTCGGTCGGTAATGGTATGCATGGTGGACCTCCATGTTCAAATTCTTGAACAATGTTTTAACCCCAACAAAAGAAAACAAATGTAAAATTTTCTCATAAAAGTGAATGTAATGTTCTTTTTGGAAATAAATATTCTTTAAACTGAACTTCTGTTCGCGGCTCGTATGTTCCCGATGAGTACGCTCCATAAGAGACGACTTTATCTCATTAGGGCAGTCGTACACTGTCCAGACGAGAGGCCCAAAGAGATTCTTCAAACGTACAACTTCAATATAGCGGCATATGAATGGGCCGGTGGCGATTTGTATGTTAATGCATTCCGTAATCATCTATCTGCTGGGTACTTCAGTGAGATCGTGAAAGTGATTAAGAAAACGCTTCCAGCAAAAAGGGCTTTTGTCTTTGCAAGCGGCCTTATCGAATTATTTCGGCGCGCGCCCTAAGCAAGTCGCGCGTCGGATACTCCGGTGTTGCCTGCCTACGATAATTACGTAGGAACCTGAGTATGATTAATAATATTCCGCGAGGTGAGACAGATTCTTATCAATTGGGCTCGTGAGCGTGTCGCGCTAAAGTACACAATTTTCCGCGGGCCTTATTAAGCGCATGTCATAAATTATGCATATACCAAGGTATCGCATTTAAAATTATGTACAGCTTCGGTTAAAATGGACAACGTTCAAATATTTTCGTGCAGGATGGGTGTGTGTGTGTGCTAACAGGCGCCAGGTTCGACACTCTTACGTTGGCGCTTCCTTGCACCGAGTCATGCGATGAGTAGTTTTCGTACCTGCTTGATTTATATTGTTCTAATACTTTGCTAAGGGTAGTGGTCGGTGTTGTGCTGCAATTTATCCGAGTTCTCACAGGACCACACAGATTACTCTGCATACAGAGGTGCGTCTCTCACTGTACTGTCTCCTGATTGATATGTGGACGTTTTAATTATTTATAAATAATAATTATTATTCAGCGGCGATTCCTTTAAGTTGGCAAGGTTGGCCCCGCCAAACTAAATAAAATGAATGCCACCATTAATATGGAAGTATTAAGCAAAAACAAATGTAAAAAAATATCGGGGTTATATTACTTTTATTATATGTATAACTCACGATGAAAAAGCTAAAACGTCAATCCCGTTACATAATTTGAAATTTCGCACGCATCAAACGCGGGCGACGAATGACGACACATCAAGGCATTCATTGGCCGGTTGGCTACATTTGAAGCGCCATCGTATTCCATACTACAAGCGGCCGTTGTCTCCCGTCCCGCGCGCACCCGCTGATGAGCGTTTCGAGTTGGCGCAGCGGGGAGCGCATTTAGCGACTAGCGAGCTAGGCTAAGTTTGTTGTGTGTGCGTGCATGTGTGTGCACGCTGCTGCGGCAGCGCATGCGTGACTGCTTTGTAAACAAAATCTCGCGAGTTAATATCTGCATATTATTCCGTTTTGTAGGTATGGACCTGTTATGGACGAATCCTGTGCGGTGTTTTTTTAGTGATTATTTATTGGTAATAATGGCAAACTCCAGGGCGAAATCTATAAAAGAAGATCTTTTGTAAAACCATTCTCAACGAGGACATTTTCTGAAAAAGTTTTAAATGTTCAAAACGGTCGCCCTTGCCCAAGTTTGTCGAATTTAAAGTCTGTAGATAAAGACAGCAAAAGGGAATATAATATGGTCTTTCAGTTTTTGAACTCAATGTGGTAGAAATAAATTGACGCGTAAGTTATGAAATTATCAGAAAAAAAACGTAGCCAGAGCCTACACCAGAGCACTAGGAATCGCTACCGTTATTATTCAAATATTTATGTTTCTGAGCAAAATATAATGCTTCGGGATATTAAGCTAATATGATTAAACTCGTTACTGAAATGAACATTTTCGTATTATTTTTGTGATAGGCTAGAACGTCCCTCAAGATTTATGACTTTTTTAGGGTTCCGTATCTGTACGGCAGTTTATTACTAAAAATATTTCTAAAAATCGTTTAGTATATCTTATATGTACATAGTGTTTACAAGCGCAATGTCTCATAAAATAAAGTAAGTAACTTACTCCATGGCCATCCCTTAGAGATTTATTATTAGTACTACCTTTTGTCCGCGGCTTCACTCGCGTGAAATTCGTACTTAAAAAGAAGAAAGTAAGTAAGCCAGCTAACGTAGGCACCTTTATTTCGGCGCGCGGAACAATTCGGTTTGCATGTGAGCCACATCTTAGCAGCGTAACCGGAACTTAATTTTATTTAGCCTATCCTGTGTCTCGTATAGGTAAATGTGCTTGTACTAAGTTTTAATAAAATTCAGGTCATCGGTTTAAGAGTTTTGGTGGACCATACTACATACAGAAAAGATTTATAAAAATCATCAATTTAGTTTTAGTATCGTATATAGAGTCTACAAAGTCAGTATCTCATAAAACAAAGTAACTTACTCCATGACCATTCTTTAAAGATTTATTACTAGTATTGATTGTCAAAATGTTTCTTCGTCCACAGACGCCCCGATCTGTCGCCCCGGCCAAGTGAACACCTTCGGGGTGGCCAAGGGTGAGACGGCCCGCATCCCCTGCGAGCTGGAGGGCAACCCTACCAGCATCAACTTCACGTGGCGCTACAACAATAGCGAGAGCTTCGGCGAGATTCCCCCGACGAGGTTCGCGGACGCGTTTACAAATTCACCTGATTTATGATAGTGGCCCGGCGCGCGGGGCGGAGGCTCGAACAATCATTAACATAGATTTGCGCCATTTGCCCTTAATCTAATTTAATGTAAACTTTTACTTGCCCCTTAATCGGTACTATCTTCATTCATAAATCAACCACGATGAGATGAGACAAATAAAATTATCTTAAAATTTGTCATTCACCTACGTAGCCGTTAGATATTTAAATTCGAACGCAGTCTGTGGGTATATATTGGACACCGGATGGCTAAGCTCAAGTGGCAGTGGGCTGGGCACGTTAGCTGAAGAGACGACGACCGTTGGATTAACCCTACACTGGCGGCCGTGGACAGGAAAACGGAGTGTGGGAATACCACCAGCCAGGTGAGACGACGAAATCAAGTACGTCGGCGGAAAGCAGTGGCTCCGTACCGCTGAAGGCCGGGAGGACTGGAGGAAAATTGGAGAGGCGTACGTCCAGCAGTGGACGCTTACACGCTGACTGACTTGTAGGTTTATAATTATACCACAGAGGAAGAAACCACATCGCGCCCGGAAGAAGGAAGACGGTTTTGGTAGGTACCGTGTGGATTTGACACTTCAAAAGAATAGGCCCATGGCATCTCTTCCCGTGCATGTCGTTAAAGGCGACTAAGTGATAAGAGCAAGATGCCGTAAGGGCGACAGGTTAGCCACCTCTCACCTTGGCACGGTCCATTCAAAGTCACCTAGTGTAACTGTCTTTATCTCATACCTTGTTCCTTGATAAGTTATCTCTAATACTTTGTTAAACTTGGTAGTCGGTGTTATGCTGTAGTTTACACGAGTTCTTGCAGCACAACAGCAATTACTCTGCTTACCTCGATTGTCGGGATACACCATGATGATATGTATTTTATAGATATAATTATGTCTTTTGTAGATAAGCACATGGGTCCATATTGTCATTACTTGTGTTATGAAAACATTTGGTTTACTTGTATAATTTCATGTTTCTGTAATGTTTTTTTTTGTGTGAAGTTATAATGACATAAAATAATATTTTTCTTTCTTTCTTTTATATAATTCTTCTCTGAACCCTCTTCAGGCATTGTCTACACAAGCTGGTCTCTTATTTTGTAACTGTAACCAAAATGCATCTATATTTTATTTTGAAGGGACAGAGCACATTTTTGCTTTGTGTACGCGGACTCAATTTGCCATAAAACACTTTTTATGTAGTAAACAAGAAATAATTTTCAAGTTTAAATAATGATATATCCAAACTCACTATACAGGGTTTTTCAGGATAGGGTTTCGAACCTTCAGGGTTCGAAAGGGGTCCATATTTGAAGATGAAAAGCTCTGAAACTTTTTCCCGGATTCAGTCATTTTATACCTAGTACTTCTCGGTGAAAATAGTATCATCCAGATTTGGTGGACGGTTATCTTCCACCTTTATTAAATAAAAATTAAATGACTAACTTTCATGCTTAACTAGTAGAATTGAACTGCATGTAGGTAAATTCCCAACACTTACATTTTAATGACATCAAAAGAAAAAGGGGACTGGACTAGGTCATAGCACTCCCTAGACCTAGACAGCACTGTTGCCAAATCCCTCCATACTCACTGTCCATCGAGTTTTTATTAAAATTTGCAATTATTGTATTAAAAAAAAATACGGAATTTCGATTGAGTGATAAGGATTTTTTTCTTCTAATTTTCTTAAAATTTATATGCCTGAAATTTCTCAAGCCTATCCTGAAACACCCTGTATATTTTATAATCAATTTGACCCCTAAAATCATTTGCTATTTTATCCATGCACGAAGATAAAAGGAAGGTAATGTTTTTCACGTTATCTTGAGCACTTCGAGCTAAAGACCAATCGATAGGAAACTTTATTTTTCTGACCAAAATGTCATTATTAACTCAAAGCCCTTTTCAAATGTCACGAAGCACTGGGCCAGCCCTAAAGTAACAATAATTGCAAAGTTCTTGTAAAATGTTTCAATAAGTCTCTTGCTGTAAGAAATGTTGACGCAAATTTGTACACATACTTACACATTGTTATTAATTCTATATTCACATTTACTATGGGGCTGGTCTGGTATAGACAGCTTAGGGCTTTAGCTCAAACAAAAAAGAAAAAAAAAACTCAAAATCGCTTAAATTTCACTTAAACCCGGGGCCCCTTTACACGGGGCTGGCAGAAATATTCTTGCTGAAGGTTCATTCATTTCAAATAGGGTTGCTGTGGAGCCGCTCAGGAGTGTGGCGATGTATCAACCTCAGAGCGAGAGTGACTTCGGTTCGTTGCTCTGCTGGGGGCAGAACGACGTCGGCATTCAAACCACACCCTGCGTCTTCCATCTCATACCGGCCGGTGAGACTTCCAAACGATCTGTTAAAACATTAATAAGTGTTACCTAAATTGTCACGACCAATGGGAATCACTGAAATGTCACCTAGGTCACCAATAGGTGTAGGTATCACGGATGTTTTAGGTGATATTGCCAACCATGTCAGTTTATTGTTTATTTGTTTATTGTTTATTTATCATCTCTGGGGAAATCCACTGCGCTCAGATTTGTCATATTTTACATTGTAACATTCCGCCCGTTCGATTATCACAACGAAGTAAATCTGGCAAGGAACTTCACTGAACATTTTTTCAAAGTGTACTTCGTCTACTTTACAAAAATATTTACCACTACATAAACACTCATGTATGTGCTAACACCTACCATCTCTAATTGCTTCTTTACTCATCAGCCAACCATACACAAAAAAGTTATCCACATAAGTTATAATACACATGTATAAATAGTGACCATTGACTTGGGCATAAAATGTATAGTCAAGCCAGTAGTCGATGTTTATGTGTCTGACCATTTAATTGTGTACATCGAGGTATATTCTTTAGAATATGTGTATGGATAAAGTGTTTTTATTCGTGCTAGTCTAGAGTCTGCCCTTTCAGTGGGTTAATCTGTATCAATAACTAAGCAAATTCAAAATTTTTTTTACGAAGAAAATTTCAGTTCTCCATACCTTTACATTAAATTACCTACCTACCTTTTTATACAAAATACCTAAATCTCAAATGTTTAAAGAACTCAAATGTTGGTTTTCTAATTTCGCCACCGTTCTTTTAGAAATCTACATAATTTTTGATATACATAACCCCTTGAAAGAGTCAAGATCGTAAGGAAATCACCCCGTGGAGGTCAATTATTCGAAATAATCGATTTTCGAACACCCATAACACCCAATTAGTTCCGATAATCGGCCGACGCTCTACTGTCGTTACAAACTAGAGAGTAACGCTTCCGCTCGTTCACTAGGTAAACCCGAGAAGCTCACCAACTGCTCGGTGACGAACACAACTGCGTTCTCGTTCACGGTTGACTGCACTGAGGCGTACGACGGCGGGCTGCCGCAGGAGTTCCTGCTCCAAGTCCACTCCGACGCGCCCAAACTCATTACGACCGTCACTAATAAGGTCCCGCATTTCAAAGTGCTCGGCCTCGACGCTGGAAAGTGCTACGACCTGATTGCGCTCGCAATCAATAAAAAGGGCAACAGCCCACCGTCGATGTTGCAAGCCCACACACAGCAGTCGGCCGAGAAACGGACAGGTATAGTAAAAGATCAAAATTGGCAAACCGGCGAATGATACCCGCTAGCGTTGTGTAGTAATCGGCCGAGCTCTGCGACTGAATGCTCTAGCCGTGAAGAAGCTAGGTGAGAGGAGTTGTCGTTAGCTCTAATTTATAATAAAACATGCGTCGCCAGTGCGGGGAAAAGTGGGAGTGCGCAAGACTTTGTATAGTCTACCGATCTGCGTTGGCGCTGCATTGCGTGGACAGGATGAGGCATGACCCCAGTTGCTGGCATCGTACACAGTTTTGCCTTGAACTACTCGTCTCACCTGTCTTCTCCATGACCCTAGCGGTTTCCGCACGATTCCATTGTCGACCGCGGCCCTTGCCATCGCGAGGCGACCGCGCTGCGTTCGATTTTCGAATCGTTTGAAATCGCGTTTTTTAAATGCTGCGTCGAGCGAATTTTTTTAGCCTCCTCGTTAGAAGCATAATATGGGAGTTCTGTCTGTGCTGTGAACTGCGGATGTCGATTAATTAAACGTATGTCGTATTGTGATGTGATGGAGTCAGCGCGCAGGGGTGTCTTATCTCTCAGTTATCTATCAGTGTCGATCTTGTAGCAAGAAAATATGGATATTTTAACCTAGCTTTAAGGTGCGAATGGTGAAAGAGAGATGAATATGTGCGACGAATGTTTCTATCGTCGACTGTTTTGAGACCTGTACCCTTATCACGAGATTTAACCTACACCGCCTACTAACGCTACGCCGTGTTCTCCTCATCATGGGCTGGGCCGTTTCTCCATACAAAATGATGCGGAGAACACGGCGTAGTGTAGTACGCGGTGTAGGTTAAATCTCGTGATAAGGGTACTGGAGAAGAGGCACTTGCACGCTATATTCACATTCGTAACCTTCAAAAAATTTCATCGAAACTGAAGCACTGACATTGCAGCTAGTTCACGAAGGCGTTATGGCCTCACATCACGGATTTAGTAGGTGATGTAAGCCATGAACTTAAGTCAGAACTCCCACATATTATGTAACGAGGGCTGGCTTTTAAGTCATGTCATTTAAAAACCCCATACCATTTATTGTTTTTCAAAGAAATCGCCGCGATATTTGATAAACTTTTACATTCGGTCGAACCACTTTAGGGAACACTTATTCCACTCCGAAGTCTTTTGTTTCCAAAATAGCCGATTTGTATCAACCGCTTCTTCTGGTGTGCGGAAACGAAGACCACTTCAAGAGAGGCTTGAATGGGCAACTGTCAGGCCGGCATGGCATTCGAAGCCATTCAAGTCCATGGGCGTTGCTAGACACCTTATGGGTGGTCCGGAGCCACATGTCGCGCTTACTATAAAAAATAAAACTAAGACTCCTTGATTTTTTGGAAGACGAAGAATTAATCATTAGGCCTCAAGTCAGGGCTGTATGTCGGTTGGTCCAGATGTTCCACATTTTGACCAAATTTTTTGCCGAGCGGTGTGCGAGTTTGCGTTGTCATGGTACGGCTACATTCAAAAAGTTAAAAATGGTTAAAGAGGTTCGCAAACGACATGACTTAGAAGACTGCCTGGGTGAAGGTGTGCATCGGGATGGTTTTAATGGTCCCGTAGACTTGTTTCTTTCAGCATACTTGCCAGCGCTGATAGACATAAAGCACTCGGCGGCGCTGGTTGTCTGCGTGGGCGCGGCGCTGGCGGTGACGCTGACACTGGTCGCGGTGGCGCTGTGCCGCCGCACCGCCTGCAAGAGGAAGCCGGCGGAAGAGGCTTCCTACATGAGCCCGGGTGTCCGCGAGCCGTCCGACTCCAACGACGACCACAACCCAGATGTGGTGCCTCAAGGTCAGTTCTGCTTTCATTTGTCTTTATGACGTTTTTAGGGTTCCGTACCTTGAGGTACGGAACTTGAATGAGGAAAAAAAACGGAACCTTTATAGGATTACTCTCGTGTCTGTCTATCTGTCTGTCCATCTGTCACAGCTTATTTTCTACCTGGGCGAAAAAAAATTGAACATATAATATAGAGTTTTATGACCCAACCGCAAACTCATAGCGTAGGTACATTGAATTATCTAATTTCCAAAGAGTTTATATTACGTCGCGGAGCGCAGCGACGTAATACAAACTCTTTGCTAATTTAGATTATGGAGGACAAAATTAGAACGTTGAAATTTTTTATTTTTCAAATTGATCACGTGATCTATCAATGGAAAGGCCTCGTTATAAGAAATACAAACATATTAATATATTACCAGAGTACTTGCAGCACAACGCCGATTACTCTGTTTTTTATGGAAACCAGCATGCCGAGAGACCAATGGTGCAGTCGACAGAGCCAAAATCACCTCTCCTCGCGAAACCACGTTCAGTTAGGTACCATGCCAGCAGATTTGCGGACTGTTGCTAGGCTGTCTAGCCCGTTAATACGACGCTTGAAGAGGTTAAAGGATTCAGGAAATACACTCGCCGGAAGACAGTTCCACACTCTAGCGGTGCGACAAAGAAACGATTTAGAGAATCGATTGGTTCTCAAAAGCCCAATGTCAACAATAAAAGGGTGCTGAGTTTCTCTGCGACGAGTCATGCGGAGATAGGACGGGTGGCAGGGAATAAGGGATGCTAGTTCCACAGAGCAGCTAATATATTATTTTTAGAATGCATAGTTGAAAAATCATTACAAACTAAAACGGAGCATCCCCCATCCCTATCTCCGAAACTACCGAGCCGACCGCTTTTTATTTTTTAATATCGTTAGTATATCCGCCACAACGCGTATTCTGTGAAAATTTCAACCGGCTACCTATTCCGGTTCAAAAGATACAGCGCTTTAAAGCTAGGACGAACGGACGACGTAGGGCTTAAAGTAATAGGTTACCGTACCAACCATAACATGTTTGAGAGTCGCATGTAGCGGAAAGTATATTCTGTATTACATTTCTGTCGTGTTTCCTCAGGCGGCCCACTGTACTTAACACTACTTACTTAGAAGTAGTCACGGGCACGGCGAGGAGGTTCTAACGCTTTCATAATTACATTAGTCGTCGGCCATTCAGCCACGAGTCGCATACTTGGGTCTCAACTGAACGTTATTGCTTCACTCATACATATATCATACTGTTTTCCGACAATAAGGGTGAGCGAGCAGTGTAATCCATGTTGCGCTGCAAGTACTCGAGTAAATTACAGCACAACACAGTGACCTAGTTAACCACGTTTAGAAAATTAGGTATTACGTATAGGACGAGATAAATTTTCAAGCAGGAAGTAAGTCTTGAAGACTTAGCATTAATCGGTGGAAGGACCGTGTGTTGCGGCACGACCAAACAAAAGCACTGGCAATGCACCTAGTTCACGAAGAGGGTGTTGTAGGTGATATAGCCAACCGTTTCAGTTTCCATAAAAAAAGTGCACCGGGAGAGATTTATTGCGATTATTATTTAATCCATTTATTTACACTTTTTTTATATAATTACATATTTGGGTGAATCAACTTTTTCTTGTTTTTGTTATCTGTCTGAAAACAGGATATTATCTTGATAAATTCACCTTATTTTAATAGTTACAGCAACTCTCAGATAAGTAATAGATTAATAAGAAAGAAGCTGCACAAAGAATTTTAAGTAATTTAAAAATATATATTGGTTACCCCGGGGACAACCCGTTTTTTCCATACAAAACTGGGGACAAAATTGTCCCGTGGGTAACCCCTAAAAATCTGGTTAATGTTTTATTTTAAATAGTTCTCTTCTTTTATTTCAATTGCCTATCAGCCTAAGTATTTTATACTTATTGATTTTCAACTAAGTAATAAATTGTAATAAACTTTTTTTTTGTATTTGTCTTTGCAGCCGGTTTTTACGTTACAAGAAAAAGTTGATTCACCCATTTACAACGTTAAAATCTAAAATTAATACAAAAAGAAAATTTCTTGGTGGTGGAAACTCCATTTAATGGAGTTTCCACCACACCGGCACCCACGCACACAAATGATTTTGCTTCACTTACTCCCATTTCCGCCAGTTACGTTCACATCGTTCGTTTTCCAAAGCATTATTCCCCGCACACTATCACCTCGAGATTTCAGGAATTCCGAACGTACTTAGTGCATTCGCTCTGCGAACAGTGGAATTTCATCAGCGCAATACTGTAGCGTTATAGCATCGATACGGTACACTCTGTATAAGAGTACAGTTGACTTAAGTGAACATAACAACTTTAAATAGATGGTGTTTCATTTATGGTAAGTATCACTTACCATAAATGTAAAGTATCTTAAGTTGTACCCGCGGAGTATCTGAAATTAAAACCGTATCTTGAGTGAGGTACTGTATTATGTGGACTTAAAAGGTCGTCTCTTACATACATACATATCACACACGCCGAATCGCGACAATCGGGGTAAACAGAGTAATCGGTGTTTTGCTGCAAGAAATCTGGTAAATTACAGCACAACAGCGACCACCACGTTTCGCAAAGTATTCGAACAAGATTCAATCGATCAAACAGCAAGTAAGGCACGAAGACCCACCTGCTGCATGATTCAGTGGAAGTACCGTGCCAAGGTGAGAGGTGGCGACCCTGTCGCCCTTTAGCACGGCATCTAGTCCTTATCCCTTAGTCGCCTTTTACGACATGCATGGAGAGAGATGCAGTGGGGTTATTCTTTTTAAGAACCGGTGTAAAACTGTAGGTCCCTTCCCTTGCCCCTTACTAGGTGGTAGGCTCAAATTGTAGCCGACTGGGTTGGTACCACCGTACTGGATGTAAGATGACCGTATAGCAGCCTCGGTTGTGTTCTCCTTTAGTCTATAGTTGCAGCTTGGAGCTCATGCCGCAGAGAAACTGAGCACCCCTTTGTTCTCAAAATCGTTTCTTTGTCGCACCGCTAGTGTGTGGAACTGTCTTCCGGCGAGACGGGCTAGAGTTAGCCTAGTAACAGTTCGAAAATCTGCTGGCATGGCGCCTCACTGAGCGTGGTTTCGCGAGGAGTGGTATTTTTGGCTCTGTCGACTGTACCATTGGTCCCTCGAGACGCTTACCAATGTTGGTTTCCATAAAAATAAAAAATTAAACCGGCCAAGTGCGAGTCGAACTCGCGCACCGAGGGTTCCGTATCGCCATGTCATGGTCAGCGCCACTCACGCCATCTATGGCGTGTTTTATGAAATGCTTTGATTAGTTAAAATGCTTCATACTCTTTTCGGTAGATGGCGCGCATACACTTTTTAGTTTCTTATATGGGGACCCCATACTTTTTTTCTTATTTTAATTCTATTTGTCGTTATATCGAACTTAACAAATAAGTAAATAAAACATATTCTGTGAACATTTCAACGGGCTACCTATTACGGTTCAACGGATACAGCCTTCGGACAGACGGACAGACACACGTACGATGGATACGGAACCCTAAAAATTGCTTTTCCACCATTTTCAATGGTTCGAACACGGCCTAAGCGAGATATTTTATAACGCCCGCGTCGCGTCTCGTGGCGGGATGCTGCGACCGATCGCACGGAGATTGTAAAGCTGTGACATTTCTCGCCGCTCGCTGGTCGCTCGCAGTGCTCGTTGTGCGCTCGCATGCATTTAAATGAGCATTTTGCTCGCTTCCGATCTATGCTATGTGGCCCGCGTTACAATTGGTCGTGGTGTCTGGCATAATAGCGCACATGTATGAAATTATGCACCGTGTTATCCGACGATTACGAATACGAATAGTAATATCGGTCGATACCGCACGGAGGAGATAGGTAGAGAGGTTATGTCTCGGCAGCTCAGTGGTGCGGTCGGTCGACTGTTGTTAAGCAACGCTGAGCGCGGTCAGTACTTGGATGGGTGACCGCTAGATCGTTAGAGGCTGGCCGTGGTTCGGATTCCACGTTAAACTGTAGGTCCCTTCCCTTCTTACCTTACTAGGTGGTAGGGTTTATCCCGGCCGGGTTGGTACCACCGCACTGAGCGAAACGTCGGTCGAAACGAATATGTAAATAGTTCATGTTTTCCGTCCAGTTCAATGTAGCAGACATGAAATGAAGGGAAGCACTGACATGGGACCTAGTTCACCCGGTTTTATGGGCTGACTTTACGGATGTTGTAGGTGATGTAGCCAACAGAGTGAGTTTCCATTTAAAAAAATTGGTTGTCTGTAAAGTGATAACGTCATAAAGTGGTCGATTGTGCCTCTCTATCGCTTGTTACGCGCTCTCGCTTGCACACACAGGCTCAGATGGAACGTGACACTTTTTCGTGCGTGCAGCCGGTGTTCATCAATTTATAAGACGTGACGTTATCACGTCAAAAAAATTCTTTCGGCGATTCCTTCCCGAATTCTAACATGAGAGTCTTCAGCCCAGCAACAGTCCGCGAAGATGCTAGCGTGGCATCAATCACACTGAGCGTGGGTTCGTGAGGAGAGGTGAATTTGGCACTGTCGACTGCACCGTTGTTGGTCCCTCGGCACAGCCACCCACAGCCACAAAATATCAAAATAAAAAAAATAAATAACACAAAATAACATTAAAAAGTCAAAAATAATTTCCATTTACTTACTTAAAGGAGTCAGTGCGGTGGACCGCTAAGTAAATTCCCTCGCAGCTCTGAGTTTTTATATTTTATATTATTATTTTTTTTTGTTCAAAAATTGTTTTATTAATATAAATTTGACATTAATAAATTAAAATTATTAAATAAGCTTAAACTACCTATCAAATAAAATAAAAAACTATAATTAAAACTACTAAAAACTAAAAACTAACTAAAACATAAAATATAAACCTATAACCAATACAAAACTTAATAACCCTCCTCCAGGTGTGACGATGTGGGCACTGTACCGAGGACGCTAGCGGCGTTGCCTCGCTGGATGGCCACACTGATACGCTGCCTCAGAAACTCGAGCGAACGTTGTTCTCCTGAAGCAGCGTACAGGGACATCCCGATGTCTTTCGCGAGCCGCTTTGCCTCCTCAGACCATGCCCCCATCGTCTCCACCGAAAATGCGGCGAAGATGTGCTGGTGTGCCACTGAACTGTATTTGGTGTGCTTGTGGCGGGCTGCAGTTTCAGCGGCTGCGCCGGCGCGCTTCGAGCATGCCTTCACGTGACTGCTGCACAGAGTATCGGCGCAGGTAGCATCCCACACCAGTGACTTTCCCTCACGCCACGGGATGATGGTCATGCCATCTGGACGCTTACCATCGTCCCGGAATAGGCCCACTGGCTCCAGAGTTGAGGGAAAGCCGGCTGATACGAGTGATCTTTTTAATATGTCGTTGAGCATATGGTGACGTGGGATTCTACCCGCGCTCTTCTGGCAGCATAACCCGTGGTGCCCGAATTCGTCAGCAGTGTCGCCACATACACACCTGTGGAGAGCATTTGTTTTAGCGCCAAGACGCAGGGAGATGGCTATGCGGATGGAGTGCGGATCCAGGAGCATGCCCGTTGCTGGTGAGGGTATAGCATGCAACCAGGACCCGGACTCTCTCTCACGCAACGCCAAAAGACGCGCCTCGTCTGCGGGTGTTTTTTTTTCCAGTGATTCAAATATTTTTTCAATGACGGGTTTATCCCACATTTTCTGACTATTAGGTTCGCTGGGGGCATCGGTGCAAGAGGATAAATTCTTCCAGATCTCAAAAGCCTCTGTTTCACCGATCATTGGCTCCTCGGTGTTCTGTTTGGTTTTAGCGAGAATGTCTGTACAGAGAGTGCGGGTGCTGTGAACGGATGACAAGTATGCCGGTGTGCAAATATCAACCAATTTTCTAATTCCCAAACCACCGTAACTTATTGGAAGCGATGCTTGTGTGAAATTAGTTAAATGTATATTTAAAATGTTATTTAATGAATGTTGAATGATGTGGTCAAAATCGTGAAGAAGTGCATATGTCCAGGTAGGCGTGGTGCGCAACAAGTATGTGATCCTAGGGACTGAAAGGCAGTTCCTTAACAAAAAATATGCAATATGCGGATGAATTGTTTGCAATCTTTCAGTCATAGTTTTAAGAACTGTAAATTTTTTTTCCAACTCTGATTCAGTGGCTTCTTTAAAAATAGGCGCACCAAGAATGGTGAAATCGTTTCTGTTGATAATTTTAATGTCAGGTGCCAGATTACGAAATGAATTTACTATTGTGTGATTAGTGGAGTGATGAAAAAATAATTCACATTTAGAGGGATTGATTTCAAGGCCAAGATCCTTTGATTCCCGTAAAAGTTTTTCAAAGTCGGAGAGTACTGATTCCGGGTCACCTCCTAATGTACCGTCGTCGAGGTACCAGACATTCAACTCACTTGTTAGTGTTTCGATGAGAGGATGAATGACCATACTAAATCCAGCGGGACCCAAAGGGTCGCCTTGTTGACAACCAACCTCTGACGAAATAACGTTATCACCGTAAAATAACGCAGATGGTGTGGCATAACATTGCCACATGTATGCATATATAAGTGGTGCTTTATTCTTGATGGCCTGTAGTAGACAATCTCGTTCTATTGAGTTAAATGCATTTTTGTAATCTATTTTTAGTAATACAGTTGTATCTGCATGATGGCTTGAAATGAATTTTCTGGTGGCATGAACGGCTGCTTCACAACCACCTTTTGTTGCAAAACCTAACTGAATTGGACGAAAATTTGAGCCGGTTTCAGAACTGATAGAGTGACATGATAATTTAGAAGCCAATCGTCTGAAGACATTACCGACGGCGATTGGGCGCAGACCACCATCCTTTTTTTTTAAAGCACAAAGCGAAGCACCATACATGTACTTCGTACATTGTGAGTTAATTCCACCGGAAAGCATCATATTAATCAGTGATGTGATCGAGTGGAGTAATCTCCCTCCTGCAGCGCCTGCTGAAAATGACACAAGATCCTTCAGGTGTTGTGGTCTAATACCATCTAAACCTCCGGCTGAGCCATTAGGAAAGTTCTTAATACAGTATAAGACATCATGTGCTTCTACTTTGAGATGTTCATCATCAGATTTAGGAGGCTCCGGAAGCTGGAGTGGCCTGGAAGGCTTCGGATGTTTTGACTGCAGAACACGAAGGGTTTCCGCGTCACATGGTGCAAAATCGTCATTAGATGAAAGCACACGAACAGCGCCTCTTATGTCGCCATCTGCAACCTTACTTTCAACCCTCTTACTGAGACTAGTTGTTCCTGCGACGTAGTTTGAGCTAGCATTCATGAACTGAGGGTTCGTAATATTTTCCTTTATGGCAACAGAAATGGATTTATGCTTTGTGGAAGGGACTCTCAGCACGGAATAAGAATAGAGAAACAGGTTATGCCAAGCATCTATGGAGTTGGATTCGATGCATTTGTCTATAATATTGGTCAATTTGTCCGCAGCACAAATTCTTGCGCCTTTTGGGATCCGTTTTAGGACTTTAACATTTTGTCGGCAGCTAGATAACAAGGCATCAAATGAATCTACACCTGTGCGTGGAGCGTCTGAGGCCGCTTGAAGTGGGTTTAATAAAACAAGACATTTGTCTGCGTGTGCCCTTGATACGTGGATACGCAAACCTCTGGCACCTTTGAAGCCCTGTCTGTGGCAGTGTGGGCATTCTGCAAGCTGAGTCTGACTGTTTTGCGACGTTTGTGAAAGAACTGAGCATAGTTGACAATACCAATTAATACCTGATTTACCTCTGTCCTCAACTTCAGACTCCGTTAGGTTGACGCATACTGCATGGAACCATTTATTGCAACCTATGCACAGGATGTTGCAGTCCTGTCGCCCATCTGGATCACTGGATATCCCACAAGAGCAGTCGGTGGACATCAGCACTTTGGTTAATGGGTGATATATGATTGACGATCGGAGGAGGGTTAATACTTATGTTAAAATTATAAGAAATACCTATACAAAACAGAATACAAAAAAAAAAATCCTAATTAATTAAAACTAACTTATAAAATATTTTTTAAACTTATAAAATATGAAGCAGCAAGTCTTGGTGTATTTCCACGTGTAGTTTGTGCGGATAATGCGCACCCGTGGCCGAGCCTGAGTTGATGCAGAACTGATGTACCTAGCGTCAGCGACTCCACGACGGCCCCACTCCCGTGGGGCCGTCGTTAAATTATTATTTAATTTCTTGATTACAAACATAGCTAAGAACCATCCCGATTAAACAAGCTTTCTAATAAAAAAAACAGCATCCAAAACTGTCCATCCGTTTGGGAGCTAAGATGCCACAGCCAGGCACACATACACACACGCACACACACACACACACGTCAAACTTATAGCACCCCTCCGTTTTTTGCGTCGGGGTTAAAAATGAAGGTTGGTCCATGCAAACTGGGTACGTCGCCACGGCCTGGAAACATACATCATCGAAGTCATCAACCACGCGCACTGGGCAGGGATTGCATCCCTACACGCTGGACTTAGGTACCGCGGATACTTACCAATCGGTTCTGAAGATCCTTCCTCTACAGAGTCGGTAAACTCTGGAACGCTCTCCCTGCCCATATATTTCCCCCCAATACAGTCTCGGGTCCTTCAAGAGGGCCGTGAATGGGCACCTTTCAGGCCGGCATGGCATTCGCAACCCCTGTATATGATCGAATGACCTTGGGTGTCGTTAGATACCTCATGGGTGGCTCGTTCAAATTCATCAACAACGTTCAAATAATTGTTACAACTTGTGATTTTCCTTGACAGGAGCGGAGGGTGACGAGCATTCCGAAGAGGAGCGAGCATTCGACTACCTGAAGACGGCCCCTCCGCGCATGTACTCGGTGACGAGGGGAACCATCCCCAACACTATTCTGCCTTATAAGCCGGATAATTGTTCGGTAAGTACTAAAGTTTCTTATTATTATCAAATCGATTACGTATGAAGTATATTTCCCTCCAAGTACAGTATCGGCTCTTTCAGTGAGCGAACAGGCACCTTTCGACCGACATGCCACCTCCGCATACAACTGTATACTCATGGGCGTCGTTAGACATCATGTGGACGCCAAGAAACTAAATTGCGATATGAAAGTAAAGTAAATTTATCCTTCTTATCATTCTTTCACAAAATTCATTATTCTTCTTTGTTTTATATAAAAAAATCACCCTTATCTCGTACATTTGACAGGATTTATCCGACATCAACATTTAGCCGTAGGTGGTGAATTCGGACGTTATTAAAATAAAGGAGGTGACGCGTAGTTAAACTACAAATTCAAAAAACCCCGACCCTTAAAAAGTAAAAAATAATTTGTGTTTACTTACTTAAAGGAGAGCTGCGCGGGAATTTACTTAGCGATCTCCCGACTCCTTTAAGTAATTAAACGCAAGTTATTTTTTATTTTTAATGGTCGGCGTTTTTTAAATTTGTAAAATCGGTCCACTTTTTTTTATTACTTTATTACTGGATTAATTTATTACAACCATCCCGATTAAACCAGCTTTCTAATAAAAAACCCCAAAAACCCGCATCCAAATCAGTCCATCCGTTTGGGAGCTACGATGCCACAGACAGACACACCCATATACACATAACTACACAGAAATTATTTTTGACTTTTTTAAGGATCGGCGTTTTTTTTTTATTTGTAATTTTAGGTCGTCTGTCCACCTAGCCGCCCACGCTACGTTTGCTTGTACGTGGCCTCCATGTCTACCCTAGCGGTTATCGGATCTACGACAAATGTGGCCAACCCACTCCCACTTCAGCTTGCAAATTTTCTTGCAATATCTTGTTTCTTTTTTTTTATGTAAACCAACATGGGTGGCTGTGCCGAGAGACCAATGATGCATTCGAGAGAGCCAAAAACACCTCTCCTCGCGAAACCACGCTCACTTAGGTGCCATGCCAGCAGATTTGCGGACTGTTGCTAGGCTGTCTAGCCTGTTAATACGACGTTTGAAGACACCCAGGTTAAAGGTTTCTTAGTCGTACTTGACCTCTTCGCTTCATTGGAATTGAATATTATTACTTAGAGATTTTTCCAATTGAGTTACCAAAAGTGTAAGTAAGTTAACTCAGTTATAACAAGATTATACTAATCTTAAATTCAAATTAACGTTTATATTAGACTATCTTATTATTCCAACGCAATAAAGCATTCCTTGAAACAACTTTTTGGGTTAATTTCAAGTGCCGATCGTTAGTCAAAACTAATGGAATTAGTTTGTGATTAGCGGCTTGCTCGCTGTGATTAAGTAGGTATGTTTAATTAAGCGGCGGATAACTGAATTCTAGTTCGCCGAAGCGAACGCCAGACGAACGATCGCGATCAGCCGCTGACGATGATGGTGGCGCGCCGCTGCCGGGTCGGTCATTGCGCGAGTTTGCGCGAGTTTGCGCGTGTTTGCGCTAATTCATGAGCAAGTCAAGTGTCGACATAGCAGTGATCATATACAACGTGCTGGTCCGCTCAAAACATCCCCTCACTCCCCCCCCCCCCCCCCCCCCCTCCCCCCACTCATCCTTACAGCCCCACAACTGCCTCTTGCACGACAACCACCCTCGTTGCTATAAGAACATCAGAGAAATTTTTAACTTTGAAAATTTATTTTTCCTTCGCTTCAGTATTGTCCCCCATTTTCGCTGAGAGTGTGAAATCGTCCTGGTGTCGCGAGTTTTGTGGCTCGACTAAAAAATCGAGCATAAAACTAATCTCCGAAACAACTCTGTCTAAAATTCAGAAGATAATAAAAATGGGAATATACTGCCTATCTTTTAGTTTACAGGACAACCTAAACGAAAATACTAAGTCTTAAAGTTTCCACGGAAAACTGTATACGGTAATGAATGATATATAATGATAAAAATGTGTACGGAACCCTCTCCACGCGAATACGACTCGCACTTGACCGCTTTTGTTTATTGAACACGATAGTCAGATTCTTGAAAAAGTTAATTAATATTAGGTGGGTATCAAGTTCGTACTCATCGCCCAATTAAGGGTTCCGGAAGAAATACATAAATAACCAGCCAAAGTAACAAGTGAGATTTTTGCTCTAAGCCTTTAACGAGATAGTTCACAAAATATTTTTTTCATAAAGACGCGTTGACTGAATATCGTGAAAATATTACTACCAATTTTATTTATTTCTTTGTATAACAAACAATTCTGTGTGAGGCCGGTACTTAAAAAGAATAGTCCCACTGCGTCTCTCCCCGTGCATGTCGTAAAAGACGACTAAGGGATAAGGACGAGATGCCGTGCTAAAGAGCGACAGGCTAGCCACCTCTCACCTTGGCGAGATCCTTCCACCGTCGAGTCGTGCAGTAGGTGGGTCTTTGTGGCTTACTTGGTGCTTCATGGGTTATCTTGTCCGAATACTTTGCTGAACGTGTTGGTCGATGTTGTGTTGCAATTTTCCATATTTCTTGCAGCACAACACCGATTACTCTGCTTACCCTGATTGTCGGAATACAGCGTGTGTGGTATGAATGTATGTATGTACAAGTCTACTGTTTAGTCCTAAATCATAATGTGGCATAATTATCTTTTTTTTTTTTTAATTTATTTTTAGGGATGTCTCACATCTTTGATATCGTTCTTTCATCTCGTTATCCCATTCCATGGATTTTTAATTTTTTTTTTTTTATGGAAACTAACACGGTTGGCTACATCACCTACAACATCCGTGATGTCAGCCCATAACACGGGGTGAACTAGGTGCCACGTCAGTGCTTCCCTTCATTTCACGTCGGCTACACTGAACTGGACGGAAAACACGAACTATTTACATAGCCGTTTCGACCGAAACGTTTTGTTCAGAGCGGTGGCACCAACCCGGCCGGGATAAACCCTACCACCTAGTAAGGTAAGAAGGGAAGGTATCTACAGTTTAACGTGGAATCCGAACCATGTTCAGCCTCCAACAGTCGAACGGACAACCCATCCAAGTACTGACCGCGCTCAGCATTGCTTAACAACAGTCGACCGACCGCACCGCTGAGCTACCGAGGCTGACATCGGCAAGTTACATACATAAATACACACATACATACATACATACATACACACATACATACATACATACATACATGCATACATACATACATATACATACATAAGTACTATAATATACATACATACATCAAATTGAAACAAATTACCCTCCTACTCTGCCCTTCATCTCGGCACCAAGGACTCCTCCGACTACCCGAGCCGCTTATAAGGCTTCAACAAATCTACGTGAAAATACCCACCCCGTCGCGCCGTCTCCCCCTCCCTTCCGCAAATATAAAGCTGTCCAAACTTGCCAATGCTCACCTCGTGACTTAACTCACAATCACGAGTAAACTTAAACCGAACCTAAATTTACTTAAGTACCTATTTGAATTCACGTTTTAGTATGGCCATAATCGTATTACTATGTAGCTAGTAGTCCGGTGGGGCGGTGCCTACAATGTACCAGGCACCTTGTAGATATTAATGCAAGCACTTAATTCACAATGTAGCTTTACTTGAGTGGATTCAACTTCATACTTTTGACTCGAAACGGGTTGACTGAGAATCGGAAAAAACTTTTGAACTAAAACCATCGACATTGAAAGTGCGACATCCCCGTGCATGTCGTAAAAGCCGACTAAGGGATAAGGATAAGATGTCGTGCTTAAGGGCGACAGGCTAGCCACTTCTCGCCTTGGCACGGTCTTTCCACCGAGTCATGCAGCAGGTGGGCCTTCGAGCCTTACTTGCTGCCTGATAGTTAAGTATATTGTCCGAATACTTTGCTAAGCGTGTTGGTCGGTGTTGTGCTGCAATTTATGAGAGTACTTGCAGCACAACACCGATTACTCTGCTTACCCCGATTGTCGGGATACGGCGTGTGGTATGTGTATTGAAAGCCTGTAAATTTTTATTTTGATTTAAACATTTTCAGTTCCTTCAAAAGCTTTCGCAAGTTCTGTGTTAAATAAATATTTATAAGTAAATTATGACTACGCTGCGGTCTTCATTTTGGGTTGCATGCAACTGAAATTTTTGTTTCACATTTTTCTGGAACGCTCTCCCTCATATTTCCTCCCAAGTGTAGTCTCGCGAGGCGTGAATAGGCACCTGTCAGGCCGGCATGGCATTCGCAGCCCCCGCGTACGACCGAATGCCCATGGGCGTCGTTAGACACCTTATAGGTGGCTCGGCGACACTTGTCGCGCTTTATATAATAAAAATAGCTATAGAGGGCGCGTGTGTCGGTCTTGAAGGACCCGAGACTGTACTTGGGGGTAAATATATGGGTAGGGAGAGCGTTCCAGAGTTTACCGGTTCTGTAGGGGAAAGATCTGCAGAACCGATTAGTACGCGACCGCGGTAAGTCCAGCGTATAGGGATGCATACCCTGCCCGGTGCGCGTGGTGCGGAGGTGGAAAGGGGACGGTTATTATTGTTATAAAAAGCACACCCTTCACCCTGCAGGCATTTCTAGGGTTCCGTATCTTCTACGGGACCCTATTACTAAGCCTACGCCGTCTGTCTGTCTGTCTGCCCGTCCGTCCGTCTGTCTGACCGTCCGTCTGTCCGAGGGCTGTATCTCTTGAACCGTAATAGGTAACCCGTTGAAATTTTCTCAGTTTACGTGTTATTATGGCCGATATAACAACAAATAATAAAAAACAGAAAAAGTAAAAAAATCTCGGGCTCGCCATCTACCGAATAGATTATGAAGCATTTTAACTAATCATGACATTTACATAACTAATATGAAGCATTTCATAACACGCCATCTAGATGGCATGAGTGGCGCTAGCCATGACATGGCGATACGGGACCCTCGGTGCGCGAGTTCGACTCGCACTTGGACGGTTTTTTAATTCACCTGTACTTCTCAACGCGTATGGTGACTTCACATGGCCGAACCGAATATCGATTTATATCGTAGCGTTGTCAGCCATTATGTTTACTCACTCACTAGCGGCCACACGCGTCGAGTAAACAAGATCTGTGAACCGTAGCGCCCCGCCCACCAGCTTAGAAAGTTGGTCTGCCCGCATGCAGCAGTTGGATGCGAATATTGGTAAACAATTTTGCGGCTCGAAGCCCATGCCCACGTGAAACGAAGAATAATATGCATAATTTGCAAGTTTTCACACTAGAATGGTGGGACGACGACATTGAGTATGTCGGCGGAAAGCAGTGGTTCCATACCGAAGGCCGGGAGGACTGGGGGAAAATTGGAGAGGCGTATGACCAGGCGTGGACGTATACACACTGACTGACTGTTGCTTTCATAATTTTTACGGACGGAGGGACGAAGAGTGTCTTGACTGATTTTATGGGTCCCTGCCAGAGTCCCTTGCAATTAATTGGTCATAGATTTTTTTATCGAAAGCGCAACACATGTGAAGCCGATTCCGAGCTCATAAGGTGTCTTAAGACGAGACGGAAGTTAACTTTCTCCATACAAAATCGTCTTTCTTAATCGTTTTTTACCCCCCTAAACTTTATCAAATTTTTACAATTATTTTTTGTTGTAATAAGGACAGCCGAATCTACGTTCCTGTAATTTTTTCTTTAGATGAAAATATGCCTACAACACCGGAGCTGAAAATTTGTATTTCGACCGAAATTGGATTACAGGAACGTTGATTGGACCTCCCCTAAGACAAGATTTTTTTTTGTAAAAATCGGGTAAGATTTAGGGGACTAGAAAACATAAATGCCGAAAGACGATTTTGTATGGAGAAAGTTAACTTCCGTCTCGTCTTAAGGACGTTCGGGATATTCGGTCGTATGTGAGGGGTGCGAATGCCATGCCGGCCTAACAGGTGCCTATTCAGGGCCCACTTGAACGAGCAGATACTGTACTTGAGGGGAAATATATGGGCAGAGAGAGCGTTCCATAGTTACCGGTCCTATAGAGGAAAGATCTGCAGAACGGATTGGTACGCATCCGCGGTAAGTCCAGCGTGGATGCATTCTTTGCTCAGTGCGCGTGGTGTGGAGGTGGAAGAGATAATTTTGGGGATAATGTTTGGAATTTCGAGGCTTCATTTCGTACAGGGTGACCGCCATGTCGGGGGCGCGGCGGCGGCGCCGTCCGAGGCGCATATTTCCAAAGTCTAGTATGCGAGTTGCTCTAATTGGTCCTTCTCAACTTTGGCGGGAAATAAAAATGTATTTAATAATTAAAAAGTTTTCCGAAAATAAAGTTTCCTTAGTTATGGTGGTTATAAAAAAATACATACATATCACACACGCTGAATCTCGACAATCGGGGTAAGCAGAGTAATCGGTGTTGTGCTGCAAGAACTCTGGTAAATTGCAGCACAACACCGACCACCACGTTTCGCAAAGTATTCGAACAAGATTAAATCGATCAAGCAGCAAGTAAGGCACGAAGACCCACCTGCTGCATGACTCGGTGGAAGTACCGTCCCAAAGTTAGGGGTGGCGAGCCTGTCGCCCTTTAGCACGGCATCTTGTCCTTATCCCTTAGTTGCCTTTTACGACATGCACGGGGAGAGATGCAGTGGGGCTATTCTTTTTAAGTACCGAACCCACACGGTACAAAATATAACCAAATAAAAAATATAACCATAAATTAATATTAACACCACAACATTGTTAAAAAAAAAAACAAAAAAAAATTTGACAAAAGGGACATGAACCCATGGCCGAGATCAAAATAAAAACCCTCTACTCTACCACTGAGCCACCAAAGTACATATGCGACCAAACGAATATCGGATTCAGTAGGTTCGCTGAGGGTGCCGGAGGCGGAGCCAGACTCGTCTCTCCACCAATCAGAGCAACTCGCATACTAGACTTTGGAAATATGCGGCCGGGGCGGTGAAGCGTTAACTCAACACTAGAATCTAACAAATGTGACAGTGAATCCTCACTAATTGGCACGAGGCGACGCGTCCAGCCTGGCGCCGTACGCCGAGTAATGTCCATCCATTTTTAACGTTTATCGGACAGAGCTATGGCCTTCAACGAGAGCTCCGGAATTTTTTGCCGTCCGCGGTTCATTGTGACAGGCTATTTATGTGGTGTTTTACCGAAACGTTTGCGGGCGGCCGCGCCGTCAGACAAAACTTACCGGTAAATCACTTTGGTATTTCATAAAATACTTCGATTAATCGTAAGTCATTTACGTTTATTTTCATTGAGCGTGCCTTACTTGCTGCTTTATACCTAGTTATCTTGTCCTAATAGCTATGAGTACTTGCAGAAAAATACCGACTGCTCTTGCTTACCCAATCATAAACACAACATCAAAAACCGTCAAAAATCAAAAATAAATAGTTTTTCGCATATTTAATTAAACGGGTCGGGCGAGGGGTCGGCACCGCTAATTAAAAAAAAATTAAAATAAACTAAACTAAGCGGAAATTATTTTTACTTTTTGAGTGTTTTTAAATGTCGGGGTTTTTTAATTGTAATTTAACTATTTTTTATTATTTGTTGGCATATCCGCCATACAACACATATTCTGTGAAAATTTCAACCCGCTACCCATCACCTATACCTATCACGCCCTCGGACGGACGGTCGAACGGACAGACGGACAGACAGACAGACGGCGTAGGCTTAGTAATAGCTTCCGTATGGATACGGAACCCTAAAATAATTACCAACCTAAGGCACGATAGACTTATATACCTACTCATGACCCGGTGAAAGGATCGTGCCCACAGATAATGCATACATACCACACGCTGTATCCCGACAATCGGGGTAAGCAGAGTAATTGGTGTTCTGCCGCAAGTACTCTTGTAAATTACAGCACAACACCGACCACCACGTTTATCAAACTATTAGGTCAAGATAACTATCAAGCATAGCAAGTGAGGCACGAAGACCCACCTGCTACATAACTCGGCCGGTGGAAGAACCGTGCCAAGGTGAGAGGTGGCCACCCTGTCGCCCTCTAGCACGGCACCTTGTCTTTATCCCTTGGTCGCCTTTTACGACATGCACGGAGAGAGATGCAGTGGGGCTACTATTTTTAAGTACCGGCTCCACACGGTACGGTATAATATCGTGCCAAAGTGAGAGGTGGCTAGTCTGTGGCCCTTTAGTACGACATCTTGTTCATATCCCTTCGTAACTTTTTACGACAGGGTCAGAAAGAGATGCTGGGATGTAATGTACCGAACCACACCGAACGCACATGGTTTTTTTTTTATGGAAACTGACACGGTTGGCTCCATCACCTACAACGTCCGTGATGTCAGCCCATAACACCGGGTGAACTAGGTGCCATGTCAGTGCTTCCCCCTTTGATCGTGCCGGCTACACTGAACTGGTCGGAAAACACAAACTATTTACATAGCCGTTTAGACCGACGTTTCATTCAGTGCGGTGGTACCAACCCGGGCGGGTTAAACCCTACCACCAAGTAAGTTCATCGAAATGTTCATCGAAATACACCTATGGGGTCTGGATCGATGTTTGACAGTGTTCACTTTTATTTTTCGCGCAGCGCGATTCGGTCGACTAATCTAAAAACCCGGCCAAGTGCGAGTCGAACTCGCGCACCGAGGGTTCCGTATTGCCATGTCATGGTTAGCGCCACTCACGCCATCTATGGCGTGTTTATGAAATGCTTCATATTAGTTAAAATTCATGATTAGTTAAAATTCTTCATACTATTTTCGGTAGATGGCGCGCGCGCATACACTTTTTAGTTTCCTCTATGGGATCCCCCGTGATTTTTTTTACTTTTTCTTATTTTTATTATTTCTTGTCATATCGGCCAAAATAACATAACTAATAAATAACACAATATTCTGTGAAAATTTCAACGGGCTACCTATTACGGTTCAAGAGATACAGCCCTCGGACAGACGGACGGACGGCGTAGGCTTAGTAATAGGATCTCGTACCGTATACGGAACCCTAAAAAGCTGCTTAAGTGCGAACTTTGTGCATACAAAGAGGGTTATCTTTTTTTTTTTATGTAATCCGGTATGGGTGGCTGAGTTGGAGGGGCCAAAGCGCATGCTCCGACCAGCCAATATCACCTCCGAGAAGGTAGGTGCCATACCGGAGACTTCCCTGGATTGGTGGGCATTAACTTCTAGCATGCATAGCGAGTTCGGTGTTATGGGCTCACATCGCGGATGTTGTAGGTGATCTAGCCAACCGTGTTAGTTTCCATAAAAAAAAAAGATATACCTAAGCTTTTAAATAACTGTTGTGCCGTAAGGACTAAAATGTACTTCTTCATAATTTTTATTTATTTATTAGGCTTAACTTTTCATAGTAATCACCTCGAACAACGCGTCTGCCAGACAGACGGACGGACGAACGTATATACGGACGGACAGACACCTGAGCGATTTTATAAGAGTCCCTGCCAGCAACAATGGCAACGAAACCCTAGAAACGAATAGATAGATATAGCTAGATAACTCAAGTCCGCATACATGCGGCCTCCACCGCGCCGCCGCCACCACCTCCGGCTCGCGAGTCGTGTAGAGCCGGGGGAGCGGGTGGGGCGGCCCCAGCCGATCACAATGTTGCACAGTGGTGAAAATACCACGAATTTAAGTCCTTCAGTGAGCTCTCCGCGAGAAGCCGGCTTGCGAAAATTCGCAGTCCGTTCTAAAGCTCGATTTTCGTTCGATATGATGAACGTGCGCTCGGCATGTCGTGCGTGCGGCGCGGGAGGGGGGGGGGGGGGGGGGGGGGGGCGGTGATGTCGGGTCATCCCCACACGGAGGAAAGAGTAGAGAGGAGTTCATATACAGGTTGGTAAAGCAAACTGGGCACGTATTGACCAACTGGGGGCATGCGTCATTAAAGTGGGCGCTTACTAGGTGCGACGCGACCCAGCGTATAATCGAGCCGGTGACGTGCTGGGTCGCGTAGCTAGTGCCGGGCATTATATAGTGTTAAACACTCATACAACCTTCACACAATTTATTATAAATTAATGTATGTACTTGTATTAACCTAACCTTACTAAACTTAACCTAACAAAATTATTACATGTTCAAATTACGTCTCTTAAAAAGATTGAAATTTTAAATTTAAAAATACCACACAAAAATCCCAAAAAAAATAAAAAGGAATTTTAAAAAAGCTCTCAGCTGTTATTGGGTCTGCGACAGATGTATCACTACCACTTGAGATTGTTAATTATCTTAGCAATATCGACTACCTTCATAATTACGGATTTTATCGATCAAAGAAATGCCGAACTCTTTCCGCAGTGCACGTTAAATATGCCTCTTCCGCTACTCACCGCACTGGCGACACAATCATGTTTTACTAGAAATATTAGCTGGTAACAAGTACTCTATACGTACTCTCTACTCGGCGGTACTCGCCGCCGGCCGCCGCAACGGCCGCACGCGCACACCGCAAAGCAATCCAAAATTACTGAGGGCCGAGGTTCGGAGATGTGGCGCAAGTTAGCTGCTGCCCAGTGGCAGCCCGCCGCCGCCGCCGCCGGCATAGACCAAAGAAGTAGAGAGCGTTTCAACTAAAAGTTCCCTTCGCCGTTATGTGTCACTGTCAGTGCTTAAATTCGTGTTGCCAGATTGTGGAGATTATATTACCTAATAATGTAATCGGTATTTACCGTATAATAAATACGGTAAATACCGATAATTACGGGTAAATATGTACACATAGCAACCCTCAACGCTGTTTTGACAGATAGACAGTGGAGCCAACATAACGGCGAAGGGAACTTTTAGTTGAAACGCTCTCTAGTGGGAGACCCGAAACTGACTGATCAGTCAGTCATCAGTCGATGATCTGGAGTATCTGAGTCACAGGCGTTTTGTAGGGTCACTCAGTCTGTTCTACAGGTACTATCATGGACGCTGCTCGGAGCAACTTGCTTACCTTATTCCTTGCCATCCAACCTATCTTCGCAGCACTCGCCGTAGAGAAACTGAGCACCCTTTTGTTGTTCACATTGGGCTTTTGAGAACCCATCGGTTCTCAAAATCGTTTCTTTGTCGCACCGCTAGGGTGTGGAACTGTCTTTCGGCGAGTGTGTTTCCCGAATCCTTTAACCTGGGTGTCTTCAAACTTCGTATCAACGGGCTAGACAGCCTAGCAACAGACTTCAAATCTGCTGGCATGGCGCCTCACAAGCGTGGTTTCGCGAGGAGAGTTGTTATTGGTTCTGGATTGGGACCTCGACATGTTGGTTTAAAAAAAAAAGTGGCTAAATGTGGATTCACGTGCAACGGCTGTTGCCGCCTTAAAATGACCCAAACTGGCCATAAGGCATAGAATTGCGCTTTGCGCGGGTTCATTAGTCCGCGAAGCGAAACGAACTGCAAGAGTTTTTTGGTGCGAATTTTGACGATTTTTCACATCGTGCTCCTCTGCTCAGGCGGCCATGGTCCATCTAGCCATCACTTACCTCATCTGTGGCCGCCTGTAAAGCAGCAGTTAGACTAATTAGCTAGCAGGGGCATGCTATTATGTAGGTACAGTCCCACTCTAAACGCTGAGGACTTAACGCCTCTAATCCAGGCCTCGGCGCTCTTCGCACGGCACCCACATATTCGTACACATTACCTTGGTAAATCTGCTTCGCAAAGTCAACTAACCCGCGCCGCAACGCCGTTTGGGGTTATAGTTCGCCGATCCGGCTGATAGCACTGTGAGTAGCGCTGCTGCAGTTCAGCACGTGGCGGTTAGTCGAGACCAAAGAGCATTTGAGTTTGTTAGAGGGGCAAGGGAGGCGTGTTCGGCGCGTCAGCGAGTAGGCGCCGCCGCGCCAATTATGTAGCTTATTAATTCATACTAGGCGCGAGATCGCATGACTTAGTGTAGAGTAGTAACACGTCTGAGTTAGATTACTTTTATCGTAGTACGGACTAAATTGTCGCAAGTAAAAAGTTAAATTGAAAATTTAAAAAACGCCCGACCCTTAAGACGTCAAAAATAATTTCCGTTTACTTACTTAAAGGTGTCGGGGGACCGCTAAGTAAATAACCGCGCAGCTCTGAGTTTTTAAATTTTATTTACTTAGCGGTAGTTATTTTTTACTTTTTAAGAGTCGGGGCTTTTTTAAATTTGTAATTTAACTTTTATTTGGAGCTTTTTAAAACAACCTCATCCAAATCGGTCCATCCGTGCGACGCATTTGTTTTATTACTTCATAATTACTTTATTACTTGATTATAAACATAGCTAAGAACCATCCCAGTTAAACCAGCTTTCTAATAAAAAAAAACCGCATCCAAATCGGTCCATCCGTTTAGGAGCTACGATGCCACAGACAGACACACAGATACAGAGATAAACAACCCTCTTTTTGCGTCGGGGGTTAAAAATGGTCGCCGTTGTCGTGATTAAAAGGCTCTGGAACGGGCACACTATTTAACTTTTACTGAAACAACAACGACCATTTTAATTATGACATTTTAGTCCATTCTACGGTAAAATTTGTCTACTCAGACGTGTTTCTACTCTACACTGAGTCATGCGATCGAGCGCCTAGTTTGAAAAATAGCTAACCTGCGCGCCTACTTTTCGGCGCGCCTACTTTTTGGCGCGCCTACGTTTTGGCGCGCCTACTTTTTGGTGCGCCTACTTTTTAGCGCGCCTACTTTTTGGCGCGCCTCCTTTTCCCGTCAAACCTATTCAAATGGTATGCGGCCGGTACACACGACGGCCAGCCCGTCTGCGAACTCTCTTATGATCGGGAGTGGATTCAAGTTCCCTCGGCGGCGGTGCTCCACTTGACGGTGACAGTTATTGAACGTAAGCGGACTTGCGCAGATATCACTGCGGTGTGGTGGCGTTTGAACTTTGAAGCGTCTGCATCCTGCGGCACCGCTCTCTACCTGACGACCAAGCTTCGAGTATCATAAGGTTATCTTGAACAACGTACGAACTTTGAAACAAATAACTGGAGTGTAGCCCCGAGCTACTATAATGAAGGGATTAGAAATTATTAAGTACATGAAATGCTTCTTCGCTGCCTACATAATGTATATATGTAGGAATGTCTTAATCTTCTATATATATATAAAAGAAAGTCGTATTATTTACAACATTTATAACGCAAGAACGGCTGAGCCGATTTTTATGATCT
Organism: Nematopogon swammerdamellus; assembly: GCA_946902875.1. Lineage (NCBI taxonomy): Eukaryota > Metazoa > Arthropoda > Insecta > Lepidoptera > Adelidae > Nematopogon > Nematopogon swammerdamellus. The sequence continues at coordinate 1,650,884 of OX336338.1, read as the reverse complement.
TTGATTTGTTAGATTTTTCTCCGTCCCAAATAGCATATAGGCTAATAAAATATGGGAAAAACAAAAAAAAAAACATTTTCTCATACATTTAGCATGGAACGGTTTTTTTTTTATTACAACGCCCTCTCTTAAATACGACAGAAACAAACAAACATGGCGTTTTAATAAAAAATGATGCTCTTGGTGGCATTTACACAGTTCATCCGAATGACGAATGCTTTTACTTGCGGTTGTTGCTGGTGAATTTTCTTGGGCCGCACTTCCACCGAGTCATGCAGCAGGTGGGTCTTCGTGCCTTACTTGCTGCTTGATCGATTGAATCTTGTTCAAATATTTTGCGAAACGTGGTGGTCGGTGTTGTGCTGTAATTTGCCAAAGTTTTTGCAGCACAACACCTATTAGTCTGCTTACCCCGATTGTCGGGATTCAGCGTGTGTGATATGTATGTATGTATCTAAAAACCCATGTAAATGTAATGCACCAATTTAATGTAACACAGAGTTTGCAACAACTGCATTGCGCTTTATATCAACGCGAATCACATAATTCTTTGTCACTTTGACTGATGAACAGGCGTGGCCCTCCACTCTATACTTACTTAATTTATTGTTCGATTTGTAACCATTATGCAAATAATTCTTGTTCGGTACACTTTTTAGGGTTCCGTATCCGTCGTACGGGACCCTATTACTAAACCTACGCCGTCTGTATGTCTGTCAGTCCGTCCGTCCGTCTGTCTGTCTGTCCGAGGGCTGTATCTCTTGAACCGTAATAGGTAGCCCGTTGAAATTTTCACCGAATATGTGTTATTAAGGCCGATATAACAACAAATAATAAAAATTAGAAAAAGTAAACAATTCACGGCGGTCCCCCCATATAAGAAACTAAAAAGTGTATGCGCGCCATCTATCGAAAAGAGTATGAAAAATTTTAACTAATCATGAATTTTAACTAATAGTAAGCATTTCATAATGCCATAGATGGCGTGAGTGGCGCTACCATGACATGGCGATACGGAACCCTCGGTGCGCGAGTTCGACTCGCATTTGGCCGGGTTGTTTATATCTATATTATGGCTTTTCGTAACGCATGGAAGTCTGCTTCTGACAGATGAGAGAACGTCGGGCTAGATGGGCCACCAAGAGCTCTCTGTATGCGAGCGCGGTGCAGCCAAAATCACCACCAATACAATTTTTATCAGCAATCGGCACATCGACATCTCCAGCCGATGAGAGAAAGATTTCAACGCAGAGGGTGTTGAAATATTTCTGGTTTTCGTTCCCATACGGAAGGCTATTACTAAGCCTACGGCGCCGTCTGTCTGTCTGTCCGTCCGAGGAATGAATGGCTGTATCTTGTGCAGGCTCCTCGACTTTGGAATGCACTGCCAATCGAAATCAGAAGCGTGCCAAGGCTTGAATCGTTTAAAAATAAACTCAAATCTCACTACCTCTGCTAATTTTTTAAATTTTTATGTAATGCAAATGATCAAAATCGACAAATAGTTGTAGGTGGGTAGTTCCCTGTGGGTAGTTTGTTGGTTTTTTTTTTTTGTTATGTCAGTCTTGCTGTTTCAAATTCAAAATTCAAATTTCAAATATTTTATTCATATTTATATTTTATTGTTTCATAATTGTAAATTTTGTATTGTTAATTTCTGCCACTAAATGAAGTCTGACCGCAAAAGAGATGTCAAATAAGCAGATTATATCACTTAGGAAGGGGGTAAGAGATTGCTCGTATGCAATACCCCTTGCCTTTTGAGTAAGTACCGTTACACCAGTCAGCAACAACATAAATCATGTAAATAAATGTATTAAGTTAGACTAAGTATTACTGCTCTGTATGCAAATGTTTATCACACTCAATAAATGGTTTTTTATTATTTATTTATTTATCTTTTGAACTAAAACCAAATATTGGTATAAACAAGTATTTAATTCATAAAAATTGTTAGGTATTCACACAAGCGTCAAACTTAGTGCGATTTGATTATAGTGCAAACTCTAAAGCAATACAACAAATAATAAAACCAGACCAATTACTTGGTCGTACGGAATTCTCGGTGCGCGAGTCCGACACGCACTTGGCTGTTTTTTTTTTCTTTTCCGTATTTTATATTTCCGTAAACGGCTATTTAAATAGTTTGTGTTTTACGTCCAGTCCAGTGTAGCCGACACGATCGAAGGGAAGCATTGACATGGCACCTAGTTCACCCGGTGTTATGGGCTGACATCACGGATGTTGTAGGTGATGTAGCCAACCGTGTCAGTTTGCATAAAAAAAAAAGCTTACGACGAAAAACTCAGCTTACATTTCATTGTACCTACAATATCTACAGAGTTTACAACGGCCGTGCAGAAAGCATCGTGCTGTTTGTTATATTCAAGGAAAATTTATCAAAATAAAACCCTCAACTTGAAGTATTCCTATAAATATATATTTTACTTACGACAATAATAAATAACCAACTTCATAGAGATTCTGTCTTGATTAATATCATACATATGTACGAGCGCGATATTACAGGTGACGCTTGCGAATATTATGAAAATAAATGGGCTGGTGTCTGATATCCTAGGACTAGATGTAAGTCGAGCAGTCACTTCTAATTATATATTATTACGGAAGATGGAGGTTGATATACAACGGAGGCATTTGAATTCAGTGAAATATGTTCAGTTCAGGGCGGCGTTCACTTACATTTTGAACCTTGCTACCAAAAACCGTGAGAAGTTTCTTGCCAGCCCTCCTTCATGGGTGTAATCGAATCGGATAAAATTATGACAAGTTCGAGTGCAGTTTTACTGTCTTTAAGACGAGACGGAAGTTAACTTTCACCATTCAAAATCGTCTTTCTGCATTTATGTTTTCAAGCCCCCTAAACCTTATCCGATTTTTACAATTTTTTTTTCTTTTCATAAGGATATTCCAATCTACGTTCTTATCATTTTTTTGTTTAGATAAAGTATACCAACAACACCGGAGCAAAAAATTTGTATTTTGACCGAAAAAAAAAAAAAATATTTTTTTATTTCATGAAGTTCATTCAGCTTTATTGAGTCATCATCACTTTAGATATTCAAAAAATAAAAGACAGGAACTTAGATTCGACTGTCCTTATTACAATAAAAGAGAATTGTAAAAATCGGATAAGGTTTAGGGGGGTAAAAAATATAAATTCCCTTCGAAATGCCGAAAGACGATTTTGTATGGAGAAAAGTTAACTTCCGTCTCGTCTTAAGAATGCTCAATAAACAGTAAACAATAAACACTCTCAAACTGTATTAATCCGTATGCAGTGATAATTTGAATGGGTAATTTAGTGTCAAGTATAAGTATATTATAAGATTAATGTATCGTAAGAGATTGCTGCAGCTCACTGTACATTACCCAACTAACAAAATTGGTGCGGTATATTGGATTAATTTATAAACTCAAAGTTTAAGCGTCACTACTGTAGAGCTCTTGTCCCACTTATAGCACTTACTAACGCAATTGTAAAGTCACTAAAGAACGTTAACCTGTATAAGAATGGCCTCTTCGGGGTTACAAAAAAGCTAGAACACTCTATAACACCAATTGTTAACACCAATATACCACTTCAGCCTCTCAAAATAACTATTAAACAGCTCTTATAACACCCGTCTTATTGCACCACAATGTTAGTTAAGTAGCAACACAGAATCGTGGATCACTCACAGTAGGGAATTCCTCTCTACATCTAATAGTAACGAGGCTCTATGTGTTTGAACTAGGCCTGCGAGCACTGAACAATAAAGCGGCGACACTGTACCTACCGGCCGACACAGATTGGTGCAACACTCCAATGTAATTGCCGGCCATCTTCCTTTACATCTGTCTCGTTTAAATGCGCCGGACGAACCCATCTCTGCTCCGCGGTGCCTCGGTGCAGCCTTCGGCGTTAATTCCATCTCACAGAGGAGATAGCTAGAGTGAATATGGTCTAAGCAAACTGGGTATGTCTCCACCAAACGGTGGGGGAGCGTCAACGAACCGGGCCGGGCGTGGCGTGGCATTGCACCAGTCGATCCAGCGCACGTACTGTTAGGACTGTATTCTTTGGATTCTTTTTAAAAAGAAAGATTTTATTTAGGCTAGAATTAATATTATCCCTCTGCATCTCTCCCCGTGCAGTATTGTGTGGGACCGGTACTTAATAAGAATAATCCCACTGCATCTCTTCCCGTGCAAAAGGGCAACAGGATAGCCACCTCTCACCTTGGCGCGGCCTTTTCACCGAGTCATGCAGCAGGTGGGCCTTCGTGCCTTACTTGCTGCTTGATAATTATCTTGTCCGAAAACTTTGCTAAACGTGGTGGTCGATGTTGTGTTGCAATTTTCCAGAGTTCTTGCAGCACAAAACCGATTACTCTGCTTACCCCGATTGTCGGGGTAAGCGGCGTGTGGTGTGTGTGTTTGTTTGCGTAATTAATATTATTATTTATTCATTTGTAATTACTAATTACACATAAACACACAGAAAAAGATGAAAATAGACAAATAGGCAAGATAGAAGCATTCATATAGGCTTTTGGTCCGCGATCCGGCAGAGCTCCGCCATTGGGAACGGATGAGATATGACTGAAATGATATTGCTACGCGCAGGTTGCTTATATAGAGTTGGTTAGCTGAATCGGCAAAGGTCGTAACAGTACGTGGAGTCAAATGTTGATTGTCGAGGTCGTGACTCCCGCCGATACTTCCCCCATTGACGACACGTGTTTTACTAGAAATCACAGTTAGCAACAACTCCTATCGACCTATCTTCTCCGTGTTAAATGCTCTTAAACTATCCTTTGGAACCTTGCCACAGTCGCACACAACTTCACCCTCTTGCTGGTGCTCACACGCATCGCGCCACAATTACAACCAGGGTTGCCAGGTGAACAAGATAAATAAGGTGAAAGTGAAGTGAAAAGAAAAAAAAATTATATACACTATGCTAATTTTTATAATCACTTATCACTGAATAAATGACTTTGACTTTGACTTTGACTTTGAAGGTGGACATTTTTTGATTTTTCGGGTTAGATTTTTTTCGAAAAACACCTATGATTTTTTGGGGGACCCTTTTATTATAATAACCTATAGATAACTACCACTTCATCGCATTCGCTGTCGAGACTTTTGGTCCGTGGTGCGGCGATACAAAGAAATTTATTGGCAACTTATCAAAAAAATTAATAGAAAAAGCAAATGACAAACGCGCTGGTGAATACTTCAGGCAGAGAGTCAGCCTGGCGATCCAGCGTGGGAATGCAACAGGTGTAATGGGCTCGCTTCGCGGACAGGACACGGAGGACGGGCTGAACGAAATATTTTATATTTTTTAGGTTAGTTTTAATTTTAGTTTTTAACTTAGTTATATTTTATATTAGTTTAGCTTAGATAATTAGTTTAATTTTTATTGTATCTTCATTTTTTGGTTGATTAATAAATACTCTACATCAACCTATAGAGGCAGTAAGGAAATAGCGGATAAATAATTTATTGACAAAGATTTTTTTATTTTTTTATATTTTAAGTCACCTGCAACTGCTTTCAACAATTTTGAACAATCGCTTGAGTGTGCGCTCCCAAATTTCAATAACAAGGACAGTTCATAGTCCACGTTGCTTATTTTTAGGGTTCCGTATCCGGTACGGCACCCTATTACTAAGCCTACGCCGTCTGTCTGTCCGTCCGAGGGCTGTATCTCTTGAACCGTAATAGGTGGCCGGTTCAAATTTTCACAGAATATGTGTTATTATGGCTGATATAACAAAAAATAATAAAAATAAGAAAAAGTTAAAAATTCAGGGGGGTTCCCATAGAAGAAACTAAAAAGTGTATGCGCGCTATCTACCGAAAGGGTATGAAGCATTTTAACTAATCAGAAACACGCCATAGATGGCGTGAGTGGCCCTGACCATGACATGGCGATACAGAACCCTCGGTGCGCGAGTTCGACTCGCACTTGGCCGGGTTTTTTTTTTACCGTGGACAGAACATCGACAACACGGACTGTCCACGGTATCCGTCGACACCTGGCAACCCTGATGACAACACCGTGGTTGTGATGTGACGTGTCGTCGGCTCGTGTTCGACCTGTCACAGGATGGTCGCGCGCGTACATGACACGTTTCCAAAACTAATTTGCTTCTCTCTGTAATTTTTTTGTGGTTGTAGCGACTAGCGGCTTCACTTACACTGGTACGTGTGAGTTAAATCGATACATACGACGACGTCACGCATGGACGTGAAACAAGGTTCCACATATGCATCTCGACTTCGTGAACAGGCCGTACTGACCTCGCCGCAACATCCGAAGCCCATGAGGCTATTCGTGATCCGACACTTGACTCGTCTGCACCAACCGTGAAGCCTTCCAACGCCGTTCCGTTAAATACCTCGCATTTGTGGATGGAAACGAGTGTACGGAAATTGTGTTGGTCATTATCTAAGTTTCTGGATAAGGACTGGATTGAAATGCACTCATAGGTGATGTAACTTATTAGCTATTATTAAGTCATTTATTACAATTTGTTAGTTAACTTAAATATCTACCTACTGATGTTTAAAAGTATTTATTTATAAAATTTGTAAAAATTAATTAAACATTTTATTCTCTTTCCTGGGAAGGAATTTCGCATGCCCGGGACCCGGGAATCAAAAAAGGCCACAAAATAATAAACCCTAATACAGCGTCACAAATCGAAACAACCCTGTACATACGACCAAGCATATACAGAATTGATATGATTTTTCGAAATTTTTAGTTAAAAATAAGTTAATCAGTATTACAATAAATATAATATATTTGCATATTATGCAGGATTTGAATAAATGGAATTTTTTTTTTATTCAACATAGCGTCACTCCTGTTTCCCAGTTGGGTAGGCAGAGACAACGGATCTCCACGTGCCACGATCCTGACACACCTCTGCCGCCTCTTCAGGTCTCAAATGTTCTTCGTGCATGCTCGTCGGTTTCGGGTACTAAGCACTTGACCCTTTTTGAGCAGATGCCCGATCTTGTCTAGGTACGTGCGTCTAGGGCGACCCTTCCCGAATCTTTCTCTCACATTCGCTCGATAAATTTCTTTCATTAGTTTCCCATCATCCATTCTTCCGACATGACCGAACCACCGAAGCATTCCTATCTCAATCCTTGTCGCCATAATATCTTCTATCAGACCACAGTGCTCCCGCACTACACTTGTTTCTCAATCTATCTTTCATTGTAAGTCCCTCCACGCATACTCCTCAACGCGCGCATTTCCACAGCATTTATCCTGCTGCTGATTCAAATGGTCAAATTTCCCACGAAAGTTTCCCACATACAATATTATCGAGGGGCAGTGTTCGTGGTCCGCATCATTTGTGTGAGCAGTTAATATTAATTAATTCGTGATCGCCTTGGGCCAAGCAAGAACACCGTTCTTCGACCGTAGCGTCCGTCCCACGTAATCAATAATCATGTATCGTGCGATCGTTTCGCCTGACCGTTGTCGCTCCTGAGCATGAATATAGCACCAGAGAAATTGTAGCGCCACGAAGTGGGACGATATCGGCCGTCTATCGACAGCAGTGGTGTCAGTAAGGGGTAATAACCATAATAGTTCACTTAGTCTCTTGGTACCGTGTGGTGCCGGTACTTAAAAAGAATAGCCCCACTGCATCTCTCCCCGTGCATGTCGTAAAAGGCGACTAAGGGATAAGGACAAGATATCGTGCTAAAGGGCGACGGGCTGGCCACCTCTCACCTTGGCACGGTACTTACACCGAGTCATGCAGCAGGTGGGTCTTCGTGCCTTACTTGCTGCTTGATCGATTTAATCTTGTTCGAATACTGTGCGAAACGTGGTGGTCGGTGTTGTGCTGTAATTTACTAGAGTACTTGCAGCACAACACCGATTACTCTGCTTACCCCGATTGTCGGGATTCAGCGTGTGTGATATGTATGTATGTGTATGTAGTCTCTTAGTCCGGTTTTTACCGACTTATATTGGAATGATTCATCATCATTTGACAGTACTCAGTACCATAAACCACAATTCCTAGCCTAGTTTAGTTATAAGGTTTCCGTATCCCGTACGGAAGCCTATTACTAAGCCTCCGCCGTCCGTCCGTCTGTCCGAGGGCTGTATCTCTTGAACCGTAATAGGTAGCCCGTTGAAATTTTCACAGGTGTTACTATGGCGGATATAACAACAAATAAGAAAAATAAGAAAATGTTAAAAATTAAGGGGGGCTCCCATACAAAAAAAATCCGAAAAATCGATTAGTCACACTATTGAATAATAGATGGCGCCACAGGATTTTATACATTGCATTGTTGAAAGACAAAAGATAGGCGGATACCGGCACGACCGAAGGGAAGCACTGACGTGGCATCAAGTTCACCCAGTGTTATGGGCTGACATCACGGATGTTGTAGGTGATGTAGCCAACCGTGTCAGTTTCAATAAAAAAAAATAAAAAATAAAAAAAAATAATAATAGCGGATAGATACCGAAACCACCGTGCGCGAGTAAAACTCGCACTTAACAGATTTTTTTATGCCACTGACTGTAGTGCCAAGTTATGCCCTCTATAGCTTCAGCGTTAACCTTATAGCTCTGTACTTACACACAAGTTCGCAGTATAAGTAGGTCAATCGAGCTCGGACAAATCCAAAGATAGGGCAGACAGAGGGGGAAGTAGTTCTTTAGAATTCACAACATTAATTAATGACAAGGACATTAATTTTCATTGTCCTTCAGTATTTTGTTGTTGAAGTCACAGATGAGTTGAAATTTTAGTTCAAAGGAAGAAACGAGAGACTGGATGAAATAATAGCGGCAGGCAACTATTCCTTATTCTGTAGCAGAGGACATCAAATTTCTTCTTTTCAATCTCTATAGTATATCTCTAGTGCAATATTATTCAGCCTCTCTAGTACATTCATTCTCTAGTACAGTCAGCCTCAGTAGCTCAGTGGTGCGATCGGTCGACTGTTGTTAAGCAACCCTGATCGCGGTCAGTATTTAGATGGATGACCGCTGGACCGTTGAAAGCTGACCGTGGTTCGGATTCCACGTAAAACTGTAGGTTCCTTCCTTTCTTACCTTACTAGGTGGTAAGGTTTATTCCGCCCGGGTTAGTTCCACCGCACTGAATGAAACGTCGGTCGAAACGGCTATGTAAATAGTTCTTGTTTTCCGTCCAGTCAGTGTAGCCGACATGAATAAAAGGGAAGCACTGACATGGCACCTACTTCACCCGGTGTTATGGGCTGACATCACGGATGTTATAGGTGACGTAGCCAACCTTGTCAGTTTCCTTAAAATAAAATAAAATATTATGTAAAAATTTATAATTACAAATTTAAAAAAAATCTACACATCAACAACCCTTAAAAAGTAAACATAATTTCCGCTTAGTTAATTAAAGACGTCGGGGATCTGAGTTTAATTTATCTTACTTAGCAGTTCCCCGACGCCTTTAATTAAATAATATTTTTTACGCAAATAATATTTTTAACTTTTTTAAGGGTTGTTGATGTGTCGAAGATTATTTAAATTTCTAATTTAATGTTAGGAAATAAACTAACTTAAAAAATAAATTTCATTTAGTGCTTTTGTCCCCGGGATTGGGCCGAGGATGCCAGCCGCGTTACCCCTCTGAATTTTTTCTAAGTTAGTTTATATTAATTTTTAGATTAGTTAATTATTTAATAACTATGTTAATTTGATTTGAATAAAGTTTGACAAAATAAATAATAAATACAAAATTTAATGTTTATTTCAACCTTTTTAAGAGACTTGAAATAATTATATTAGGTTAGGTTACATGTGCATAAATTAGTTTCGTAATAATTTACGACGTTTATTGACTTAAAGGCGACGAGTGAAATTGTAATAAATTTCCATTTTCAGCAGATATCCCTTCACCAAATTAGGAAAAGTGCTGATCTTCGAATCGGCTGAACTAATTTGCATGACACTTAGCTAAAAAACTGGCCAATTGCGAGTTGAACTCGCGCACCGAGGGTTCCGTATCGCCATGTCATGGTCAGCGCCACTCACGCCTTCTATGGCGTGTTTTATTAAATGCTTCATATAAGTTAAAATTCATGATTAGTTAAAACTATTCAAACTGTTTTCGGTAGATGGCGCGCATACACTTTTTAGTTTCTTGTATGGGGGCCCGTGATTTTTTTAATTTTTCTTATTTTTATTATTTTTTGTTATATCGGCCATAATAAGTTAATAACACATATTCTGTGAAAATTTCAACGGGCTATTACGGTTCAAGAGATACAGCCCTCGGATAGACAGACAGACGGACAGACAGACAGACAGACGGCGTAGGGTTAGTAATAGGGTCCCGTACCGGATACGGAACCCTAAAAAGCTTAGATTTTCGTCACACATAATTTTGAAACAGCCTGGCGAGCGACGCCCTGAAACATGTTACGGAAGCAGAAACAGTCGCCGGTCCTGTGCGCTCTCATCTAATTGCGTGGTCAGACGTGACAGAGCGGCTCGGCGGTGGCGCGGCGTGACGTTAGGACACATGACACACGGGCCCCGGAGCACTGCATCCTCCCGCCGACCCCGCCGCGCTCACTGTCACAACAGTTAATAACATACAGAGTCCGAGCTTCATAAAACTACGTCGCGATATGTACCACCACATTTTTTTTATGGAAACTGTCACGCTTGGCTACATCACCTACAACATCTGTGTGAACTTGGTGCCACGTCAGTGCTTCCCTTCGGTCGTGCCGGCTACACCGAACTGGACGGAAAACACAAACTATTTACATAGCCGTTTCGACCGACCTTTCATTCAGTGCGGTGGTACCAACCCGGGCGGGTTAAACCCTACCACCTAGTAATATAAGAAGGGAGTCATATCCCTTAGTCGCCTTTTACGACATACACGGGGAAATATGCAGTGGGGCTATTCTTTTAAAGTACCGGCCCCACACGGTACATATGACGCGGTGGCGACTGTGTGTCTGTTAGATTCAGCCAAAAATTAGTTGTCTTGATGATTATGTTAAATAATGATAAATTGTATTAATTATTTATAAGGATTATTCATAGGAAATTTTAGAGATTGTTTGAGATATGAAAGTTGTTCTATTGAATCGTGATTGATGCTGAACGTGACTGAAGGTCGCACAGGTGGGATTGCGAGGGGAAGGGGTGAAACAGAGCAGAAAAAAAAATGGATATTCATTAGTTCGGCAACGCGTTCGCGGCTCGCGGCTCTCTTGTCTGCCTGGATCACGTGTATAACTGTATACTGGCTCTGTTTTACTCCTGATCCTGATCACCACAACTAAGATAAGTAACTGATTATATTACAAAAACTTAATTCCTAAATAAAGGACTTTGCATAATTTTATGGTTTTAATCATTAAACCTTATTCTATTGGATTTATTTCAATTAAACTTATTTCTGAATAATTAAATATAACTGCTTTCATTTAATCTGACATGTGCGTGACCGAGACGCGTTTACGTATGCGTATGCAAGTATTATAAGAGGCGCGTGGTAGAGTCAATGTCTGTGTGTCGGCTTCTCTTCCGAGAGGTCCGCGGTTCGAATCCGGTCGGCGTGTACCAATGAGTTTTTATCGGAAAGATTTTGAATGTGTTGCGTTTTATGCGCTTCCAGTGCATAAAGGAGAGAGCGAGCGATATGTGGTCACTAGGCAGGTCATGGGAGAGTTGTGAATTGATGTTGTCCTATTGCGGTGCGGTTGTATGAAGCTTGGACACTCTACATTATTTATTCATGTGTCAGCTAAAACGATCTACTACACGCCCTCTCGTACAATTTCCGACGCACCACTTGCACGTCACTGCGCTAGGAGACGTGCTGATTGGAAATGAGAAATGCAAATTTTCAGTCCACGACCACTTCCAGTTACATACGACATGTAAGTTCAGGCAATTATGAAGTTAGTTTCTTTCATTAAATGGGTGAATCAACTTTTTCTTGTTTTTGGTTATCTGTCCAGGATATTATCCTGATAAATTTACCTTATTTTAATAGTTACAGCAACTCTTAGATAAGTAATTGATTAATAGGGAAGAAGCTGCACAAAGAATTTTGAGTAATTAAAAAAAAATTGGTTACCCTGAGGATAACCCCTTTTTTCCATACAAAACTGGGGACAAAATTGTCCCCTGGGTCACTCCTAAAAATTTGGTTAATGTTTTATATTAAATAGTTCTCTACTTTTATTTCAATTGCCTATCAACCTAAGTATTTTATACTTATTTATTTTCAACTAAGTAATAAATTGTAGTAATAAAATTTGTTTTATTTGAGTTTGTAGCTGGTTTTTACGTTACAAGAAAAATTTGATTTTTTTTTTTATGGAAACTGACACGGTTGGCTCCATCACCTACAACGTCCGTGATGTCAGCCCATAACACCGGGTGAACTAGGTGCCATGTCAGTGCTTCCCCCTTTGATCGTGCCGGCTACACTGAACTGGTCGGAAAACACAAACTATTTACATAGCCGTTTGGACCGACGTTTCATTCAGTGCGGTGGTACCAACCCGGGCGGGTTAAACCCTACCACCAAGTAAGATTAGGAGGGAAGGGACCTACAGTTTTACGAGGAATCCGAACCTCGGTCAGCCTCCAACGGTCAGCGGTCACCCATCCAAGTACTGACTGCACCCAGCGTTGCTTAACATTCAATAGCGACAGTTGACTGATGTCTGCACCACTGAGCTATCGAGGCTGACAACGTTGGTCGCGGTGGGCTACCGCTCGCGTCAACGATGAACCAAAAGAGTAGATGGTTCGAGGTTGAAAACACACTTGTTTATTATTATTTTTTTTTTTTATCTCCTCGCGTGGTTACAATAATAACATTTCAACAAGCCAGTTTTCTCAGTGCTTTCAGACCTTTGCATCCTGTGGTACTGTAAAATTGTAATAATACACACATTTTCAGATTGTTTTAAATTCATACTTTTTTATGACACTAACTGACAGACAGACGGACTGACAGACAGAGAGACAGACAGACGGCGTAGGCTTAGTAATAGTGTTCCGATTCGGATACGGAACCCTAAAAATCGATCATTTACGTGGTGGTACGGAAACTAAATCTTATAGACCGCCTTCCGCGCCCTCAACGGAGGACATCACACAAAACTATCTATGCAGCTCGCCCTTCGACACTCATCAAAGCTCAACCAAAACCCTTATCTTGTCTGTCCTAATATTGAAATATTGGCTTCAGAGTGTCCTGTGAGGCGGGTGATTTATATAATCTCCTGACCGATCCCAGAGCGTGCGTTCCCTCCTGATAAATAGCCGTGGCCCGTGCCCTCTGGTTTCTTCGGCCTGTCCGTTGTGGAAGGACAACTGGTTGGATAGTGTTGCGAGTTTCGAGTTTTCGAAAAGGCAACATAACGCCAAAAAAAAGCGGTCAAGTTCTCGTCGAACTCGCGTGGGTGGTTCCTACCATTCCGTTTTCCGTTAGAGTTCCGTAGCATTTTCGTTTAGATTTGTCCTGTCAACTTTAAGAGACGCAATAATATTCCCCATTTTTATTTTATTTTAGAATCAATAGGTTCGGAAATAAGGTGTGGTAAAGGTCAATTTTCGTATATTTTCTTTGATAAGTTTAAATTATGTATGCCTTCTGAAACTGTAAATATATACATATTTGTAATTCTTGTACGTTACTGTAAATATATACATATTTGTAATATTTGTAAACCTTACATTTGATAGATCACACGATGCACTTGAAAAACCTTATTTTTTTTCACTTTCTAATTTGTCACCCAAAATTGACCCCCAACATTGACCCCCAAAATTTACCCCCAAAATCTAATGGACATTCGGTCGCGTGCGGGGGTTGCGAATGACATGCCAGCCTCACAAGCTCTCGATGGGCCCGAGACTGTACTTGGGGGGAAATATTTAAATATGTACTTACCATGGTTATGATGGTGCGTATGCGCATGTGAGGGTGTGTATAGGGAAGTACTGCCTCGTGAAGTGTGCACTTATGTGCTTGTTAGTTTAGTTTTTTTTTATTTTATATTTACAATGGTGGTGTTGTCGCAGGATCAGCTGACGTATTCGGAGCTGGTCCACACGCAACTGTCCTCGCGTCTTTCGGGGACAACATTGCCGCGGTCGAAGCCTCAGCCCTTAGTATACGCGCAGCTAGAGCTCGCGGTACCTACGCAGCCTCTCTACAGGACCATGGACTACAGGTGGTAATGAAAGCCTATTTTTTATCATTAACCCCAACCCCGCAAAAGGAGGTCAAATCAAAATCAAAATATATTTATTGCACTTGAAATGTTTTTTGCAAAAGGTACAGCTTAACACCGTAGGCGTTCTCCCCCAGCCAACCTTTGGGTTATTATGAAAAAGTGTGGAGTGGCAGAGAAGAAATAAATGAATGATGGATGATAAAATATAGACATATAATTAAACAGATAATAAAACACAAATACAAATAAATGGAAAAACATACATATATATATATAAATATATACAATATATATGATATATAAACATACATACTTATAAATAACATATACAGGGGAGGTAACAATAGACTCTAAAACATTGGAGGTGTGGTGCATCTGTGTCTGTATGTGGCATCGTAGCTCCTAAACGAATGGACTGATTTGGATGCGTTTTTTTTTATTAGAAAGCTGGTTTAATGGGGAGTAATAATGCAATTATGAAGTAATAAAAAATTACGTCTCATGGATGGGCTGACAAACTGAAAAGAACGCGCGGTAGCCGCAGCGGTATCTTGCCGCACTGTCTGGAAGGCCCAGTCATGAACCGGTCGGTTTCGTAAAACTCTGTCCAACCGCGCTGTCCGTATAAGCTAGCGCATATGGTAGTCAGGACTTGATACTTAAAATTGTTTTGTCAGTATCACTGTACTGAAACTTAAAATCGACATTAAGACGAGACGGAAGTTAACTTTCTCCGTATACAAAATCGTCTTTCGGCATTTAGGTTTTTTACCCCCCTAAACCTTATCCGATTTTTACAATTCTTTTGTAATAAGGACAGTCGAATCTATGTTTCTGTCTTTAAATTTTTTGAATATCTAATAATTTGAATATCTATATATTTCCCCCCAAGTACAGTCTCGGGTCCTTCAAGAGCGGCGTGAGGCCGGCATGGCATTCGCAACCCCGGCATACGACCGAATGTCCATGGGCGTCGTTAGACACCTTATGGGTGGCTCGGCGCCATATGTCGCGCTGTCAATAAAAAAAAAAAATCTAAAGTGATGGCTCAATAAAGCTTAATGAACTAAGTGACATAAAAAAAATCCATTGTTTTTCAGTCGAAATACAAATGTTTAGCTCCGGTGTTGTAGGTATATTTCATCTAAACAAAAAAAAATTACCGGAACGTAGATTGGACTGTCCTTAAGACAAGAAATTTTTTTTTGTAAAAATCAGATAAGGTTTACGGGGCTAGAAAACATAAATGCCGTTAGACGATTTTGTATATGGAGAAAGTTAACTTCCGTCTAGTCTTAATACTGGCGATTTGGACTTAAAGATGAGAAAATAATGTCAGTATTGACATAATTACTGGCTAACAGTAATAATACTGGCAATAATACTGATCGTACACGAATGCGACCGGTGATGAATGTACAGGACGACGAAGACCGGCATATCGGAGCCCGGAGCGGCGCGTCTGTCCGCCGCACTTGACCGCTCCTGTCACAGGCTCGACTCTGCCGTCGACGATGCAACAAATGTAAGTCTAGTAATAATGTTTAGTTATCATATCACACAATCACCACTACTGTCTAAGTACTTTTAATACATTAAAAGAGTTATGTTTAAAAAAAATAGGTTCTTCCACCGAGTCATGCAGCAGGTGGGCTTACTTGCTGCTTGATAGGTTATCCTGTAAAAATACATTGCGAAACATGGTGGTCGGTGATGTGCTGTAATTTAGCTGAGTCCTTGCAGCACAACACCGATTACTCTGCCCATCCCAATTTTCGGGTTACAGCGTGTGGTTAAAAGGAACTAAGTATATCCGTTGTAACAGAATTTTCAGTAGAGCCAAATAACTGATAGCCAATTAAACTTAGGATATTGGAAATAGGCCTTTTTGTCCAAAATTGTTGTTTTCAATCGTAATTATCTATAGGAAATAGTTCGTTTTGACCGTTAAAATTTTACAGGGAGATGTATTTGAATACAAAGACTGAAAAACGCGCAACTCGTCGAAACGGAAATAGTTCCTTTTGAACAGACGCTCCTCATTATATTTTCTAATGACGTTTTATTCATGTAAATGCTTTAAAGCAAACAGGTCAACATCTTCTCTCTTTATTTACTTTGACCTAAAAAAATTGTTAATGTAATATCCGTTATCAAAAAAGTTAAGGTACTCGTAATATCCGTTATCAGTACGTAATATTCAACTCCACACGTGCAATATTCAACATTGAATTTATGATGAAAGTGGAGTGTGCGAATATGACAGGAGCCACTTTCACGATAAATTGACTTTCGCAGATGATACCTCTCCAGCAAGTGCCCGAGGGGCGACGCTACTCGGAGGCGGAGAGATTTTGACGCCCCGGATGTGATCCCCCCCGCCGCCTAGACTTCGAGACAGTTCTTCCACCTCCGCCTGCATACCAGACCCCTAACTTTATACCTTCATCGTACGCGAACCAGGACGAAGACGCGTAAATTAATTGTTAAGTATTTGTGCAGGCTGATTCAGCGATAACTCACAAAATTTTAAGGAGTGATAGCTCTCAAGTGATAAACTTTAGCCATAATATTATTTTTTTTCAAAATTAAAAAAATATTTGAATTTTGTATTGAATTTTCACCATACATTTTTGTGGCGGTAAATTCGAAAATGTAATGTATGGGGATTATGAAATTTTCCTTGCAAAAATGCTAAAATTAAAAATGCAAAGTTTTTTCACTCGAGAATCAACCTTCACATTTTGCTAGTAATTCCTGAATCAACCTGTATAAATTGTTACCATAAAAATTAATAGTGTTTTTTTTTCACAGAACCTTGTTTATGATGATAATTTTGTACTCATATCCGATCGTTCGTCTCAATTTAGTAATAAAAAATACGTTTTTTTCTGGTGTTGATCTTTAGTAGACGGAGTGATCTTATAATGGTTCCGTTTTTCCTTTTTCAGGTAGGAACGGAACCACAAAAATAGGTTTACATGGTATCCGAACCACGGTCAGCCTCCAACAGTCGAACGGTCACAAATGTAGTTTCTGACAGCGCCCGGGTGTGCTTATGATAACGAACGACAGCCGACCGATCGCATCACTGAGATACCGAGGCTGGCAATAATTTTGATATCGAATCTTACTTTTTGGCATAGCTATCCATGCTGACTTTCAATATTTAAAAGAAATTAATAAAAAGACATGGCACCTAGTTCACCAAGTTATTATGGACTGACTTCGCGTATTTGATGTTTTTACTTTTATAGTTAATAGTATCTACGAACATAACACGTTTGTCCAGGTCCTTACTAGGTGGTAGGCTCAAAGTGTAGCCGACTGGGTTGGTACCACCGTACTGGATGTAAGATGGCCGCATAGCAACCTCGGTTGTGTTCTCCCCTAGTCCAGTATAGCCAGCAATCCAGGGAAGTCTCCGGTATGGCACCTACCTTCTCGGAGGTGATATTGGCTGGTCGGAGCATGCGCTTCGGCCCCTCCAACTCAGCCACACATACCGGATAACATAAAAAAAAAATACTAAGGAATAGGGGTACGTCGACATACGATTCCTTGTTCTCCTAGAGCGCGGTAGCTACACGTGGAAACAGTCAATATTCGGTCGAGTTCAGAAACCAAACTTGTGGCACTTTGCCAAGTGGGATCAAGTCGTCGAGACTCGCAGTGCTTTTCATCCCATGAGGAGCGGACCTAGGGTTCTGCCCACAGATCACTGGACACATGGCTAGATGCGGTATCAGGAGTGGCGCTTGGACGTCGATGTATTTGCGCGCTCTCATTGGTTGTAGATGTAGCCATGCGATCGCTGATTGTCCGCAACATTTATGTGGATTTTGCTGCAAGTTTATGAGTATTTGTATAAATTTTGGCGACACCGTGTTTCTATATAGAATAATCTGTATGACCTCGTATTTAATATTCGCCTTCACGCGGTAGTTTTCGTTACGGACATCCGAATGATGTTCAGACAGGTTTTAGTGAACCATCGAGGCCGAGCGTTCCAGCTAATATTTTGGCAGGAATCTGCGGATCAACCGCTGTGCATCTCCACTTTAAATACTAACACCTACGTATTAAAGTCTAGGCCATACATTGCTATTTAGGTGTCTACGAAACCCTAATTGAAATATGAAAGTAAAGTCTATCTATCTACAAAAAAGATACAGGGAGGCCAAAAGTAACCTGAGTTGCTTCGAGAAAAGGACGGTACATACGGCCGTGTTTGCTCGACTTGCCGGGGACACTGCCTTGCCCCCAGATACAGCTTTTTTCATATAGAATTATCTGTATGCCCATGTATTCGAAAACATTCCTCGCGTGGGCGATGTGGTTCTTTTGAAAGATGGTAATACTCCCCTCTCCATTGGGAGATGGGCAGAATTGAGGAAATCGAAATTATCAAAATTAATAAATTATTTAATGTTAGAATATACCGCATTTGAAGAATGTCAGACGAAAAAGCTCCCACAACAACTCGTTGATAGGCGACCAGGATCGCGCCCATCTAGCCTTTATTTTCCTGATCTATGGTTATACCGCTGCGCTGTGCTGCCTTTCCTCCGATCGCTGAGCCTATTGACTCAAAAAATCGTCTAAGTTTCACCTTGGCGCGGTCATTCCACCGAGTCATGTAGCAGGTGGGTCTACGTGCTTTACTTGCTACTTGATAGTTATCTCGCCCGAATACTTTGCGAGACGTGGTGGTCGGTGTTGTGCTGTAATTTACCAGAGTCCTTGCAGTACGACACCGATTACTCTGCTTACTTACTCAATAGCAATATTGAAACTCTCGATTTTTGGCGCATTCAGCGCCAAAAATGGAGAGTGTGCAGAATGACGCGGGGAGAGTCTCGAAAGGAGCCACCAGAGTACAGCGGCGGCGTGTGCGCATAAAAATACTTAGAGGTGAGCCCCGCAGCTGATGTGTGGTCTCTAGGCTAACTGCTCTGTCTGCATTTCCTACAAACGCTGATCGAACTGCGGATAAACCGACATTTTTGCAGAAATAATTTGCTCTGTGGAATCGAGTGATCTGAATTTATGGCTCTGCAGATCTATGGTTGCAGTTAGTACGTTTGAAGAAGAAAAATATGTTAGACTTTACTCTCATATCCCGATTAGGGTTTCGTAACGAATCTGTTACACTGACATTCCCAAATTGACACATACATTTTTTGCCGACAAGTTGTATTCGACATAAAATTACAAGCAATAAAAAAATTGGTTCGCAGCTGAAAACTATGGGCGCCCATAAATTAGTTAACTATTTGGGCGGATTAACTATTGTTTTCTTTTATTGAGACATCTGATAGACGAACGATCAGCTATCATGAATGATAAATTTTTTTTTTTTTTTTTTTGGGAGCACGACAAATTATTTATGTTAGATATAATATAATTGGCTATCATGGGGTCAGGGAGATACACGGTGTTACTTAATAGGTGGTGGTACCTGAAAGGGGGTGATTTTACACATGAAACTGCACATATTTTGTTTATTCTATAAAAACAGTTTTTTTCACCAATTTTTTCATACAAAAAGTGCGGAAAAAAGTAAAATGTTTACATTTGGAAAACAAATTTGCATAAAATAAATACTTTAGTTTCACATTGAGAGTATCGACTTTGAATAAAATAAAAAAAAACCTCTAAAAAGTACCACCATTTAAGTAATACCTACCGTATAAGAATATTAATGGTGAAAGGGCAGAAGAGTGTCCATGTGATTTTCGAATTTAAACGTAAAGCGTAAAGTTTTTAAACTTTAAATGCGATACTAAATTTTCTGGCTCTTACGCTCTACTGCCTTTCCACTGCCGAATATTGAATGTGTCCGCGTAGTTAGGAATACAAGCAATTAACGAAAATTTATTTCTTACATCACACATAAAATTTATGTGGCTTTTAAATAGTGTATAATATTTCACGCGTTATGACATTGAATTACTGTTAAAACTTAAAGTTTCAGTTAGTACAATAATATATTATAATCTAATTTCAGTGGATCAAATCTGCTGGTAGCACGTTAAATATGATTTAATACTTAGTAAATTATTGTATTAATGATTAAATAAATGAATCCATGAAAACGAAAACTGAAGAGATAATAGATATATTAGATATATATATATATTATTATCTATATACATATACAGTAATTCAACCAACATTTTATGTACAGGTGATTCCGCAGAATGTGAAAACGTAAAACCCGAGTGAACGGGCAACATTTTACGAGGTGATTCTGGAGCTCAAATAAACAAACAACTATTATACAACTTTAGGCTACCTACGTAATTTTTTTTTTTTTTTTTATAAATCGTTTAATCTAATACTGATGCATTTGCGCATGCATTTCTCGAATGTACGGCAATAAAGAGAGTGATTATTTTTTAGTTTTGAAAAAAAAAATCACATTAACAAAGTTCTTAATTTATGTTCCAGAATGACTCCTTTTTGTCGCCAATACTTATTGTGTTGTATTGTAAATTAAAATCCGAAATATTTATTATAGTTTTTATAGTTATAGAAATATTTATTATAGTTTTTATAGTTATAATATTAATATAGTTTTTATTATTTTAATGTTGGAAATTATAGCTCAATCACCCTGTATAACTTTTATTTAGGTGACTACCTGCTGACTCGTGGTCGGGCTGATGGCAATGTTTCTACTATTTTACTACTGGGTATAAAATTGCACAAAATATAATAAAGTATGTTTTCTAGAATATTGTTTGTTAAATAAATTTGTTTTTGTTTTATTTTCTGCCAATAACGTCAAATAAATTAATAAAAACTTTTCTTTTAAATTAAAAATTATCGAATTACAATAATCTCTTCAGAGGAATACAATACAATGAAAAAAATTAGGTATATAAATAAGTACTTAAGTTAAACACTTTAAATATAGTAATTGTAGACTTAAAAACTCTATGAGGCTGAAAATTTAGAGACTTAAGTCTTCTTTATTGAAATGAAAAATGTAAATATAGATTTATATTAATATTTAGGTGCATAGGGAAGAAACGACGCTACATTTAAAAAAAACTAGGGCATCTTATTAAGTAATTTAAATATGTGGTGCAATTTGTAAATTTTATCTTTTACTTGTTTAAACAAAAATGCCAAAAATATACTTTAGAACGCCATTTATTATTGACCGATCGATCGACACTAAATTTTAAATCTTTTAGATGTAATATTATGTTTACATTCGCACTACCCATCAAACTTACCCACACTCTCAGACACGACCGGTAGTTAACGCCTTTAGGCACTAAGTCCGCCTTTTGTAATCTAAAAGTACTTACTTCCATAAAAAATACTAAATCAAAACGTAATGAAATTTTTGTTCACGAATATTTAGATTTTTTTTTTATTTCTCCACTTGTCACCTGCAGTCGATAATAGGGTACTTTCCTATACTAAAGTCGAATGTTAGATTAATAAATAAAATTAGAGGTTGTGTGTTAGACTAATTCGTATGTTAATTTAAAAAAAACGGTTCGATTTTATAAATGTGGACTGAAAGGGTAATAAGATCTTTCTAAGTCTTTTGTATATACATCCTCACTTATGTTTCTTTGATAAATCCACGGCTTTTAGATAGTTTATACATAAAATATGTCGATGATCGACTCAAATGTGTTCCGATAACATATTTAAGGGCTGACGTGTAGGTATTTTTTGCCTGAGTGATATTTGCTGACGTATATTTATTATGATAAAAATGAAAGAAAACGTCACATCAAAATTTCATTTAAGAGTAAAATGGGTTTGGGCATTGATGCCAGCATATTGTTGGAACTTAAGAAGCCTACATTGAATTTCATTGCTACGAGCAAAATTAAATAATAAAAACCGATTCCGAAATGTAAATAAACGAGTCTCGTTTGGTGAAGTTTAGCGTTTACAAATCCAGCCAAACTGAATGCAATAAAAATACCTGATTTTTCATTGGCCATAAAGTTAGAACATCTCCATAAAAAATGTATTCGATATAAAAGAGCTTAAGTCGTAGATATTTAGCATGGCCGACTTATATTTAGTTAGCGAAATATAAATTTATTTTACAGCCTTTATATAGCAACGGTCCAAATAACGCCACCGTTTGTCTGTGTGTCTGTCTTTGGCATCACGATTATTCCCAAACGGATGAGCTGATTTGGATGCGGTCTTTTTATTAGGTCTTTTTACGATCAAAGGGAGAAGCACTGACATGGCACCTAGTTTACCCGGTGTTATGGGGTGACATCACGGACGTTGTAGGTGATGTAGTCAACCGTGTCAGTTCCATAAAAAAAAAAGAAAGCTCCGGGTTAAACGCGATGGTTCTTAGCTATGTTTAATGAAGATCAGGTCAGCCGATTCGAAGATAATCAGCACTTGAAAGAATATTTGAGGTAAAATGGAAATGTATTTATTACACTTTCAATTATTACAAAACTGATTGATGTACTTGTAACCCAACCTAACAAAATTATTACAGTTCAAATTACTTCTCTTAAAAATCTTTAAAAATAACAATTTAATTACAAATAAAAAAAACAATACATCAAAAACCTTTAAAAATGGAAACATAATTTCCGCTTAGTTAATTAAAGGCGTCGGAGGAACAATAATTAGGAAAAAATTTCGACCCCGACGCTTTTAATTTAATTAAGCGAAAATTATTATTTAGTTTCTGAGGGTGGTTTATGTGTCGGGGGCTTTTTAAATTTGTAATTTGTTTGTTAGGTATGTGTTTTGTGTATGGACGAATTATTGTCTGAAATAAAGACGGTTATTTATTTAATATTATTATTTACTATTTTAACGGTTCTGCCAGCGTCGCTGGCCATTTATGATTGTCGTTAACACTTTGGATGTACATTTGCCTGAAAATAATATACATATGTAGAAGCGGGGTTAGAGTATTAAAGTTAGTCGCACGAAAGTGTTACCTAATTGGCATACTTCATACGTCAGTTTCTTAACCCGTTGACTGTGGAGCGGTCGATATCGACCGCTAGAGCACTATGTGATTCGTTTCCTCGAAAAAGGCTGGTATCAATTCGGCGTGTCAGAATTTGTTATTTTGTCTAAGATAGCGCGTCTACTTAAGTATTATTTTGTACTCGAAGGATTCGAATAGTGAATACGACTCCTCAATGAGACTGTAGCGAGTGGCTTCGGCAGCGTTCTACTTTGTTTAACGCAGCTTCGACACTTAACCAGTTTAATACATTCCTTGTTGTTTTCTAAAATAATAAATATGATCTATGTATCAGCAGGATTTAAGTATTCAATGGATAGATAGACGTGTCTTTATGGTCTCTTTTAAGCTTACCACATAAGTATTGAGGCAATCAGTCACAGAGAGACGCATCGAACGGATCTGATCAAACAGATTGTATGTACTATTCTTTGTAATTTTCCATACCAAGTTCGTTCATCCAACCGGACCGGACGGGCCGAACACCTTCGACCATCGGCAATGCCGACGTGCGGATGACATCATTCGGCCAGTTTTGAACATCAAAATTCTGCGGATACAGTGTTTATTGTATTCTTTATTCTTTATACGAGTACATCATTCGTATGGTAGTACACTACGCTTGAATTTGTCCTGTTTAGTTTTTACAATCCCATATAATTTCATCCATAGGTAGGTGACCTGCTCTTCTATCTATCTCGTTCTATTTCAATGCGAAGAAGAACTGACAAACAAAGTTCGAAAATGGTTTTGCTAGTACCTTATAATTAAGCGTTACAGTTACTTACAAATAATTGACCATAATACCGCTCATAAGAACATTAATATTATAATGTGAGGACGGTGTACATCTAAAAATCCGTTTGATCAGATCCGTCCGATGCGTGCGATTCGTACGATGCGAAACCACGGACACTTGCTGTACGCGACTCGCCGCCCGCGCGCGCCGCTCCGACGCGCCGCCGCCGATTTCGGCGGGCGTGACCTCCGATGCTGCGGACTGACCCCGCTCTCGCGAAGTGTCCTCAACTCCTCACCCCGCCGCCGTGTGTCGCGCGCTCGCCCGCGTCGCCGTCCCGTTGATTCGCCGTTCGCCCGACTGCCGCACTGACACGGAGCAGCCGAGTGCGCGCGTAGGGTGACGCGTACCGCTCAGCGACGATCGGCGAATCTTCTCTCTCTGTTCGACCTGTAGGCTTGAAAGGAACCTAAGGTCCTAACTGGCGACTGTTCTTTTAAAATAAAAACACGGACTTGCGACACAAACGAGCTCCCCACTCAATGTTGGACCGTCTCCAGCGTAGTCCGACGATCGCGGTATATAACGCGTGGGCAAGGTGTTTATTTATAGTCAATTTACTACAGCTATCAATCTGTTACTTTACTGGCTCCAAGACTCTACACTATATCCTATCACTTTTACTTTATGAGGTGACAATTTAACGCTAAAGGCACACTATTTCTCTTCAACTTCCAAGCTTAATTTTCAACACAATATATTTTCCTTTATCTTTCTGAGTTCACTGTTTCTCGCGGGTGCTGAAGGCAGACTCACCGTCAAACTGTTTCTTCCAAACTCAATAACTTGTACACATTGTCACTGCATACCCCCTCCGCGTGGTCCATGACCATTCCATGTATATAAGCCCCTATTGGTTCGTTACCTTTTTCTTACATAATACCCAACATTCCCGCCTACCTTTTCGTCAATGTTATTGGTTCCTTTCGTCGGTATGTCACCATTACATAACCTTGCCCCCCGCCTATATAAAACGAACCTTCGGACACGCCTTCTTCCAATTTGAATGAGAAGCTCCATTTATTTACAATTTCACATACAAAACACACATATTACATTTTGAATACAACAATAATAAATCACATAAAAACTTACAATAAAATACTTCCAAAACATCTCCATTAAACATTGCTATTAAAACTTACTTCAATTTAATAATAAATGGTGCGGTTAGACCTTTATGTTCATTTACATATTATACTTAATACATTTTATATCAAATACTCAATCATTTCATCACATTACATCATTTTAATTCGCTCAATATGCCCAATGCCTTGACCAGGCGGTCATGGTACATTTACTTCCATATATTTCATAATCCAATAAACATAGTATAAAGTTTATTAGCTTTTTCCAATAATTCAGTTCCACTACATCCATCACCTACTTATTACGTACCTACATACTATAATGATACAATTTTACAATTATCAAACATTCCTAATACAAAATATTAATTGATTGGCCGCTTTTAATTTCCTAAACACGTACATAGGAAATAACACATACGATTACATATACCTAAAAATATTTTAAGATGGTCAGCGTCTAACGGTAAATAGTTTCCGGAAAGATACTTTCTAGGCCTTTTGTCTTTCGGTTACAAAGAGCTTTGAAAGTTTATTACTGCGTTCTCATTCTATTTGCGCAATAGAGTCGTCTTACAAATTTGAATGTCTTTACCACTCTTTAGAATCCAAAATCATTCATATTTTTAAAGAATTGTCCAAATATCATTGTTTTGCGTTTTTAAATGAACTTTACAACCATCTAACATCCTGCAATTTAGCTGGTCTTTTAGCCACGCTCAACAAACTATAAAGAATACAACATTTTGTTTAACTCTATTCAGCATTTTATTTTTTAATGTTTTATCGCCTATTCATTTCAGTATGTCTTTCACTCTTTTTGAATGGATATTGCGCTTCTATTCTCATAATATTTCTACCCCAAACCTTTCGATAATTTCTCTTTTATTGCGGGCGGGTTTACAATTTAGATTTCTCTACCATAAAGTTACTTCACACGAGAAAGACAATAATTTACTTTTACGACATATTTGACAATACCAACTTTCTAAAATCAACAATTAATATTTTCGTACGTTATTAATGGCTTCCTTCGACTTTGTATCTTGTTTGTTTTTTAGTAAACTTTCCAATATTCTGAATGGATGTACCAAGCCTTTCTTTCAATATTTCTAAACTATATTTCACAGTAATGGTTCTAACGAAACCTAGCCTTTGAGACGCTCCCCTTACAAATTCGTCTCGCTCGATATATTGTTCTACAATACTTAAGGCGGGTCGGCTACATACTCCCCCCTGTAACGTACGTGACGTTACACAATTATAAGCCGACACGCATATACAATCATTACATATTCAATGTTAAACAATTCTTTTCAATAGTCCTCTTTCTAACTCCAATAACCGCACCAATTATAAATCTTATCACTACATACACATTACAACTTCAAACACTTACACAATTTCAAATCAGCAACCTTTTACTTCAATCAATTCAAATCAATACGATTTACAAATCAACAATACAAACAAATTCGCTACATCATTACAAAAATAATAAACAACCGCACCTGTCCACAAAACTTTCACTTAATGTCTTTACACTCCTAGCAATCCTTATTATTTGAGTCCATTGTCCTTTTATTATCTTTCAATACTTAGGCGCCACTCTATTGTAGTGGGTCGAGTCCGTTTCGTTTGTTCTCAGACAGGTTCGTACCGCACAGCTGCACGGACCCTAACCGTTAACTTGCACTTTTAATTTGTTTATTTACATTTTTATCTTTATGGTTCCGTAACTATTTGTAATTGCCCATACACTTTCGATTTTCACTCTCGCGCACTGGTTTGACTTACGTTTTCACTTTCAATTTTACTTTTGCCCATAGACACTTTTGATTTGCACTATTACACATATTACATTTTTACCTATTTCACTCGCGGACGCTGGCTCAACGCCCGGGCGGAGCGCGTACTACCGATAACGCGAATCACTTCGACGACACTGGTGATCGCGTTTCACTTTCACACATACACAGTCGTACACGCATTTTCAGCTTTCAGGCGGCCGGGCGCCTGCTCGTTTCAGCATACTATCTTTCTTTCTCCTCTTGATCTTGTACCTTCTCTGGCCTATATATGAGTATCACCTTAGTCACTGGTCGCCTCGACCAGCCACTTGTCGTTATAACGTCGACTACTCGAACGCGCCCATCTTTCCCTTCGTGAACCGCCGCGATCCGACCTTTTGGCCATTCACTTCGCGCTGAATTTGGGTCTGCTATCAGTACAACATCATCAATTTTCAATTTTTCCTTTTCTTCTCGCCACTTCTGCCTAGTAGCCAACGTAGGCAGGTATTCCCTTAGCCACCTCTTCCAAAATAAGTCAGCCAGATGCTGTGATATCCTCCATTGTTTTCTTAAATATAAATCATCCGAACAGAATATGCCAGGCGTAGGAGCTCCGTTTGAGGATCCGAAGAGAAAATGATTTGGTGTGAGTGCTTCCGGGTCTCGCAAGTTCCTTCTGTCCCTCTCTGCGCGGTTGCTGTCTCGCTCACTCTCTGAAGCATTATTCTCGCGACGGCGTGGGTCTTGCCTATCATTTCGCTGGTAATTGCGTGCAACCCAGGCCCCGCGACCGTTGTTATATCCGAAGTCTCTATGTAGCAACGCGTGGTGTCGTCTGTAGCATCGTCCTACGCCGCACGTCGGCGCTCGGCAGCTGGCGACGCCATGTGACTTCCCCAGGCACTGGTAGCATCTCTTCTTCCTTTTCACCCAGTCCCAGCGTTGCACTTCCGTCATATTGCGGAATCTATTGCAATATCTCAGCTGGTGTTGCTGTCCGTTGCAACAATCGCAGCGCGGCCCTCTCTCACTCTCGCTTTCTTGCCTGGCGTTGTCATTTTCATGGCGCTCTTCTGCCGTCTGAGTAGTGTTGATCCTCGCGCCCGGCCCTCTCTTGCGTTCCTCTTTGCGCGCCGCATACTCACGTAGCGGTAGCGCCTGTGCTACACCTGCCGCAATGCAATCTTTCGCTTGTCGCTGTAGAAACTCTGTTTCCATTTGTGGTGCCGCTGTCTCGTATGACGAGTGCACCCATTCTCCCGTTCTCTGCTCTATTATTTCGTCACGTACAGCGCTTTGGTTTGAGCCATCCTCTTCATCTATATCCGCCAATTCGCAATCGAGCTCCTGATCGGCCAACTCGATCTCCATTTCTAATCTCTTTTTCTGCAACGCCAACTCAGCTTTTTTCCTATTATTTGCCAGTATCGCGTGCCTCCTCCGAGACGACGTGGACCGGATACTCCGTACGCTGCCCTCTGCTGCCTCACTCGAGACACGCCGTTGTGTCAGCATTTCGCTGCTGACGGGCGGGTCTGCCCCCACTACGCCCGTACTCGACGCCTCCGGTCTTACTTCCATTGCTGTCACCTCAATGGGCGCTTCCTCCTCCATAGGCGGTGCGCCGATAATCCGCTGACTCCGACGCAGGGCTCCTGTCTTCTCTGCCATTTTATCTATTTTAATTAGACTAAATAAAATACCTTGCACGTCCGTAGGTCGCTGGTTCAGATCCGGCTCGAAGGACCATCCGTTGTACGCGACTCGCCGGCCGCGCGCGCCGCTCCGACGCGCCGCCGCCGATTTCGGCGGGCGTGACCTCCGATGCTGCGGACTGACCCCGCTCTCGCGAAGTGTCCTCAACTCCTCACCCCGCCGCCGTGTGTCGCGCGCTCGCCCGCGTCGCCGTCCCGTTGGTTCGCCGTTCGCCCGACTGCCGCACTGACACGGAGCAGCCGAGTGCGCGCGTAGGGTGACGCGTACCGCTCAGCGACGATCGGCGAATCTTCTCTCTCTGTTCGACCTGTAGGCTTGAAAGGAACCTAAGGTCCTAACTGGCGACTGTTCTTTTAAAATAAAAACACGGACTTGCGACACAAACGAGCTCCCCACTCAATGTTGGACCGTCTCCAGCGTAGTCCGACGATCGCGGTATATAACGCGTGGGCAAGGTGTTTATTTATAGTCAATTTACTACAGCTATCAATCTGTTACTTTACTGGCTCCAAGACTCTACACTATATCCTATCACTTTTACTTTATGAGGTGACAATTTAACGCTAAAGGCACACTATTTCTCTTCAACTTCCAAGCTTAATTTTCAACACAATATATTTTCCTTTATCTTTCTGAGTTCACTGTTTCTCGCGGGTGCTGAAGGCAGACTCACCGTCAAACTGTTTCTTCCAAACTCAATAACTTGTACACATTGTCACTGCATACCCCCTCCGCGTGGTCCATGACCATTCCATGTATATAAGCCCCTATTGGTTCGTTACCTTTTTCTTACATAATACCCAACATTCCCGCCTACCTTTTCGTCAATGTTATTGGTTCCTTTCGTCGGTATGTCACCATTACATAACCTTGCCCCCCGCCTATATAAAACGAACCTTCGGACACGCCTTCTTCCAATTTGAATGAGAAGCTCCATTTATTTACAATTTCACATACAAAACACACATATTACATTTTGAATACAACAATAATAAATCACATAAAAACTTACAATAAAATACTTCCAAAACATCTCCATTAAACATTGCTATTAAAACTTACTTCAATTTAATAATAAATGGTGCGGTTAGACCTTTATGTTCATTTACATATTATACTTAATACATTTTATATCAAATACTCAATCATTTCATCACATTACATCATTTTAATTCGCTCAATATGCCCAATGCCTTGACCAGGCGGTCATGGTACATTTACTTCCATATATTTCATAATCCAATAAACATAGTATAAAGTTTATTAGCTTTTTCCAATAATTCAGTTCCACTACATCCATCACCTACTTATTACGTACCTACATACTATAATGATACAATTTTACAATTATCAAACATTCCTAATACAAAATATTAATTGATTGGCCGCTTTTAATTTCCTAAACACGTACATAGGAAATAACACATACGATTACATATACCTAAAAATATTTTAAGATGGTCAGCGTCTAACGGTAAATAGTTTCCGGAAAGATACTTTCTAGGCCTTTTGTCTTTCGGTTACAAAGAGCTTTGAAAGTTTATTACTGCGTTCTCATTCTATTTGCGCAATAGAGTCGTCTTACAAATTTGAATGTCTTTACCACTCTTTAGAATCCAAAATCATTCATATTTTTAAAGAATTGTCCAAATATCATTGTTTTGCGTTTTTAAATGAACTTTACAACCATCTAACATCCTGCAATTTAGCTGGTCTTTTAGCCACGCTCAACAAACTATAAAGAATACAACATTTTGTTTAACTCTATTCAGCATTTTATTTTTTAATGTTTTATCGCCTATTCATTTCAGTATGTCTTTCACTCTTTTTGAATGGATATTGCGCTTCTATTCTCATAATATTTCTACCCCAAACCTTTCGATAATTTCTCTTTTATTGCGGGCGGGTTTACAATTTAGATTTCTCTACCATAAAGTTACTTCACACGAGAAAGACAATAATTTACTTTTACGACATATTTGACAATACCAACTTTCTAAAATCAACAATTAATATTTTCGTACGTTATTAATGGCTTCCTTCGACTTTGTATCTTGTTTGTTTTTTAGTAAACTTTCCAATATTCTGAATGGATGTACCAAGCCTTTCTTTCAATATTTCTAAACTATATTTCACAGTAATGGTTCTAACGAAACCTAGCCTTTGAGACGCTCCCCTTACAAATTCGTCTCGCTCGATATATTGTTCTACAATACTTAAGGCGGGTCGGCTACACTTGCCTTCAAGGTGATGTTATTTAGTACTTGCTTGTTAGTCACGATACCATGATGTATTTGGAAATTCTCAACGTTAGTACTAACAACGATG
The DNA here is from genome assembly GCA_946902875.1 of Nematopogon swammerdamellus. Lineage (NCBI taxonomy): Eukaryota > Metazoa > Arthropoda > Insecta > Lepidoptera > Adelidae > Nematopogon > Nematopogon swammerdamellus. The sequence continues at coordinate 1,619,915 of OX336338.1, read as the reverse complement.
TTTTGGATTAGTATTTATTTTTTTGTCAATATTTTCAGCGCTTGTACCGAAAGTCTTTATCTCTACCTATGATCGTGCTCAACGCCAAAGGGCATTAAGATTTTGCTCCATTTTATCATAAATTTACATTAATTAATATTCTCGTTAATATTATATACCTTAGGTTACTCATATTTTATGTAAATATATTTTCACTCGAAGTGATTACTGTGATTGTTTAAACATTAACGTATTCCTACAGTACACTGACTTGGAAGCCCTGAGCACCGTCCTTGAGAACTTGTATGTACATAGGTATAACTAAAATTACGTAGGTTGTTATACTCGTACCTACCTACATATATGCATATGTTTACTAATTTTAATTTATAGCCATTCTATAACTGTTTATAAATGTAATGTTATTAAGATCAATGTACAATTATTTCTGACAAATAAATAGGAAAATGTAATTTTCTAAATGTGATCGACAGAGTTTTATTGCATATTTTACAAAAGTCATTTAGATAGTTTGACGATCTAATGTTAAATTATTATTATGTATTATCACAATCACATATTTACATTAATTTTAAATATATAGATTATAAAAATACACCACATATACTCAAAATTAATATAAAAATAATAAACGGAATACCGCCGGCGGCGGGAGGCAAGCCTCCAAGCACGCCGGCGCGGCGGGTGCAGGCAGTGGCTACGGAGCTCTCCGAGACGACGCGAGGCAAGCTACGAGCGATAGGTGGTGGTACTAGAAATTATTAGTTATTAAGCACACATGATTGGTACCCTGTGGGATTCGATATGTACTTATAAATAATAGTCCCACTGCATTTCTCCCCTTGCATGTTTCAAAAGGCGACTAAGGGATAAGGAAAAGACGCTGTTCTAAAAGCCACCACCGCTGATGCCTCCACCCAGTCATGTATAGTTAAAAGCCTTCGTACCTTACTTTCTTCTTGATAGTTGTCTTTTTCCTAATACTTTGCTTAATGTGGTGGTCGGTGTTGTGTTGTAAAGCGGTCTACTCACGCCCCGGCAGGCAAGGGCCGATATCGGAGGTAGGGTTGCCAGACGTACCATAATTATGGTATTAATACTATACATATTTTCTAGTAGCTGGTAATTAAATTGTAGTATTTTTACCGTATCATCTTGGTACAGGGCATGAAAATTATGATCTGAATACCATATTATGGCAAGTCTGGCAAAAGCCACTCTTAATATAGCCCCTGCTTGCAGAGACGTCTCACGTGAAGAGACTCTGCTTAGCCCAAATGTCAGAATACAACGTGTGTATGCGTGTTTTGCATTTTATACTTTATTTTACCATTGAATGCAAAATTATTCATTAAGTAACGACACGAGAGTTAGTGCAAAAAGTTAATATCTTCAATGATCTTCCATCCATTGGAAGCTAAAGGCGAAGTTCGTGCGAACTGGTAAGTTACACACGACGCCACACCACTACTGGAGCAGGTCGCTTATAGTGCGTCGGCCAAGTGCTTTCTCATACGTCAAGTAAAGCATTATTTGAAGAAATAAGTAGGGAATAAAAAAGTATAAGTACTGTAATTTACCTAAGTTCTTGCAACACAACACTGATAACTTTCAAGTATGATATGTATTCATGTATACATTTTAACTACTACGTACAGTTCCCGGCAGCAAATAATGCGAAAGAGATAAAAAGAAAGAAAGAGATAATTCAGTTGTCGTCCCTTTCGCACGGAGACTGCGAGATCGCGCGATCTCGCAGAAACGATGACGTTTGTAAGAAGGCTGTGTAATACATTAAGTTCTGCCGTCATGGTAATACGAGATTGAAGTGAGTGAATATCTTATTATAAAGACGGACAACGTGTGAGTGAGTTGGACTCACCCCTTTGAGGGGTTCGTGCTAGGCCGTTGTATATTAATTCCACATAGATAAAACAAAAATCCATTAAAAAAACAATTTATTTTCCTTTACTTGTGCCATTATGCCTAAGTTCAAGCTAATGTCAAAATTCTAAATCAACTCAACTAATAGTGGCTTATCAATACTAATAATAAATCTGTAAGGGATGGTATGGCGCCGAAATAAATGTACGGTAGCGGGCTTACTTACTTTCTTCTTTTTAAACAAGAATTTCACGCGAACGAAGCCACGGGAAAAATTTAGTAAAGAATATATACATACATACATACATTTAGCCAACACTGTCAATAATTTCTATAACAAACATAAAAACCTAAATTGTCATGTAACATTTCTTCTCAAACATCACAAACTAGATATCTAACACGCCCACTATTTCGCTGTGTGCGAGTGGAGTGAGTGAGTAGTGAAGCTAAAGTCACACACTTGCCACATTTCAGTGTGGCAACTACATACGTCATCGCCCAGTGGTCCAACCAACTCCGACACTATCTGAGCCATTTGACACTAACTGGCCGAGCAACTTTTCTTAGGCGTACGCAGCGAGCATCTTTTGGTAACACGTACTACGTTACGACTACGCGACGACGACGACGCCTGATAACTTGTTATAGTTTGAGTCACGAATATTGAACGTTCTTCGGGCGGCAGCTTTTCTATTCGATAACGTTGACATGAAAGTTTGCTTAGTAGTTTATTCGGAATCGAAGGTCATTGCTTACATAATATACTATGTACAGTCGAACTCGCGCACCGAGGGTTCCGTATCGCCATATCATGGTCAGCGTCACTCACGCCATATCTATGGCGTGTTTTATGAAACGCTTCATATTAGTTAAAATTAATGATAGTTAAAATGATTCATACTATTTTCGGAAGATGGCGCGCATACACTTTTTAGTTTCTTGTATGGGGACCACCGTGAATTTTTTACTTTTTCTAATTTGTTGTTATATCGGCCATATTCTGTGAAAATTTCAACGGGCTACCTATTACGGTTCATGAGATACAGCCCTCGGACAAACGGACAGACAGACAGACGGCGTAGGCTTAGTAATAGGGTCCCGTACGACGAATACGGAAACCTAAAAATGATCACATTGCATTCTATTCGATACTTATTCTTCATCCCCCGCCGACCACTTTCAATCTAATATTCGCATGCAAGCACTTCATTAGCAATGGCGTCGCTTCTATATACCGGTGGAGGGAGTGCCGAGACAAAATATTAGCCTTTGTCTCGGAGCGCAGCAAAGCAGTACCTTGCCTGTCTTATTATTGCATTTTATTACTTACGAAGACCTTCTTTATAGAATTTACTCAACAATATTATGCGTCATATTACTTATTAAATTACCTTAATTTTTTTTTATAACTAGATTGGATGACTGACCTCGGGGTAACTTGGGAATTTTATTATTAATTATATTATTCATTTATGGCACGTTTAATACAATACAATATGTAAAATGTAACATACAAGTATTTATTTTGTAATATAATTACTGAAATTGAAATAATTTTGTGGGATATTTATTTATTTCAAAAATAATTTCAATTAGTTTTCTTTCTCCGTTTTGAAAATTTCGGTTACACATAAATTGGAAATACATAGTTAAGAAGACACACCTACATACCGATAGGTAGAAGTAAATTTTTATATAATATTAATACCTATTATATGACACATTATAATTCATGCCATATTACATTTCTCGAAATATATTCGCTCTTCTTGCGATCGTAAATGTATTTTTATCTTCCAATATTAAATCCTCCTTTTTGTACAGGTTGGTTTATTGAATTTATGCGAGATATAATACAGTAAAGAAATGTACATAGACTTGTCGTAAGTCAGAAACTCACTAGTTTTCTCAAGGTTTTTTATTTAAAAAAAGATGTACATCCCTTATTTTTTTTTTTAGTTTTTTAAAGAAGATATATAAGATTTACGGGAACTCGCATATTAATAAAGTTGCGCCCGTGCCTCCGCTTGCGTTAACTGTGATTGTTGTAGTTGTAGTAGTTTTATTTACTTTTACTAACTTGTCTTTTCTGTTGTTTTGTGTTTTTTTTTCCATTTTTTAATCAAATTCTTTGTTGTGTTTAAGTGAATTGGTGCATGGGCGGTAGCATGGGTGCGGGTGTTGTTTTTGTGTTTCGCATTCATGTTGTTGTTTATGTATTACTAGCTGAGCCCGCGGCTCCGCTCGCGTGAAATTCGTATTCCAAAGAAGAATGTAAGTAACTAAGGGCGAGGCCGAAGGCCGAGCTGCCTTCAGGTAATCGATAAACCTTCTTAAAGAAAGTAACTAAGGGCGAGGCCGAAGGCCGAGCTGCTTTCAGGTAAACGATAAACCTTTCTCAAATAAAGGAAGTAAGTAAGGGCGAGGACGAAGGCCGAGCTGCGTTCAGGAAGACGATAAACCTTCTGGAAGAAAGGAAGGAACTAAGTGCGAGGCCGAAGGTCGAGCTGCGTTCAGGTAAACCAAAAACCCTCTTCCGCCTTCGGGCCTCGCCCTTAAAGACTTCCTTTCTTCGATAGAATATAATATCGTTTACTCAATCTATTTATTTCATAAAAATAAAAAAGTAATATTAATAACTAAAGAATTAAACCTACCTAACTAACATTAAAATAACTATCAAAACGGGCAATTTAAAATGTTCTTAGAGCACTTGCGGCATTACCCCGCTGGATGGCAAGGCTTACCCTTTGAATGAAGTACATAAGCCCTTGATGGCGGGACACCAGTTGCGTCAACCAGCTCAAGCCTCTTTTGGCTTCACCGCTCCACGGACCGAGGGTTTCAACGGCAAACGCAACAAATTCGAAATCTTGAATTATATTTCTATATTTGCTGCGTTTGAGGCTCTCCGCCCCAGCGTCGGCCGCTCTTGAAGATGTCCTAACATGACTTGGAGCCAATGTGAGAACAAAAGTGGCGTCCCACATCAAAGAACTACCCTTAGTCCATGGCACTAAGGTGATAGCATCGGGCCTCTTGCCATCCAGCCGGGAATAACCGCGAGGTTCTAGGATGCACGGTATATTTGCCGTTAGAAGCGTGAACTTTATAATACAATTTAAATTAAATTAACTCAATCTTAATATTAATTAACTTTATTCGAGATGGTTTAGCTTCTTCCTGAACGCAGCTCGGCCTTCGGCCTCGCCCTTAGTTACTTGCTTTCTTCGAGATGGTTTATCATTTGTCAGAACGTAGCTCGGCCTTCGGCCTCGCCTTAGTTGCTTACTTTCTTCAAGATGGTTAAGCTTCTTCCTGAACGCAGCTCGGCCTTCGGTCTCGCCCTTAGTTACTTGCTTTCTTCGAGATGGTGTTTCAATTATCCGAACGTAGCTCGGCCTTCGGCCTCACCTTAGTTACTTACTTTCTTCAAGATGGTTTAGCTTCTTCCTGAACGCAGCTCGGCCTGCGGCCTCGCCCATAGTTACTTACTTTCTTCGAGAAGCTTTATGGTCTTCCAGAATAGAGCTCGGCCTTCGGCCTCGCCCTTAGTTACTTACTTTCTTCAAGAATGTTTTTCTTCTTCCTGAACTCAGCTCCGCCTTCCGCCTCGCCCTTAGTTACTTTCATCGAGAAAGAATATCGTTTACGTGAGCGCAGATCCGCCTTCGGGCCCGCCTTTATTTACTTACTTTCTTTTTTTAAATACGAATTTCACGCGAGCGAAGCCGCGGGCAACAGATATACAAATTTTATTGCACCAATGACAGCGACATAACTTCGACTTTCAATTATTATTTTTAATTATCAAACAATTTGTCACCGGCCAGCTCACGTCGAGATGACAGTTCTCCGTTGTCAACATGACATTTAAAATTGTTTTTTTACCTTTACGTGATTACGTGATTTTTATTATATTTTTTAATTATTATGTTCATCCGGGATATACACTGTCACTATAAAAAGTTTCGTCAAATTCCGTTCAGTGGTTTTTGCGAGATGCGCGTACAAATAGACATTTTTGCATTTACGATTTTATGATATGTATAGAAAGAATAGATATGTATAGACTATTGTGTTCAAGTTATAAAAAAGAAGAACTGTCATTTTCGTTGTACCTACTTATTTTTAAATTTCGAATGAATATTTTATTCAAATTGTATTTGCTGCCAGTTCTCAAGATATAATTAATTATGTACTTTGGACTACGTGATTTTAAACGCGCAATAATGTTTATAAAATTGTTAATTTTTTTTATTTTTTTTATTTTTTTTTACGTATTATGTTAACCCGGCATATAAACTGCCAATATACAAAGTTTCGTCTAATTCCGTTCAGTGGTTTTTGCGTGATGCGCGTACAGACAAACAAACAAACAAACAAAAATTTAAAAAACTGTTCGAACATGTTCAGTATCTCATTTTAAGCCACCCTGGTTAGTTTTTTTCCGAATACATTCAATGTACAGACTTTCTTACCTCTACGATTTTATTATATGTATAGATAATATCAGAAAAATTTTAAAAGGGGCCAACCGAAAAACAGCGCTGTAGGGCACGTTCCTACGGCAAAAATGCTGAGTTGGTTCCTTTATCTCATTGTACAATGATGTAACCGCTACAAAAGAAAACAAATGTAAAATTTTCTCATAAAAGTGAATGTAATGTTCTTTTGGGAAATAAATATTCTTTAAACTGATCTCCTTCAGGTTTCTTTCTGTTAGACCGGATAGAACAAATTGTGATAGTTCGAGTGCAGACTAACTGCCATATGAATGATCAATAAGCAATACAATACAATGTTATCGTTTTCTTGTTTTCTTTTAATATGTGTACCTATAGGAGAAATAAATATTATGTTTATTTCATTTCAACTGAAATCATACTGAAATTCGTTGAGTCGTCCTCTAGTTTATACGTATGGAAGTTTGTGTGAATTTTTTTTTCACATCAGCCCACCACTACTTGGCGAACTATGAAGCAAATAAAGAATGGAGAAGAAAATGGTCGTGCCGGCCACATTGAACTGGATGGAAAACACTAACCATTTTCATAGCGAGTCACATCAAGCCCTCGTCAGCTAGTCTGCGTTGGCTAGGGCGTGAAACATAACTAGTTCCGTAGTCAACCTTCCCCCCTCTTCCCCCCCCCCCCCCCCCCCCCCCTCTCAATCTATCTCTCTCTATCTAGTATTTATCATAACAATGCCATACGCTTCTTCCAAGAACGTTTTCTAAAGTTCTTGGACCTAGACCAGATCGGGCATGTTCTCAAAATGGGTCAAGTGCGTAGGAATGAAATTAAATCAACAAATAGGTACAATAAAAATACAATGACAATAAAAAACATTATATACATAACTCGTACATACATAAAGCAGTTTCTATACACCGTTTGGCTACAACATCCGTGATGTCAGCCCATAACACTGGGTGAACTAGTTGCAAGGCTTCCCTTAATCTCATGTCGGCTACACTGAACTGGACGGAAGACACGAACTATTTACATAGCCGTTTCGACAGACGTTTCATTCAGCGCGGTGGTACCAACCCGGGCGGGATAAACCGCAGGCTCCAACGTTCGAGCGGTCACCCATCCAAGTACTGACAGCACCCAGATGACAGTCGACCGACCGCACCACTGAGCTATCGAGGCTGATAAAGAAGATAGTACCTATGAAAGAAAAAATAGAGAGGGGAAGAGACATTAGAAACGTGTCAGGACGTGGAAATTCATTGTCTCTACCTAAACCATTGGCAAACTGGCGTGACGGTATCCAGGCTTACAAACAGAGAAAACATTGAAAATATATTTTCGATCGGTTCAGTATAGTCCCCGATTTCCAGCGAGAGTGCGAATTCGCCCTTGTGTCGTGAGTTTTAAGGATACGTAAATATTTAGGGTATCAAATTTCGCTTATCGACGAAGGCTACAAGATGGTAAAAACATTTAAAAAGTTTTAGTTTTTGAGAAAATCTCAAAAAACCGCTTAAAATAGCCGTTTTAGGGGGTTTAAAAAGGGCACTCTTAAACATATTTCTGAATATATATTTTCAACTTTTATATTTTTATATTGTAGATTGACTCAATATCTGGGGACGTTTTTTTTTTGATTGTTTGAAAAAAGTTAAAAAATTTAGTAGTTATGATTTTTTCCGTTACGCGAGTTACGAGCCGTCTTTATCTTGCAGTGTGAGTAGTTAAAATGGTTTTTGTGTATGCAATGCATACACGAAAACGATTTTACACCAACACAAGCTGTGCCCGCGGCTCCGCCCGCTCTCATATTTCATTTCACTGCTAACCTCATAAGCCATTTAGCGTGATAGTAAGTAGCCTATAGTTGATGGGAAGAATCAAGCTATCCGTAGATTTTTTTTTATTAAAATCGGTCCAGTGGTTCTCGAGTTATAAGCGGACAGACAGACATACACTCAGACACTCAGACACTCAGACAGAAAGCAGACGTTGGATTTTATTATAGGTAAGGATACTACGCATATAGTTGAAAATTAAGAATTTAATTTTTTTTTATTTTTGAAAATGTGTGAACATTGTCATACTATGGTCTTAATACGAGTTAGCAAGTTGAAAAGTGAGTGAAGTTGCGAAGATCGCTTCAGTTCCGTTCTCCTTACCCGGCACCGCAGCAGGCACTGAGTAATTTCACGTATGCGAAGTTATTTGTTCAACCGCAGACTACGCAGTGTTCGCCGGGGCTAAGACCTCTTATTAAGTTAGACGTCAAGAGGTCGCGCGGAATTACTAGCAGCGTGTGAATACGCGTAGCAGACGCTGAACATCTTATGGAAATTACGTCACAATGTTTGCTGTCGACGGGCGGGGAGTCTTACAGCGGTTTGGTACTTTACACTAACCTACTTCTCAGACAGATGTTGCATAGCTACCTCGGTGAAGCTATGCGACGGCATTCGATCGTCTAAGTCAAGCTCTGGTGCAGGTACGTGCGTCTATTGCGACCCTTCCCGACCCTACCACTCACATTCGCTCCATAAATTTTCGTCAGCCTCGCTACCTCAGTGGTGCGGTCGGTCGACTGTTGTTAAGCAACCCTGAGCGCGATCAGTACTTGGATGGGTGACCGCTCGACCGTAAGAGACAGACGGTTCGAATTCCACGTAAAACTGTAGGTCCCTTCCCTTCTTACCTTACTATAGGTAGTAGGGTTTATCCCGCCCGGGTTGATACAAACGCACTGAATGAAACGTCGTCGGTCGAAACGGCTATGTAAATAGTTCGTGTTTTCCGTCCAGTTCAGTGTAGCCGACATGAAATGAAGGGAAGCATTGGCATGCCACCTATTTCACCCGGTGTTATGGGCTGACATCGCGGATGTTGTAGGTGATGTAGCCAACCATGTCCGCAACCATAAAAAAATCGTCTTCAAAGATGACGGAATCTTACTTAGCTACCTATAAAGTAAAATAATAACAAACCAAATAAGAAGGTAACACATTCGCGAAAGCCGCAGTACAAGGCGTTTAAGATATTAAACTCTCCCAACGGAAACAACAATGGCAATCCGGGCGCACACATAAATCTCCCAAAGGCGTCCAAAAATAGTGCCCAAAAGAGTCCCAACACATTTCCATAGTTTCGCCACTCGGGGGTCCCTCGCGGCAATAAAGAGATGTCGAACATCGAGCTAAGGCGTTGGTCGACATCAAAACAAGTGTTGTTTTTCCTCGTACTGGCGTTGGTCGCCCGGCTTCGGGCTTAACAAGATTTCGTGCAATTTACGGCGTTAGGGGAGCACACTAAGTGTCGGCGGATCCCGGACCGGGCGGTGGTGCGGCGCAGGGGAGGTGTGGCGACGAGGAGAGGCGCGGAGGGGAGGGGGAGGGGGGGGGGGGGACGTCGCGGTGAGCTTCAGCAGCAAGCAAGGGCTTTTTGTTCGTCGACTGAGTGGACATTATTATAAAGTTCTAGGATAATTTTGGTTTTAGGATAAACTTAATTGGACTCGTTCGTATGGCCATCTAAAGCGAAGGACCATCATAATCGGCCTTCTTAATTAGTGCTTGTTGTGTTTACTTCAATATTGTGCTCGCTGGCCTGTGGAATTTACTACCTCACTTATCTAAGGAACTGCAAATCGCTTTCGTTACTAAAAAAAACAGTTAAGTGCAATATGCCCTTCAGTGAAATCAATAACTAGGTATAAATTTTGTTAACACTGAATGAATAAGTAGTTATCTATATATTTATATTTAGGTATTATATATTATAATAAACTGTATTTAATACGTATTATAAATTTTCTAGTTAATTAGTACGTACTTATATTTGGTATATTAAGTAAATAGTATATTATATTTATATTCATCACATTATATTTTACATATCCACACTCAGATCTTTTGCTAATACCTACTTATATTTCTCAACATACGACTCTCAAACCTCTAAGGGTTGACTGGAAGAAATCCATGTAATGGATAAATCCGCTTTTTCCCCTCATATAAATTACATATTGTTTGTTTCGGTAAAATATTTTTGGTAAAATGTCTATTTAACGGCTTCGACCGCCTTTTCATTCAGTGCAGTGGTATCAACCCGGTCGGGTTAAACTCTACCACCTGACAAGATAAGGAAAGCGACCTACGCCTGATACAGGCACCAACTGAGTGCCAAAGAAGATTATTTATAATTATTCTAACTTAACTCAGCATCGTTTCCAAACTATAAACATGTTAAAGTAAAAATTGGCTTGTGCTATTTTCCCCGAAATATATCTTGTATTTAAAGGTTGTTGAATGTTAACCCAATTAAATTAGGAAAGCCTATTGCGTGCGTAGTTCATATAACTTAGTTTACCTCATTATCTAACACGCTCCAAACTTCAGAAGCCGCATTCTCATTCGTTCAATCTGGTCGTTCAATCAGGGGCTGTGCTCGTACAACCGCACGACTATTGATAAAACCTGTAGTTGTACAACCCAAACGACATGTTCACCATTTTTTGGTGAAAATGTGAAAATTATTAATGAATATACATTTGTGCTCTTTTCAAATCAAGAATGCGGATTCGAAACCGTTCAGTTATAAAGAAAATATTATTTAATTTTGCTTTGTGAAATCGATTTAATTTTACATTATTTAAACCGTTTTTAGGGTTCCGTATCTATAAGGAAGCCTATTACTAAGCCTACGCCGCGCCGCGCCGTCTGTCTGTCTGGCTGTCTGTCCGTCTGTCCGTCCGAGGGCTGTATCTCTTGAACCGTAATAGGTAGTCCGTTGAAATTTTCACAGAATATGTGTTATTATAGCCGATATAACAACAAATAATAAAAATAAGAAAAAAAAATCACGGGGGCCCCATACAAGAAACTAAAAAGTGTATGCGAGCAATCTACCGAAAACATTATGAAGCATTTTAACTGAATAGAATAAAACACGGCATAGATGGCGTGAGTGGCGCTGACCTCGGTGCGCGAGTTCGACTCGCACTTGGCCGGTTTTTTACATTTGCCCTAGTCCGGGCCGTATAGGTAATGAAAGTCACACAAAAAAAATGTGGCACTCAGCCGAAACAGTTTGGGGACCCCTGTTTGAATGAAACGAATAATAAATTGAACTTCGGACGAGTTCATACTCCCAATTTCAAATGCAAGTGTTTGCAATTTTTTAACGACGACATCCCTACCTTACTCTCTCATATGTGGGCGGCGGAAAGGGGGAGGGGGCGGTGTTGGGGCGGAAGGTTTCGCCGCACATGCTGAGATCATTACGTCACTCGTTCACCGAGTGTTGAGACAAAGTGCCAGTACTTCATCAGGGGCCACATTTTCGGCATGCGTCATTTCTTCAACAATTTGTCCTCCGGAGCCGATTTGACGTACGTATATATTATTTTCTTGAATAAAATAGAGTATGCTATAGTCTGTTTTTAGGGCTCCGTATCCGGTACGGGACCCTTATTACTAAGCCTACTCCGTCTGTCTGTCTGTCTGTCTGTCAGTTCGAGGGCTGTATCTCTTGAACCGTAATAGGTAGCCAGTTGACATTTTCACAGAATATGTGTTATTATGGCCGATATAACAACAAATTATAAAAATAAGAAAAAGTAAAAAATTCACAGGGGTTCCCATAGAAGTAACTAAAGAGAGTATGCGCGCGCGCCATCTATCGAAAAGAGTATGAATGATTTTAACTAATCATGAATTTTAACTAATATGAAGCATTTCATAAACACCCCATAGATGGCGTGAGTGGCGCTGTCCATGACATGGCGATACGGAACCCTCGGTGCGCGAGTTCGACTCGCACTTGGCCGGTTTTTTTTAATACGGAGGAAAGTGGCGTTTGCAGTGTTGCCAGTTCCCGAAAAAAAAATTAAATAATCATGCAATTGTGATAATTTGATCGATTGATTAACTAGTGAAATGCTGTAAACTTGAATATTTACCTAATTTAGAATTTGATCGACATAATCTTCAGCAAAATATAGATAGAAAAAGTTAAGTTGGCATCACCACAACAGCTAGGCCATATGTGTGAAGGTCGTGTCATTTTATATCGGCTACACTGAACTGGACGGAAAACACGAACTATTTACATAGCCGTTTCGACCGACGTTTCGCTTAGTGCGGTGGTACCAACCCGGCCGGGATAAACCCTACCACCTAGTAAGGTAAGAAGGGACGGGACCTACAGTTTTACCTGGAATCCGAACCACGGTCAGCCTCCAACGGTCGAGCGGTCACCCATCCAAGTACAGACCGCGCCCAGGTGTGCTTAACAACATTCGACCGAGCGCACCACTGAGCTACCGAGACTGAAACTGCTGCACTGGCTCAAAAAGCACCGTTCCGAGCGCTCTATTTGTACCAGAGATTTAATTATTAGCAGCTTTTCATAATAAATTAACTGTATTTATCAAATACGAATGCGATGGAATTATTAAAATTTATCTGAAATTAGCTTGTATGATAAAATCAATGATAAAATCATTAGTAACATTTACGTCCACATTCAATTGGTCCATCACCGCAGCATCAGAGTGTTCCGCTATCGGCGGAGAACGGGCGATACTCGCAATAATGCCACGCACTCTGATATGATAATGTTACCAGTATATCGATACGAGTTGCGAATTATTATTATTATTGCGCAGTATTTTATTGGCGCCCAACTTACTTTCATTCCATTATCATTTTGTATTATTTACTTTGTGGTGCACTAAATGGACGTATTTACATAATATTATTCCTCGTACGTTAATTTTATTACCCGACTAGGGTGAAGCTAAAGGGAAGCGTTGTTAACGTGTATGTATGTATGTAGGTATGTTTTTATTCATGTGTTATCTATGCTTCATTCTGTAGCCTAAAGTCTAGAACGATAAAAAAGGTATGGACCCCGGACTGGCAAATGCTTGTATGAGAACTAGCGACGCCGAGTTGCGGGGAGCGGAGTGTACTTACCGATGATAAGATATTCCACTAATTCTGCACACTAAACTTGGCTGTAGTGTTTTTCCACGTAAACACATAGCATGCGGGCACTTTAAACAGGTTTTTGCGAACGCGGCCGATGATAGACTGACGGGCCAACGCGCGACCGTCCATACAAAACAAGCATGCTTTTGCTTATATCGTGTTACGCTGGCGAGGATAGGGTTCGGATTCCATACCTTTTTTATCGTTATAGCCTAAAGTACTAGGCCGATTTTATGTAAGACTAGCTTTTGCCCGCGGCTTCGGTCGCGGTAGACTCTTTAATAGCAAATCCGATTTAAAGCGGAAATATGATAATAGCGATCGCTTCTCTTAGATTCTCTCTCTCTTTCCCGTCCATACTATACTTTCTTTGATACTGTTCAGCCCTAAGACTATTTAGCGTGATGGTTTATAGCCTAATAGTGAGCCTCAAGAACATCAAAGAGCATCAACATATTTTTCAGGGGTTGCGGAGTTTACCTCAAACATACATACAGACACGTTGCCTTTTATAATAAGTAGAGATGAGATAAGACGTCATTCGATTCGTCTCACTCACGAAGCGTGGCATGGATAGGGTACACATACAAATAATCAAAATGCTGAGCGCTATAGAAGCCGTATTGTCTAACCAAAAAAAATAAATTTCCTCAAATCCCATCTAGCCTAACTTTGTTTAGCGAGAGCTTGAAAAGGCGATTTCAAAAACATTCTACACATTTAATTATCGCTTAGAACTAAGAACGAATTTAAAAAAAAAAGAAAAATATTAAAATAGTAAAAAGGCCCGACTACAACAATCAAGCTCGGACTACAACAAATTAAGCCCAGTAGAAAAAGGGGGTGTAAAATACTAAAGCATTTTCCACACCTCGACTAACTTTCCTTAATTCCTTAGTTCTTCATAGTCGGTTTTTTTAAACTATTATTTTTAATACTTCTATATTTTTTTTTTTATTAACCCCATAGAAAAATAATTTATTTAATATAATAAGTTAAATTAAAATACAATAAGAACTACCTAATAAACATAAAAAAGCTCCTCTAGAGTTCGGCATGTCGGGAATGTGCCCATAACGCTCGCAGCATTCCCTCTCTGCACAGCGAAGCTTATTCTCTCCCTTAAAAACTTTTCCGAATTTTGAACGCTGGTTGTTTCCCCAATTTTTTTACCTAAAATATGCACAAGTGATTTTGAAGCCTTGCACCACGGGCCGTAGGTTTCGAAAGCTAGCGGAATAAACAAATACATAGTTTTGGTTGACAATGCTTTAGTACTTGTTTATCTTCAGACGGGCACTATTATGAATAATTGTTAAGCGAGAATGTCTACTAAACTCACCTTTCCCTATTACTAAAACCGTCCTGCCGCTACGCGCTACCGGCCGTCGCGCGCCGCCCTGCCCCAATAAGCCACACCATAATTTTACTTAGTTTCTTTTTTACCTAAGCTCTTCACCCCCGTTGATTGATTGCGGCCTTATCCGGGCTAAACATAATGGAGACGCGCATGATACATTGAAGTCGGCTCTCGCCCTTGTACAAATACTAATGTGAAGCCGGATTACCTTGTCGTGTAAGCTTCAACATAATGCCATTGTTGCCAAATTGGGGATCTTTTTCTAAATATTTACTTCATGTAAGGACATCTTGCGGAATAAAACAATGTATTATTTCAATAAATGAGGGTATTATTATTTCATCTCTTTATTTACACATTTACATATTTACATTTATTTTACATATACAAAGTATAAAAATACAAACATATACCTACAATTAATATAACTGATACTATGCTATTACGCTAGCGTATATTAAATAGAAATAAAATTACCATCTAGGCATATAAAAAATAAAAGGAGCTTCCACCACCGGCGGCAGCGGGGCGAACCAAGGCTACCGATGGTCGGGTCCCAAAGAGAGAAACCTCCGGACGATGCGTGGAGTGTCCAGCAGGGCTCCCTTCTGGATCTGGCCCTTGACCCAACCACTCAGCGACAGCCTCTCAAGGTGGTCGTCGAGGCTCTTCGCTGTCAGCCCATGCGCCGAAACGACTATGGTCACAACGATCGTCGAGTCGACGGACCACATTTTGGTAACCTCGTGCTGCAGATTCAGATACTTTAACTTCCGTCGTTTAGTCTGGCCGTCATTCGGATTCCAAGGATTCTACGTAAAACTGTAGGTATCTTCCCTTCTTAGCTTACCAAGTAGTAAGAAAAATTAATAATTAAAGTTATGATTTCCTGTTATTTTGTCAGCCCTGTTAGCTCAGGCGCGGTTAGTACTTGGATGGGTGACCCTGACCGCTCGACCGTTGGAGGCTGACCGTGGTTCGGATTCCACGTAAAACTGTAGGGGACCTACAGTTTTACGTGTACCCGGTACTTTAAAGGAATAGCCCCACTGCATCTCTCCCCGTGTATGTCGTAAAAGGCGACTAAGGGATATGACTCCCTTCTTACCTTACTAGTTGGTAGGGTTCATCCCGCCCAGGTTGACACCACCGGCACTGAATGAAACGTCGGTCGAAACGGCTATGTAAATAGTTCGTGTTTTCCGTCCAGTTAAGTGTAGCTGACATGAAATGAAGGGAAGCACTGACATGACACATAGTTCACCCGGTGTTATGGGCTGACTGCTGACATCTCGGGTGTTGTGGGTGATGTAGCCAACCGTGTCAGTTTCCATAAAAAAAAAAAACAAATAGAAAATATTTCTAAAAATCGTCAATTTAGTTTTAGTATCATAGTCTACAAACGCAGTATCTCATAAAACAAAGTAACTTACTCCATGACCTTCCCTTACAGATTTATGATTACTATTGATAGTTAGGTATAGCTATATAGTGTAAATTCTAATTTTACATCTGTTCCTAGTGATCAATAATTGATCATAATTCATAAGGGTGCCATTAATATTAATTTGTTATGTTTAGGATAAGGACAAGATGCCGTGATAAAGGGCGACAGGCTCGCCACCTCTCACCTTGGCGCGGTTCTTCCACCGAGTCATGCAGCAGGTGGGTTTTCGTGCGTTACCTGCTGCTTGGTCGATTTAATCTTGTTCGAATACTTTGCGAAACGTGGTGGTCGGTGTTGCGCTGTAATTTACCAGAGTTCTTGCAGCACAACACTGATTACTCTGCTTACCCCGATTGTCGGGACTCAGCGTGTGAGATATGATATGATAATGATTTTTATGTTCATATAATAACACTATATAAATGCACTGGGAATTTACTAAAATATATCTATCTATACATATAATAAAATCGTAGAGGTAAGAAAGTCTGTACATTGAATGTATTCGGAAAAAAACTAACCAGGGTGGCTTAAAATGAGATACTGAACATGTTAGAACAGTTTTTAAAATTTTTGTTTGTTTGTTTGTTTGTCTGTACGCGCATCACGCAAAAACCACTGAACGGAATTAGACGAAACTTTGTATAGTGGCAGTTTATATGCCGGGTTAACATAATACGTAAAAAAAAATAACAAAAATAAAAATAAAATTAACAATTATAAACATTATTGCGCGTTTAAAATCACGTAGTCCAAAGTGCATAATTATATCTTGAGAACTGTCAGCAAATACAATTTGAACAAAAAATATTCATTCGAAATTTAAAAATAAGTAGATACAACGAAAATGACAGTTCTTCTTTTTTATAACTTGAACACAATAGTCTATACATATCTATTCTTTCTATACATATCATAAAATCGTAAATGCAAAAATGTCTATTTGTACGCGCATCTCGCAAAAACCACTGAACGGAATTTGACGAAACTTTTTATAGTGACAGTGTATATCCCGGATGAACATAATAATTAAAAAATATAATAAAAATCACCTAATCCAAAGTAAAGGTAAAAAACTATTTTAAATGTCATGTTGACAACGGAGAACTGTCATCTCGACGTGAGCTGGCCGGTGACAAATTGTTTGATAAATAAAAATAATAATTGAAAGTCGAAGTTATGTCGCTGTCATTGGTGCAATAAAATTTATATATCTGTTGCCCGCGGCTTCGCTCGCGTGAAATTCGTATTTAAAAAAAAGAAAGTAAGTAACTAAAGGCGGGCCCGAAGGCGGATCTGCGCTCACGTAAACGATATTCTTTCTCGATGAAAGTAACTAAGGGCGAGGCGGAAGGCGGAGCTGAGTTCAGGAAGAAGAAAAACATTTTTGAAGAAAGTAAGTAACTAAGGGCGAGGCCGAAGGCCGAGCTCTATTCTGGAAGACCATAAACCTTCTCGAAGAAAGTAAGTAACTATGGGCGAGGCCGCAGGCCGAGCTGCGTTCAGGAAGAAGCTAAACCATCTTGAAGAAAGTAAGTAACTAAGGCGAGGCCGAAGGCCGAGCTACGTTCGGATAATTGAAAAACCATCTCGAAGAAAGCAAGTAACTAAGGGCGAGGCCGAAGGCCGAGCTGCGTTCAGGAAGAAGCTAAACCATCTTGAAGAAAGTAAGCAACTAAGGCGAGGCCGAAGGCCGAGCTACGTTCTGACAAATGATAAACCATCTCGAAGAAAGCAAGCAACTAAGGGCGAGGCCGAAGGCCGAGCTGCGTTCAGGAAGAAGCTAAACCATCTCGAATAAAGTTAATTAATATTAAAATTGAGTTAATTTAATTTAAATTTTATTATAAAGTCCACGCTTCTAACGGCAAATATACCGTGCATCCTAGAACCTCGCGGTTATTCCCGGCTGGATGGAAAGAGGCCCGATGCTATCACCTTAGTGCCATGGACTAAGGGTAGTTCTTTGATGTGGGACGCCACTTTTGTTCTCATTGGCTCCAAGTCACGTTAGGACATCTTCAAGAGCGGCTGGCGCGGCCGAGGCTGGGGCGGAGAGCCTCAAACGCAGCAAATATAGAAATATAATTCAAGATTTCGAATCTGTTGCGTTTGCGGTTGAAACCCTCGGTCCGTGGAGCAGTGAAGCCAAAAGAGGCTTGAGCTGGTTGACGCAACTGGTGTCCCGTCATCAAGGGCTTATGTACTTGATTCAAAGGGTAAGCCTTGCCATCCAGCGGGGTAATGCCGCAAGTGCTCTAAGAACATTTGAAAATGCCCGTTTTGATAGTTATTTTAATGTTTGTTAGGTAGGTTTAATTCTTTAGTTATTAATATTACTTTTGTATTTTTATGAAATAAATAGATTGAGTAAACGATATTATATTCTATCGAAGAAAGGAAGTCTTTAAGGGCGAGGCCCGAAGGCGGAAGAGGGTTTTTGGTTTACCTGAACGGAGCTCGGCATTCGGCCTCGCACTTAGATCCTTCCTTTCTTCCAGAAGGTTTATCGTCTTCCTGAACGCAGCTCGGTCTTCGGCCTCGCCCTTACTTACTTCCTTTATTTGAGAAAGATTTATCGTTTACCTGAAAGCAGCTCGGCCTTCGGCCTCGCCCTTAGTTACTTACATTCTTCTTTGGAATACGAATTTCACGCGAGCGGAGCCGCGGGCTCAGCTAGTATATAAATAAAGTAAGCCTCTGTGGACATAATACCTAATCTCTAATGTGAGTGCTTAATATGGGAGCGAAATTAATAACATTCAATAGAATAGACCAAGACAATAAATATTATTGTCATCCGATTCAGGAATTGGGCGTGTTGGCTTATTGGTAGAATTTACGAGCTATTTACGTATGATGAACGCTGGCTTTTACTTGTTCTATGGTTTATTATACATATTTTGAATTTTACCTTTTCTTTTGTTCTGTCATCATAGATAACAGATAAAAATTTTTAAGCTGTTCAAAGAAAAAAGGTAAAAATATGTATTCTCATAAACACATTAAAAAAACTACAATCTTAATTTATTGCTGCCTAACTATTCTAATATATGTATATAATTAACTTAACTAATATATTTTGTAATTTTTTTTCTTATTAAGCGCGACGTATGGCGCCGAACCACCAATAAGGTGTCTAGCGACGCCCATGGACATTCGGACGCATGCGGGGGCTGCGAATGGCATGCCGGCCTGACAGATGCCCGCCCATTCACGCCTCTTAGACCCGAGACTATACTTGGGGGGAAATATGTGGGCAGGTAGAGTTTTCCAGAGTTTACCGGTTCTGTGGAGGAAGGATCTGCAGAACCGATTGGTACGCATCCGCGGTAAGTCCACCGTTCTGGGTCCAGCGTATAGGGATGCAATCCCTGCCCGGTTCACGTTGTACGTATAATTTTTTTAAGTGTTTATTTACATTTTTAGGTGTTCTGCCTCTTAAACTAGCCCACAGGCTGTACTGCAGTACCGGTTGGACCATGCTTCGGATTCCACGTAAAACAGTGGGTCCCTTTCCTTCTTAGTTTTGTCGTATGGTTTATCCAGCCCAGGTTGGTACCACCGCACTGAATGAAATGTCGGTCGAAATATCGATCGCTGTGTAAATAGTTCGCGGTTTCCGTCCAGTTCAGTGTAGCCGACATGAAATGATGGGAAGCACTGACATGGCATCTATTTCGCCAGGTGTTATGAGCTGACATCACGGATGTTGTAGGTGATGTAGCCAACCGTGTCAGTTTCCATAAAATAAGTTTGAAATAGGTTTTCACCGTCAAAATAAAAAAAAACTTCGTGTAAATGTAAGTAGCCGAGCGTAACTCGAGGCTCGCTCTGTGCTCGGAGCCACGCATATTTCCATTTATATTGGTATTCGTGGATGAAGAAGAAATGCATAAATCTAGGTTACAGCGCGCTCGCCTGCTCGACTGATATGAATGACAAGATCTCGTGGTTTTGTTAAGATTAAATTTAATAACATTACCGGAGCCCGTTCAGCACGCTGTAAAATTGTCTGAGATATTTACATAGGGTGGGGTGAGAAGTGATGCGTGCTCATGTGATTATGCCGTCGCACATAGGGGTATTTGACCCTAAAACGTGCTCAAAATTATTTTATAATTGCAATATTTTCTAAATAGTGCTATAGTACCTTTCTGATTGCCTCTCAAGAAAATAACCATCAAACTGGTATTTTTATTACTAGGTAAGTATTAATAGTGGCTACGATTAATAGGTGCCAAAATAAAACTCGACTAAAAAAAGTAAAAAACGAGCCTGCCGTCTATGCATGTTCAAGTTTTCTTGAAGTTCTGTAAATATAAACAAAGGTATGTCATACTTATCCTTGATGCCCCTATATTTTATTCCCCGCACTCAATTTAGAAAAAAAAATACATAAAAAAAAGTGGGAAAAAATCTAACCTTTTTTTACTTTAAAGTAAGCTCTCAATATTGCAATCTATTAAATAAGATAACATACTGCACTGGGTCGAACTGAGAAATACAACAAAAAGTCTCGTGTTTTAAAGAAATTTTCGAACATTTATATAAATGTAACACGTATTAAAATAACACCGACAACTTTGTCAATATCGATTAACACTGATAAAAACATTAATAGTAGTGATAGTAGATACCCTCTTCAGTATTATCGATGACTAAAGTCTCACTAACACGACTACCTTTATAGTAATAAAATGTTCAAACACGCGCGAATTATGTCTTCAAATTAACATGCAACTTAGGCGACGAAAACAGCTACACTGAATCGACTCTGGACTGAAAGCTTACTGATTCAGCGCTGCGAAACTAAGGCGATATGGACTGGCAACTATACCCTGAGACAAAAATATTATTGCTTTCCTTTTCTAATGCGTTTTCAGTTTTGCATTTATGAGCATATCTTGTCATACGCGTAACCCTATGTGCGCCGTTCCTTAAAGCGTGTGTTATGCGGCCGCAGGAACTCACGACGATCGTTGCCTAATCTATACATATAATAAAATCGTAGAGGTAAGAAAGTCTGTACATTGAATGTATTCGGAAAAAAACTAACCAGGGTGGCTTAAAATGAGATACTGAACATGTTAGAACAGTTTTTAAAATTTTTGTTTGTTTGTTTGTTTGTCTGTACGCGCATCACGCAAAAACCACTGAACGGAATTAGACGAAACTTTGTATAGTGGCAGTTTATATGCCGGGTTAACATAATACGTAAAAAAAAATAACAAAAATAAAAATAAAATTAACAATTATAAACATTATTGCGCGTTTAAAATCACGTAGTCCAAAGTGCATAATTATATCTTGAGAACTGTCAGCAAATACAATTTGAACAAAAAATATTCATTCGAAATTTAAAAATAAGTAGATACAACGAAAATGACAGTTCTTCTTTTTTATAACTTGAACACAATAGTCTATACATATCTATTCTTTCTATACATATCATAAAATCGTAAATGCAAAAATGTCTATTTGTACGCGCATCTCGCAAAAACCACTGAACGGAATTTGACGAAACTTTTTATAGTGACAGTGTATATCCCGGATGAACATAATAATTAAAAAATATAATAAAAATCACCTAATCCAAAGTAAAGGTAAAAAACTATTTTAAATGTCATGTTGACAACGGAGAACTGTCATCTCGACGTGAGCTGGCCGGTGACAAATTGTTTGATAAATAAAAATAATAATTGAAAGTCGAAGTTATGTCGCTGTCATTGGTGCAATAAAATTTATATATCTGTTGCCCGCGGCTTCGCTCGCGTGAAATTCGTATTTAAAAAAAAGAAAGTAAGTAACTAAAGGCGGGCCCGAAGGCGGATCTGCGCTCACGTAAACGATATTCTTTCTCGATGAAAGTAACTAAGGGCGAGGCGGAAGGCGGAGCTGAGTTCAGGAAGAAGAAAAACATTTTTGAAGAAAGTAAGTAACTAAGGGCGAGGCCGAAGGCCGAGCTCTATTCTGGAAGACCATAAACCTTCTCGAAGAAAGTAAGTAACTATGGGCGAGGCCGCAGGCCGAGCTGCGTTCAGGAAGAAGCTAAACCATCTTGAAGAAAGTAAGTAACTAAGGCGAGGCCGAAGGCCGAGCTACGTTCGGATAATTGAAAAACCATCTCGAAGAAAGCAAGTAACTAAGGGCGAGGCCGAAGGCCGAGCTGCGTTCAGGAAGAAGCTAAACCATCTTGAAGAAAGTAAGCAACTAAGGCGAGGCCGAAGGCCGAGCTACGTTCTGACAAATGATAAACCATCTCGAAGAAAGCAAGCAACTAAGGGCGAGGCCGAAGGCCGAGCTGCGTTCAGGAAGAAGCTAAACCATCTCGAATAAAGTTAATTAATATTAAAATTGAGTTAATTTAATTTAAATTTTATTATAAAGTCCACGCTTCTAACGGCAAATATACCGTGCATCCTAGAACCTCGCGGTTATTCCCGGCTGGATGGAAAGAGGCCCGATGCTATCACCTTAGTGCCATGGACTAAGGGTAGTTCTTTGATGTGGGACGCCACTTTTGTTCTCATTGGCTCCAAGTCACGTTAGGACATCTTCAAGAGCGGCTGGCGCGGCCGAGGCTGGGGCGGAGAGCCTCAAACGCAGCAAATATAGAAATATAATTCAAGATTTCGAATCTGTTGCGTTTGCGGTTGAAACCCTCGGTCCGTGGAGCAGTGAAGCCAAAAGAGGCTTGAGCTGGTTGACGCAACTGGTGTCCCGTCATCAAGGGCTTATGTACTTGATTCAAAGGGTAAGCCTTGCCATCCAGCGGGGTAATGCCGCAAGTGCTCTAAGAACATTTGAAAATGCCCGTTTTGATAGTTATTTTAATGTTTGTTAGGTAGGTTTAATTCTTTAGTTATTAATATTACTTTTGTATTTTTATGAAATAAATAGATTGAGTAAACGATATTATATTCTATCGAAGAAAGGAAGTCTTTAAGGGCGAGGCCCGAAGGCGGAAGAGGGTTTTTGGTTTACCTGAACGGAGCTCGGCATTCGGCCTCGCACTTAGATCCTTCCTTTCTTCCAGAAGGTTTATCGTCTTCCTGAACGCAGCTCGGTCTTCGGCCTCGCCCTTACTTACTTCCTTTATTTGAGAAAGATTTATCGTTTACCTGAAAGCAGCTCGGCCTTCGGCCTCGCCCTTAGTTACTTACATTCTTCTTTGGAATACGAATTTCACGCGAGCGGAGCCGCGGGCTCAGCTAGTTCTATATAATACAAGCTTTTGCCCGCGGCTTCGCTTGCGTGAAATTCGTATATAGAAAAAAGTTAGTAAGGCCGCTACGCAAACTTTTATTTCGGCGCGCGGAACAATATCGTTTGTATCAGACACCACACATCTTAGCGTAACCGGAACTGGATTTTATTTAGCCTATCCTGTGTTTCATATAGGTAAATGTGCTTGTACGGAGTTTCATCGATTTCAGATGATCGGTTTAAGAGTTATAGAGGAACATACATGCACACGTACGTGCATACATACAGAAAATATTTCTAAAAATCGTCAATTTAGTTTTAGTATCATACATAGAGTCTACAAACGCAGTATCTCATGAAACAAAGTAACTTACTTTATGACCATCCCTTACAGATTTATTATTAGTGAGTCTACAAACGCAGTATCTCATAAAACAAACTAACTTACTCTACGACCATCCCTTACAGATTTATTATTAGTATTGATATTGATTGACGCGAGTGAAGTCAAAACGAGTCGTGGCTTTTCCCTATGTTCCTATATGTAGCAATGTTATTGTAGATCCGATTTATTCCGAAGCCCAGATCATTGAATATTTCTTTCATTTATGGCAATCTTTATGGTCAATTAGTACGTTTATTATAAAACTCAGATTTGTATATATATCAGTGGTGCCAATACTTTTTTCTATGAACATCTTCACATCTTCACCTACAAAAAATTAAAGGTGTGAGATCGACACCTTGTAGCAAAAGTTTTCTTTATTCAATAATGAAATTTGTAGACATTTTTGTTTGAATTGAAAGCTATGTGAACATGAATTACATGACATTTTCAGCGATCGACCTAAAAGCCTCTTGGGATCGACCGTTTGAGCACCACTGATATATTATTTTTACAATCAATACTAATAATAAATCTGTAAGGGATAGTTTAGTCATGGAGTAAGTTACTTTGTTTTGTGAGATAACACGTTTGTAGGCTCTATGTATGATACTAAAACTATATTGACCTTTTTTAGAAATCTTTTCTGTATGTATGTATGTTCCTCCATAACTCTTAACGCGATCATCCGAATTCGATGAAGCTTCGTACAAGCACATTTAACTACACGGGACACAGGATATTATGCTAAATAAAATTCAGCTCCGGTTACGCTAAGATGTGGCTCTCATACAAACCGAATTGTTCCGCGCGCCGAAATAAAGGTACAGTAGCGGGCTTACTTACAATACATACATACATATCACACACGCTGAATCCCGAAAAACGGGGTAAGCAGAGTAATCAGTGTTGTGCTGCAAGAACTCTGGTAAATTACAGCACAACACCGGCCTTTACTTACAATCTTCTTTTTAAATACGAATTTCACGCGAGCGAAGCTGCGGGCAAAAGCTAGTATACAATATAGGAAAAAAACACATATAATTATTGCAAAATACACTCGGTCATCCGCCGCCGCTAAAATTTAAATATAACTAGAATACTTTGAAAACACGGCACGTAAGAAGAATAATATTGTGAGAAAAAATATTATTACCGGGAAAAAAAAACAATTTGAAAATAGAGGTCGGAAGAGAACCGCTAATAAATATTGGCGAAGATTCCGTTCAAGCAGTGTCATCTCTAAGTTTTTTTTTGTCGAAAGGTCAGTCGAGCGACGAATTCTCCGGGGAGAGGCAAAAAGTTCGCTCGTAATGCTTATCATGCTGAAGCATGGATGGCAAATTGTCTTGGTCGCAAAACTATACCATACCAGTGGACTCTCTTCATAGTAGTTATGAATTCACAAACAGCCTTGTGGTGTAGCCTGGTTTCGCCCCGTCACCGGTGCTGAAAACTCTGTTTGTTAGTATACAATTTTTTATTTTAATGTTGTAAAGATGTAAAATGCATATAAAAAGAAATGTGTGATTGATAAGAGATAATTATAATTGTATATAATTGTTCATTTTTAGGGTTCCTTACCTCAAAAGGGGAAAAAGCGGTACCATTATAGGATGACTTCGTTGTCCGTCTGTCTGTCTGTCTGTCAAGACCGTTTTTCTCATCAACGGGTAGAGGTATTTCCTCGGAGGTGTATTGTCAACGCAATCACAAGATACAGCCATTTATGTTGCATATTTTTGTACTGGCAAATCAAATCAAAACCTATAGCGTACTCCCCGTTAACCTAGAATGATGCTTGGTAATAAGCAAGTTCTCACAGTATGTAAATGAAAAATCAGTTTTTTTTTCATTTGTAGTACTGTCATAAAAAATATATTTTCGTATATTTCAACTACACGAATGCCTGACAGTCAAACCTTTGCTGTAGTTTTTTATTTAGCTGTTTCGTCATTTTCCAAAACACAATAATTTTTGTATACATACATAATACAAATATTATATTATGTGATGGTACGGCACCCTCGGTGCGCGAGTCCAACTCGCACTTGGCGGCTTTTTATTATTTTAGTTAGATTCAAGACAATTAAATAATTTGACAATAGCTCAAACATGTGTATTATTCCTCCCTCGTGTGTCACAGAATACTCAGGGACATAATTAGAGGCCGATTCGTAAGTGTAATGATGCTCCAATTCGAGCTTTCCATAAAAAAATTAAATAAAAAATAAATTATGTACTAAATCAAATTACTAAATATGTATTAACACAAGTATGGCTTTTTATTTAAACATCATGTACTTATGACGTATATTTATTAATAAGTAAGTAATTAATAAGTATTTTTATACTACTTCTTTCTCTATTCTCATTTCTCTCAGCTCTTTTACTACCTACTCACATTTCACTATATTAATCGAATCTCAAACATCCAACGTTCGATTCTAAGAAATATCAGTAAGGGATAAGTCCGCCTTTGCACCTTATGTAAATGCTCCGATTTGCTTGTTACTGTTGAATGTTTCTTGAAATAATAAAGCATTTTCTCTTCTATTCTAAATAATCGACTAAACCAGTCGTGTCCAATACAAAGTGTGTTCGAGGCTGCAGTGAAAACAAATTTTATCCGGCTATACGAATAATACATTAATATGGTATGTTATCCGTCCTGAAATAACAGCTATATGTACTTACAAGTTTAACTTTTTTCGGTTAACCCATCGGATAAACCCGGATAATACGGATTTACCCTTTTAACCAAAATTTATTCGAATCAGTCATCGCCTTTCCTTTCCACTTACTAGCTTTTTAACCGACTTCAAATAACATCCTTGGACGGACATCCGGACGGATGGTAACCCTATTTACATGGAAATCACGGTTCGGAGGCACTGACGCCTCTGCTAATGTATTATTTGTGTATATTGTATAGTATGGCATCCCCGTTTGTTTTTCCAATAAAATAAAAAAATATAAAAGTTCGAGAATATTATTTTAAAAGAAGAAACGATACATACCCAATCTTAAGGTTAGCCCATTTTTTAAGATACATTTTTTTATTACTTAATAACTTAATTATTTTATTACAAACTTAGCTAAAAACCATCGCGATTAAACCAGCTTTCGAATAAAAAAACCCGTATCCAAATCGATCCATCCGTTTGGGAGCTACGATGCCACAGATAGACACACCGCACACGTTAAACTTACAACACCCCTCTTTTTTCATCGAGGGTTAAAAATCGTCTTCGTCCAATACCTTGCCTTCTTCTTTGCGTCTGCCTTAGTTTTGTTTTTATTATTTTAGTAATAGTACCATGTAATGTTTGTTTAGTTTAGTTTTGTTTTGTTCTGTTTTAATTTAATTAATTAGTTATTTTAAATTATTAGAATTTTTTCTATTTTAACTGTTTATTTATCAGTTTTGATTTCTTTAAATGTACTTTTCTTTCTCTTACGCTATATACTTGTTTTATCTGTAGTGACCTATTAGCGGTGTATGTGTGACCCATTGTATTTTTGTAAATTTTGTGTTGATCACACTGTTGGTTACTCTAAATAAATAAAAAAAAAATACAGAATTGGTAAAAAAGTTTCAATAATACTGTGGTTTGAAACGAACAGGAAACTTACACTAAAATATCTTAAGTTATTTTCCTTTTATTATATTTTACATTCCCACACTCAAGTATTTTGCTACTACCTACTTATATCCCACAACATACGACTCTCAAACATCCAAAGGTTGACTGGGAGAAATCCCTGTAAGGGATAAGTCTGCCTTTGCCCCTCATATAAATTACTTATCGTTTGTTACTGTAAACTGTTTTGGAGCAACAAAGTATTTCTATCTTAGTTGCTACTTAAAACTAAACTTACAATAAAGATTCAAGATTCTGTGATGCACGGGGATTGCGATTGCCATGCCGGACTGACGGTGTAGCCTTTTCGCGCCCCTTTTGAAAAACCCCAGGCTATACTTGGTAGGAAATAGTCTTACTGCGAGGAATAAAGTTCTCTGCACGTGGATGGGCCCTTACATAAATTTTCAGAAAACATTAGGTTTAGTTCATTAATCCCATGTAGGTGCAGCCGACGATCTGTACTATGAATAGATTGGATGAGCGTACGAAGATGTAGTTCCCTCCACTGAGTCGTCCTAGTTATTACATTTATTTGTAAAAAACATATAATACTTAATTGTTTTTGATTTGACTTGATTATATGAAATATCAAAATTGACAATGGCACTATACACCAGATATAGGTAATGTAAATAGACAGAGTGGTCAGATTCTTCAGTATTCATGTTTACGCTGTAAATATTGACGTTCTTGTGAGCGATAGTATGGGTTAATTATTATTTATTTATTATTATTCCTTTATTAACACATTTTCTTTTTATAACAATTTTAAATTTTTTATAAACTAAAAATTAAATCTAAAATTGGTATAAAAACAAATGGAGTTTCCACCACCGGCGCGGCGGCGGGGCGAACCCAGGCTACCGATGGTCGGGTCCCAAAGAGAGGAACCTCCGGACGATGCGTGCAGTGTCGAGCAGGGCTGCCTTCTGGATCTGGCCCTTGACCCAACTACTCAGCGAGAGCCTCTCAAGGTGGTCGTCGAGGCTTTTCGCTGTCAGCCCATGCGCCGAAACGACTATGGGCACAACGATTCACAACGGTCCACATTGATGCTAACCTATACTACATATGTATTACGAGGACTATTAACCTGTTTAACATAGGGCAGATTAAAATTAGCTAAAAGGAATCTTAAAGTCTAACACAGAAAGTCCTACCAAGGAATAATACAAAACAAATTATAATAATAATAATCAACATCAACCGGCCTGCTTGGGGCTATCGGGGCTCCGTGCTCTGACTACAGCCCCCGCTGCCGGCGTGGCGGTACGGTGCGCAACGGCGGCGCACGCACGAGGATCAAGATCCATGAAAGGACTGCGTGTCGTCGCCCCGCAGCCGGTGGATACGGAGCTCTCCGAGATGGGGGTGGTGGTGGCCTACGTGTCTAGTACCACCACCTATCGCTCGTAGCTTGCCTCGCGTCGTCTCGGAGAGCTCCGTAGCCACGGCCTGCACCCGCCGGCGTGCTTGGAGGTCCGCCTCCCGCCGCCGGCGAGAATACCGTTTTTTGTTTTTGTCTGTTTGTATTAATTTTGTATAGGTATTTTATTTTATAATTATATAAAATTAATGTAAATATGTATCAAAAAACGTGAAAATAAAGATATAATAATAATAATAATATCGATGCTGATATAATGTCGATGCTGAAGACAACTGAAAATTTCAGCACGGACATTGGAATGGAGTTCGGAATAGACAAGTGTGCGAGCATCCATATAAAACGAGGGAGGGTCATGGCCTCCGACGGGATTCAACTCTCGGAGTCGGTGAACATTCGAGCCCTCTCTGACGAAGAAACCTACAAATATTTGGGTATGCAGGAGTGCCTTGGTATCAAGGATACGGTCATGAAACAACATGCAAAGGCTAAATTCTATCACCGTCTCACAATAGTACTGAAAAGTCTATTGTCGGGCGGTAATAAAATCAGAGCCTACAACGGTTGGGTCATGCCCGTTCTTATATACACCTTTGGCATACTCAAATGGTCTCAGACTGAGCTGGACGCCCTGGACAGAAAGGTCAGAACGCTGATGACGACGTCCCGGATGCATCACCCACGATCATCGGTCATGAGATTGTATATCCCGCGGAAGTGTGGGGGTAGAGGTATGCTAAATGCCAAAAACCTACATAACCGCGAGGTATGCAATCTCCGTCAGTATTTTATGGAAAAGACTGATGTTTGTGAGATGCACCGCGATGTCGTCGTCAGTGATAAAGGCCTTACCCCGTTGGACATGGGAAAAGAGGACTGGCGGAAGCCAGTTGTACTGAGCACCGAGGACCGCCTGGAAGTATGGAAAGGCAAGGCGCTGCACGGTAGGTACTTCCGGTCTCTCACGGGGCCGGATGTAGATCAACTCGCCTCCGTGCACTGGCTACGCTTCGGGGACCTCTTTGGGGAAACCGAGGGTTTTGTCTGTGCAATACAAGACGAAGTTGTCAAGACCAACAATTACAGGAGATTCATTATGAAGGATGGCACCATTGACATCTGCCGCGCCTGCCACAAACCTGGCGAATCCCTCAGACATGTAATCTCCGGTTGTTCGCAACTTGCCAACTCCGAGTATTTGCACAGGCACAACCTAGTAGCCAGGATCATCCATCAGCAACTTGCTTTGAAGTTCAACCTTGTCGGCTCGGAGGTGCCTTACTACAAGTATAACCCACAGCCAGTTCTCGAAAATGCTCACATCACGCTCTACTGGGACCGGTCGATTATCACTGATAGGACTATTATGGCTAATAGACCTGACATAGTGATAATCGACCGGGAGGCGCGGCGCGCAGCGCTCGTCGACATCACGGTGCCGCATGACGAGAACCTTGTGAAGGCAGAAAAAGACAAGATGTTAAAATACATCGATCTGTCTCACGAGGTTACCGACATGTGGCCCGTGGACTCGACGATCGTTGTGCCCATAGTCTTGTCTGCGCATGGGCTGATAGCGAAGAGCCTCGACCATCATCTCAAGAGGCTCTCACTAGAGCCACTTGCTTGGATCAAGGGTCAGATGCAGAAGGCGGTCTTGCTCGACACCGCTCGAATTGTCCGAAGGTTTCTCTCTCTCGGGTCCGACCATCGGTAGTCTGGGTTCGCCCCGCCGCCGGTGGTGGAAATTCCATTTTGTTATTTTATATTAATTTTAGATTTAAGTTTTTTATGTAAAATTAATATAAAAAAGAAATGTGTCAATAAACGAATAAATTATAATAATAATATGTTTATTTGTCAGACACAAAGATCCACATTGTACAATAATGAATTATTACAAAAAAGACAATATATTATGAAAAATGAATAAAAATATTACATACCCACCCATTATTTTCTCCTCCGCGAATGGGTACCCAACATAATATGTTCCCACTCGCGGAATATCGGACTGTAACACCATTGTGTGAGACCTTGCACAACTTCGTTGTCACTTTTGAACAGACGTCGTCCAAATTTGTATACTCGGGTTCGCATAATGGCACAAAAATCAAAAACTCCATTTTCGGCAAACATGGTTGACGCACTGCAAAAGCGTGGCAACCTCATTAACTGCCGGAATGTGTTATTGTATTGGATTCTTATGCCATTATACGAATTTTTAGTGCTGTCTGTCCAAAGTTGACATGTGTAGAAGGTCTGGCAGAACGCTCTAAAAAGTGTCAGTTTTACCTCCTCCGTGCACTTTCCGAATCTTCTGGCCAACATATTGCCAACCACAGAGAGAGACCTGCGCTGCCTCTCCATATCACTGTCATCCTTCAGGTTGGGTGTCAACACGTGACCGAGGTACTTGAATGTATTCACACGCTTAATCACAGTGTTGTTGAGATAAACGGACGGAACACAGCTCGGACCCGCTCCAGAAGTAAATACCATCATTTCTGTCTTCTTGACGTTGTACACGAGACTGTGCTCCGCCGCATATCGCTCACAGATCGCGACAAGTTTTCTGAGACCCCTGATCGAGGGACTCAGCAGCACCATGTCGTCCGCGTAGCTCAGATTATTAACAAAACGCTTACCCACCCTGAGTCCGACTGCGGTGCTACTGAGTTCCTCGATCAGGTCGTTTACATACAAGTTGAATAGGTCGGGCGAGGTCAACCCGCCCTGTCTCACACCGCAACACAATCGATAGGTGTCAGAAAGCGCGGAACCCCAACGCACGCTATTCGATTGGTTCGCATACCAAAACTTAAAAAGCTGGGTGACCTCGCCCGGTACCTCGGTCACGCTTAACTTGTTCCACAGCTTCTCGTAACAAACAGTGTCGAATGCCTTGCTCAAGTCAAGAAAGCAGGCGTACACTGACGTCTGCTTCTGTGTGTAGTGCTTGACCACCTGTTTGAGAGAGAAAATAGCCATATCCGTTGACAAACCTTTCCTGAAGCCAAACTGAGCATCATTTAACCTTAAATGTGACACAATAATCGGCTGCAACAATCTCTCTAGAATTTTAGCCAATATGGTGGCCAGAGAGATCGGTCTGTAATTTGAGGTGACCGATATGTTTCCAGTTTTATTTTTAGCGATAGGGACAGTTACGGTTTTCATCAGGTCAGACGGCAGGTGAGTGTACTTAATGCATAAGTTATACAGCAGTGCCAGTAATTCGTGGATGCTCTGGCCTGCATATTCAATGTGTTCTATGCTGAGACCATCGTGACCGGGCGACTTCCCGCGTTTCATAGACTTAACTGTTTTCATAATATCGCTAGGCGTAAATTGAACAGAGATCGCCCGATCACGACAATCCTCGCTTGCTAAAGATACTCGTACATCAATACTTGTATTTGTTTCGACTCTGAAGCAGCGGGAAAACAAGTCCGCTATTTGTTTATGGTCCTGAACACCTTCCACAGTCAGTGGAAGACTAGACTTGTTGTCCATTTTATTTGTCGCCTTCCAGAATCGAAAGAAATCCTTTTCTTGTCTATACCGGGCCAGAATATCCAGTTTAATCTTTTCTTGATTCTTCTGGCACCATTTTAACTTGTTTTTAAATAATTTACGTGCTTCGCACATCGCAACCCATGCCTCTCCACTCTGCGGTCTGCCCCGATTAATCCATTCCTGATGTTTACGCTTTGAGTGGTCGTGTGCGTTTTTAACATGTAAATTCCACCCTGTGACCTTTCTACTAGGGCGCTTGCTAATAAATGTTTCCTCTGCGGCAAAACGCATTGTCCGTACTATATCACAATACAGCTCGTCAATTAATTCTTTATAATTAATGTCCTTATATGTATTATCACAGATTTTTGTATTATTTCTATTTAATATATCTACCAATTCATTTGTACAAATTTCAGAATATTTATTAATTTGATCTTGTTCTCTAACACCCCATATAGATTTATTAACATTACTAACATTATTAATAATTTTCGGCTTGATGCCCGCTACATTGCAAGTTACCAGCATGGGAAAGTGATCGGACCAGTATACATCATCTATAACCCGCGCACGTGGGATCGTATCCCATGCTGACTCCGTGACAATGCAGTGGTCCAACCAGCGGCGGCTGCCGTGCGCTTCGCTGATAAACGTGAACGTGCTCTCGTCTAACAAATTCATATCAGCACACTTCCACTGGTTTTCGGCACAAAAATTACGCATCTCTTCCCCAAACAGGGTCCCCGGATGTGCATTGTAGTCTCCTAGCATATAAACGCACTCCACGTCACAACTCTCGACCATCGCACTTAAATTTCCCAAGCACGACGTAAACTCGGGTAAGTTATCCATACAATCAGTTGGCATGTATGCACTCATCACTAAGGCAGATCGGTCGCCTATATCTATACGCACAGCGGCTATACGCGGGTTGTCACACTCGATGCGCGTCACGCAGGGGAACAGCGCTTTGCGCCACAGTACGGCGACCCCACCGTAGGGGCGTCCGCGTACCACGCCGGCCGACGTGTCCACAGCGGACGTCCCGACGCACCCGAACTCCTCGTCGATTCCGTTCAAGAAGAGCAGATCGTGCGGCATCAGCCACGTCTCCTGTAGTGCTATCACGTCACATTGCTGACATAGTAGCCTTATCTGGTCGACAGATCTCTTTACCGACTTACAGTTGAATGTGGCCATCGTGATGGACATGACGGCCGCCGCATTAGACACCACCTTGGGCACCACTGTGTCTGTAATGACATCTGCTATCGCCGGTTCTCCGCCTGGGTCCTCGGCTTCGTGCGACCTTTGACATCTAGGTATCGGCGGAATACGATGCCTTCCGGCCACACGACATCATCTAGGAACAGATCTAACTTGTCGTACGGAACAAGCACCCTATATGCGTGAAATCCATTGTCATCATATGTACCTATTTTGGTCAAATTAACATTTTCACCCGTCTTATTTCTTATATAACCTTGTATCCCGTCGCTCGTAGAGGACGGGTCCACTCGGGATACATACAATGGTATATTTCTAGCAGCAGCTTTAAATTGAAATCGTGGGTCCGGCTCGGCTTTTCCTCTTTGATTTTTAAATATTCTTTTTCTCTGCACGACACTCCATTCTTGCACACCAGACTCATTACATTCAGCACCTTGCGGAGTCTCAATACTCTTATCAGTTGGTACCACAGGTGTCGTGGGGGGACACTTGCTCGTCTCATTTATCCTGTCCTTTTGTGCACGCGAGCGCGGCCTCTGACGCGCTACTGACGACTTTACGACCTCTGCCAAGGTAAGTTTCTTACTACATGCCTCTAGGGTGGTGGTAGGTACCTGAATAGGTTCCGATACGATGCTGGTTCTCCGGTCAGCCGCCACGGTCGCTGCAGTCGCCACCACCGGCAGCGCAGGCGCTGCCGCGGGCGACGACGCGGGCCGCACAGGCGCCTCGGGTAGTGCGGATACCGCGTTCGGCACGGGAGGCGAGCGCAGCGCGTGCGCCGCGAGCCCCGCAGGCGCGGCACGGACCTCGGGCTGTGCATCGGGCTCAGGTGCAGTAGTGAGCGTGAACGCAGACGTTGTTGACATTAGCTGTGGCGCTGCGGGCACCAAAGGTGTCGCTGACGGCTGCTTTACGTGTGCGGAGGCTCCGCTACGATCCATGGCGACCGAGGCATCCACAGCGGACTGCAATGCGCGGTCCACACTTTTGCGCGTCGACTTGGCCGTGTAGGTAATATTAAGACAATCACACACACTCTTATCTTTTTCACGATAAGAGGCGGATTTCAGTTCGGCAATATCCTTTTTAAGAATAGCCAAATCTTTTAGCAGTACGGTCACATCGACGTGGTCGAACGACACCGGCGGGAGTTTGTTGAGATTCCTCGCTACAAACACCGGCAGATCATCCGGTTCACATTCCTTCATCATGGTGATGATCTCCTTCAGACTCCTTTCTTCCCTGCCCTCAGTCGCGCGTAGTACTCTCTTGTTGGGACGAATGGCATTGGTCAATACTAGTCTCGCGGCCTCAATATCTGCACTTGAGAATGCGTTTACACATATTTGTATTATGCTCACTTCGGTGAGCGTGTCAAACTTGTTACTAATAAACGTTAACAATTCGTTGATGATAACTTCGCACTCACTAACGTGATCACGGGCGCGGACACTGTGTGTAGTGGCGGCGAGCGCCGCTGCCACTCTCTGCCCAGGTGGCGGCGTGCGATGCATCCTAATGCTCACGCGAGCATTAGCATCATAAATACATATAAAAATTTACTTCACAATTGCCACTGCAAATTCCCATGCCACTTACTAGGTGGTAGGCTCAAATCGTAGCCGACTAGGTTGGTACCACCTTACTGGATGTAAGATTATTTTTTTTTTTTTTTTTTTATGGAACCTGACACGGTTGGCTACATCACCTAAAACATCCGTGATGTCAGCCCATAACACAGGGTGAACTAGGTGCCATGTCAGTGCTTCCCTTCATTTCATGTCGGCTACACTAAACTGGACGGAAAACACGAACTATTTACATAGCCGTTTCGACCGACGTTTCGTTCAGTGCGGTGGTACCAACCCGGCCGGGATAAACCCTACCACCTAGTAAGGTAAGAAGGGAAGGGACCTACAGTTTAACGTGGAATCCGAACCACGGTCAGCCTCCAACGGTCGAGCGGTCACCCATCCATTCACTGACCGCGCTCAGCGTTGCTTAATAACAGTTGACTAACCAACCGCGCCACTGAGCTACCGAGGCTGACGAATTTTCTTATCCCTTAGTCGACTTTTACGACATGCGACGGGGAGAGATGCAGTGGGGCTATTCTTTTTAAGTACCGACCCCACACGGTACAAAAATTTGGTCTATACAAGATGATATATATACAAGATGGTCGCATAGCAGCCTCGGTTGTGTTCTCCTCTAGTCCAGTATAGCCAGCAATCCAGGGAAGTCTCCGGTATGGCACCTACCTTCTCGGAGGTGATATTGGCTGGTCGGAGCATGCTGGTCGGAGCATGCGCTTTGACCCCTCCGAATCAGCCACCCATACCGGATTACATAAAAAAGAAAAAAATTAATATTTTCACTTAATAAAACTTCAATATTTCGTTGCAAAATAAGCGATCGACAGATCGTACCAGAATCCTTAAACGATTTTTTTTATTTTTTTTTTCTTGGCTTAAGGACAGTCCAATATACGTTCCTGTCATTTCTTTGTTTAGATGAAATATACCTACAACACCGGAGCTAAAATTTCGTATTTCGACCGAAGGATTAGAATTTTTTATTTCTTGATGTCATGAAGTTCATTATTAAGATTTATTGAGTTATCACTTTATATATTCAAAAAATAAAAAGACAGAAACGTAGATTCGACTGTTCTTATTACAACAAAAAAGAATTGTCAAAATCGGATAAGGTTTAGGGGGGTAAAAAACATAAATGCCGAAAGACGATTTTGTAAAGGAGAAAGTTAACTTCCATCTCGTCTTTAGTCAACCAGCCAGTCTATTGCGGGCGTAGGGTCCTCGGGTACGCCCAGCAAATTTATGTCCGCCTTGCCGACTCGGGGAAACTTTCCCGCCGCCGATTGAAGGAAGCGAACGGGCAACCCGCTATAAATCGTACAACACTCTATCAGCACAGCGGCTGCAGCAGCGCTGAATGCGCTTCTTGGGGCCGCCGGCCTGAGGGACTGTACACTTGTTGATCGGAAACTTCCGGGAGAGGGAGAGAGAGCTAGAGGGAGTGAGAGAGCGCGAAAGAGAAATAAGGCACGAGAAAGAGAGAGAGGGGGGGGGGAGGGAGAGGGAGAGAGATAGAGAAGATATTGTATATATACAGAATAAGAAAAAGTTAAATTCAAAGAATGTATTTCCTATAATATTATTAATCGTTTTCAGGATTTCGTAGCATCGGTAGTTAACATCGGTCAGGTGTCCGTCTGTCTGTAACAGCCTGTCGCTCCTAGACAGCTTTAGTATTTAGCTATCCTAAGTACTTACTACTTGGAATATACATATATGGATATGCGGGAGGCAACAAAATTTAAAGCCGAAAAGCTCAAATGAAAATAAAAAACCGGCCAAGTGCGAATCGAACTCGCGCTCCGAGCGTTCTGTATCGCCATGTCATTGTCAGCGCCACTCACGCCATCTATGGCGTGTTTTATGAAATGCTTCACATTAGTAAAAATTCATGATTAGTTAAAGTGCTTCATACTGTTTTCGGTAGATGGGGCGCATACACTCTTTAGTTCCTTGTATTGGGACCCCGTGAATTTTTCACTTTTTCTTATTTTTATTATTTGTTGTTATATCGGCCATAATAACACATATTCTGTGCAAATTTCAACGGGCTACCTATTACAGTTTAATTTAAAGGATACAGTCCTCGGACAGACAGACAGACAGACGGAGTAGGCTTAGTAATAGGGTTCCGTACGACGGATACGGAACCCTAAATATCACATTCGTCTGAGCGTAGAAACGTCTCACGAGCGGCGCGCCGCGGTAGAGGTGTGCAGTGAGCACTGGAGCATAGAATACGGCAGCAATACGGAGCAGGAAGCAACAGCGCACGCACGCATGGTGCGTGAAAGAAGGAAATAGCTACGCTACGGAACTCTCTGTGCGTTTAAACAATGTTCACACTCGCACTTACAAGCTTTTTAGGGTTCCGTCCGGAGCAAAGCGATGCGAGTCTTAAAAAATCTCTCAAAGGCCTGTCCGTTCGTCCGTCCGTCCGTCTGTCTGTCCCACGCGCTATCCGAGGTGATTGTTCCTATTATGTAATTTGATCGTTTAAAGTTATTTGCCTCTGAAGGCGCCTATAGGGCGTGTTCAATGGATTGGAAAGATTATTATACCTACCTACTCGGATTTTGATAAAAAAAAATATGCGTGGACTTATTTCATTTTATTTTAGTTTCATGATCAATGCTAAAATAAATCTTGTTTTTAGTGTTCCGTATCCGGTACGTGACCCTATTACTAAGCCTACGCCGTCTGTCTGTCTGTCTGTCTGTCCGAGGGATTTATCTCTTGAACCGTAATAGGTAGCCCGTTGAAATTTTCACAGAATAGGTATGTGTTTTTATGGCCGATATTACAACAAAATAATAAAAATAAGAAAAAGTAAAAATCTAACGGGGTTCCCATAGAAGAAACTAAAAAGTGTATGCGCGCCATCTACCGAAAAGAGTATGAAGCATTTTAACTAATCATGAATTTTAACTAATATGAAGCATTTCATAAACATGCCATAGATGGCGTGAGTGGCGGTTACCATGACATGGCGATACGGAACCCTCGGTGCGCGAGTTCTACTCGCACTTGACCAGTTTTTTTCGTACAAATTCATAATCCATTCGTAATCCGACGCTGCTTCCCCGCATATCTCCGCGAAGTTACGAGAGAAAAATAAAAAAAAAAGATTTATTTAAGCAAACTTCACATAGATTTGCGGGCACACATGAAATTTTGTTTGCCTTTTTTCCACTAGATAAATTTGATGCTAACTCGCGAGTCTTACGACACACTCGATCTCGGTCCGTTTGATCGCGGAATGAGGGCGCGAAGCAAGATAAGGCGGAAATAAAAAATAACAGCCAGCGTTTGAATATTTTGCGCGCCGGTACAAGGTGGTCCGCATTTACTTTTTTATGAAGTTATTTCTTTAACGCCGCGAAGCACCAAGGCGAGGCTACCGTTATGTTCTTTCTGTGTACATGGCCGTGGTTCGGATTCCGCGTAAACTGTAGGTCCCTTACCTTCTTACCTATTTTACTTACAGTAAGACTTTATTATTACCTTTAGTTATTTGTTTGAGTTTTAAAATAAATGTATTGTTATTACTGAAATTAAGATCTTACTTATCAATTAATAAAAATGTCACACCCCTTCCCTGTTTTTAACGCAACAACATTTTTTTTCAAATCGCGGTCGCGAAGTAAATTTTTGTTTTTTTCAATCAGCTTGTAATAGAAAATATAAATGAAAATTATGCAGGTATGTAAATAAAATAATACCCAAATATCTATGGCATGTTTGTGAAATGCTTCATATTAGTTAAAATTCACGATTAGTTAAAATGCTTCATGCTCTGTTCGGTAATGGCGCGCGCGTACACTTTTTGGTTTCTTCTATGGGAACCCCATGATTTTTTTACTTTTTCTTATTTTTATTATTTGTTGTTATATCGGCCATAATAGCACATATTCTGTGAAAATTTCAACGGGCTACCTATTACGGTTCAAGAGATACAGCCCTCGGACAGACAGACGGACGGACGGACAGACAGACAGACGGCGTAGCCTTAGTAATAGGGTCCCGTACCGGATACGGAACCCTAAAAAGATAGATGTTTATACGCTTTCCGTATAAACATCTATCTAATTGCAATAAAATCCTAAGCAATCCTTGCATTCGAACCGGGCGACCTTGTACAGCGGACGGAATGGCGGCGTTGGTAATTTTATTGCCTCCCCGTTCCTAGTTTTCTCGCATTGGTGTGAATTATACTAGATATTGCGGAACATTGCCACCACGGAACGGAAACGGCAAAATGCCGAGCGAATAGCTTTCACCAACTCCGCTTTTCCTGTACACGTTAATTAGACGGTGCCTTTGGGAGTGCATGAAAACAATACTACTAAATGATGAAACCTACCTACACATATACTCTTACTCTTGCTCATTCTCATTTCTTATATCGTCGTTGAGATTCGAAAAACTCGTATCCCAATTTTTTAACTTTTTTTTTTTTTCATAAAGTGTTCCTCAAAATCATATAGGCGCATAGGCCACTTTTACTCGTATCTCCATACGATACGTATTAACAAAGATATAAGCAAAACCAATAACTCGTGTCTCAAAACACTATTTTTTGCGTTGGCAAAAATAAGAACATGAACCCTCGTATCTCGCTTTAAATGTGAAACTTTGAAATGTGTGTTATATATATATATAATATTCCACAAGTTTTTAATGAACAGTCTTTACATTATCTAATAAATTTTCGAAATAAGCATTTATTCTTAGTTTGGGACGGATATACCTCGTATGTCGGCGATTTATTGTAAAATTAAAAACACAAAACCTCGTATCTTGCTTTAATTGTAATAAAATTATTTGTGTAAGAAATACCTTTAATGAGCGTGCACGGTAAGGTTTATTTTGATATTATATGTGAACTGTGTGATTCTATTGAACTTTCGGAAGAACAATTTTCATGTTTTCTAATAAAATTTCGAAGTAAAAGTTTTTTTTGCTCTCCTGAAAAATCCCGATTTTTTAGATACGAGTTTTTCGAATCTCAACGACGATATGGCACGTTGACACGGTGGGAGTTAACGCGCGAGAAATGATTCTTGAACGCATTCACGCGCCGCCCCGTGTAGACGGTACTCGCATGCTCGCATGTCTGCGCTAGCTACCGCAGCGAGTATCCCCATATTCAAAGAGATAGATAAATAGAAATACTATATTGCTCCAAAACATTTTACAGTAACAAACGATAGTTTTAAGGGGCTGAACACAGAAAAATGTACATAAAAGACTTAAAAAAATAAATGTGGTATTGATTCGTCCAGCGCACACTATATTTTGTTTTCAAAAGCGTCCTCCCATCGCCAAAACTCAAAGACATCCTTCCAAAAACGAACAATAGTTACACTTTTCATTAATAGATGTCACTATCAATATTAAAATCAAACATAGGTGCGAATGTTATGATCCTACATATGTATATAGTTATATAGCAATAGTAAACTATATTATAACTAGATTAATAAGATTTTATGATTTTTGTAACGTTTTAGTGTTTATGAGAATAAATATTGTTTACTTTTATAGGTAATATACATGAGGGGCAAAGGCGGACTCATCCTTTACAGGGAATTGCCAGTCAACTTTTGGATATTAGAGAGTCGTATGTTGTGAGATATAAGTAGATATAGGTAGTAGCAAGACTTGAGTGTGAGAATGTAAAATTTAATATAAAAAATATATATACCTAACCATCATAAACTTTACTACGTATTAAGGCCTTCCTTCCTTACCTATAATAAAATCCAACGTCTGCTTTCTGTCTGAGTGTCTGAGTGTCTGTCTGTCCGCTTATAACTCGAGAACCACAGAACCGATTTTAATAAAACAAAATTCTACGGATTGCTTGATTCTTCCCATCAACTATAGGCTACTTGCTATCACGCTAAATGGCTTATGAGGTTAGCAGTGAAGTGAAATATGAGAGCGGGCGGAGCCGCGGGCGGAGCCGCGGGCACAGCTTGTATTCAATAAATACTCAATTTTTTATTAATAAAAAAGTACATATTACCTATAATAAAATCCAACGTCTGCTTTCTGTCTGAGTGTCTGAGTGTCTGTCTGTCCGCTTATAACTCGAGAACCACAGAACCGATTTTAATAAAACAAAATTCTACGGATTGCTTGATTCTTCCCATCAACTATAGGCTACTTGCTATCACGCTAAATGGCTTATGAGGTTAGCAGTGAAGTGAAATATGAGAGCGGGCGGAGCCGCGGGCGGAGCCGCGGGCACAGCTTGTATTCAATAAATACTCAATTTTTTATTAATAAAAAAGTACATACAAAGATTTAAACGGTCCCTGCGTACGTACTAGTTAATTAAAAGTATGCATAATTATATATGAATTTCAGTTTATATAATAATACTAGCTGTGCCCGCGGCTCCGCCCGCTCTCATATTTCATTTCACTGCTAACCTCATAAGCTATTTAGCGTAATAGTAAGTAGCCTATAGTTGATGGGAAGAATCAAGCTATCCGTAGATTTTTTTTTATTAAAATCGGTTCAGTGGTTCTCGAGTTATAAGCGGACAGACAGACACTCAGACAGAAAGCAGACGTTGGATTTTACATATTATCGGTAAGGATAATACCTACCTAAATATATATACATTTTTTTGTTTTTTTGTAAGTGTTAGACTTAAAAATAATTTTTTTTTGTATGTACCTACTTATTTGCTTTTAATGTATTTTTTATTATACTTTATTTACTCGTACAAATTACTACTTTGATCGTAAACGACTTTACAATAGTTCCGTTTGCCGCATTCACGATGCGTGATAATAATTTCACAATAATTGAGACAACCGATACGTCACCGTGCCCATATTTCACGTCAGCCGCACCCAGCTCGGCGGGAGTACCAAAACATAAAAATAAAACAACAGATCGGTCAGACCTTTTAAATTCAATTGCTGGTAGCTGCGAGAAGCTCGATAAACACAACTCGTCAGTGATTTATTGTGTCTCGTACGTGGTCACTCGGTGCGTGGAATAAGTCTCAGGGCAGCAATCGTTTTAGAGCGCACCTATCGGAGTATGAACGCTTCACATTATGTAAATTTAAAAAAAACCGGCCAAGTGCGAGTCGAACTCGCGCACCGAGGGTTCCGTATCGCCATGTCATCGTCAGCGCCACTCACGCCATCTATGGCTTGTTTATGAAAAGCTTCATATTAGTTCAAATTCATGATTATTTAAAATGCTTCATACTCTTTTCGATATATGGCGGGGATAAACTTTTTAGTTTCTTCTGTGGGAACACCCGTGAATTTTTTACTTTTGCTTATTTTTTTTTTATTATTTGTTGTTGCAACGGGCTACCTATTACGGTTCAAGAGATACAGCCCTCGGACAGACAGACAGATAGACAGAGCTTTAGAAAGATACAATGCGGTTGTAGAGCTTCGTCTCTCACGGTCTCTCGAGACGTGCGTGTTCGTGCGACTGAGACGACCCTCTACAACCGGATTGTCTCTTTCTAAAGCTCGATGCACATTATTTACTGCCCGGTATTGTACCTACATGGTGGTTATATCAAAATGTGTAATAAGAGAACAGTCCTTAGCCGCAGTATTATGTAGTTAAAGAGGCATGTTGATGTTTTCGTGTGGTCCGTGGCCTCGACGAGACGCCCCGCCGCGCCGCGCCGCCGCAGGGCAACTTTCTCAGGCTGCAGGCTTACACGCAGGGTCGGTGCTTGCTTAGATTGAAACCTTAGTAGATACCGGAATAAAAATAAATAAAAAACAGAACTCGCGCACCGAGGGTTCCGCATCGCCATGTCACGGTCAGCGCCACTCACGCCATCTATGGCGTGTTTTATGAAATGCTTCATATTAGTTAAAATTCATGATTAGTTAAAATGCTTCATACTCTTTTCGGTAGATGGCGCGCAAACACTTTTTAGTTTCTTATATGGGGACCCTTTGATTTTTTACTTCTTTTTATTTTTATTATTTGTTGTCATATCGGCCATAATAACACATATTCTGTGAAAATTTCAACGGGCTACCTATTACGGTTCAAGAGATACAGCCCTCGGACAGACGGACAGACAGACAGACAGACGGTTTAGGCTTAGTAATAGGGCACCGTACGACGGATACGGAACTCTAAAAATTATAATTTTTAGTACTTAGTACGTCCATACAGATTTATAACCCCACTAGCTTTTGCTCGTAGCTTCGCTCCGCGTGACTTTTTGCTCAGAACTCAGGCCGCCGATGATGTAGCATTATGATTTGTAGTCTAAAACCATTTTGAGAAGTGACAGAATATAACAGTGAAAACGGTATGTAAATTAATAAAGTATTTCTCGAGTTATAAGCTTTGATCGGTCGCCTGTAGAAACTTCGCTCTATTTATTAGAATTCAGATCTCTGAATACAGATTTTCCTGAAAAAAATGTTCATGAAATGAAATGAAATGAACTAGTGATTGTGAATTTTTAATAACTATGCAAATACTTCTAAGTTTAAAACGAAAATGTAGGACGCATGTGCTAGAATAAGTGATGCATGAATTAGTTCACCTAAGCCACTTAGCCACTAGAATTTTATTGCACTGCAAATGATATTATGAACTATTGTGTGAATTTTCTCAAGGATAAGTATATCTATATATGTATGTATATATTCTTTATTGAACACCAATTTATCAAAATTAGGTACAACAGGCGAGCTTAATGCCGCGAGGCATTCTATTCTAACTAACCTTTGGGATGTGCGAGAAGTACATGCAGGCGAACAAGAATAGTTTGTTTCAATGTGTTATATTAAAGAAATATGTATGATAAACTACGTACGAATACTACATAGATACTTTAATAAGCGTACAGCGTAAGGTACTTTAAAAGAATAGCCCCGCTGCATATCTCCCCGTGTACGTCATAAAAGGCGACTAAGGGATATGACTCTCTTCTTAATATTACTAGGTGGTAGGGTTTAACCCGTCCGGGTGGTACCATCGCACTAAATGAAAGGTCGGTCGAAACGGCTATGTAAATAGTTTGTGTTTTCCGTCCAGTTCAGTGTAGCCGGCACGACCGAAGGGAAGCGCTGACGTGGCACCAAGTTCACCCGGTGTTATGGGCTGACATCACGGATGTTGTAGGTGATGTAGCCAACCGTGTCAGTTTTCATAAAAAAAAAAACTATTTAT
Organism: Nematopogon swammerdamellus; assembly: GCA_946902875.1. Classification (NCBI taxonomy): domain Eukaryota; kingdom Metazoa; phylum Arthropoda; class Insecta; order Lepidoptera; family Adelidae; genus Nematopogon; species Nematopogon swammerdamellus. Next base: position 1,575,590 of record OX336338.1, on the reverse strand, counting down.
ATTATTCTTGTTTTATTGATATTTTCCTTTAGTATAACGTTTTTTGCATCCTACATATTTTTTTTAGTATATTTTTCACAATTAAACTTTAAACATACATCTACTTTTTTCCTCTAATTTCAAAAATGGAACTTCCTTGTAATTCAACTTTTCAACTGTCGACCTTACACCTCGAATATCATCCGCAACGCAATGGGCATTAGAAAAAGCCAAGCTGGTCGGTTATTTATGTGGGTTGTCAGTACGACCAATATGCCGTTGCCGACTCGGAAGACATTATTACAACTGTTTTTACGTGCGGGCGCCGTAAATCAAAGGGCCCCGCCACCTAGTAACAAGTATCCAAAAGTTACGCTCACACGCTCCGCGAAATCTTTGCGACTACGATATTTATGATCGTGTTATTTCAAGCTGCGCTGATCGCACTTTATCGATACTCTTTTGTAAGTGACATCGTGGGGATGTGAGAGTGGGGGGAGGGGGAACATCTGAATGCTCAACTTTTTTGGGCAATGCCCATAACTGTCTTTGCTCTCTCGCACCGTTGGCCCTTTTCGAGTACAAAACCATACAAATCTGATCTATTTACGGAGGCCTACCTACTGGTTGGTACACTTCTGCGTTTGTACGAAATGGCACCAATAAACACGCCTAATCTAATAGTGTGAAGGGGATATCGATAATATTTTGTCAACACTGGATGGATCTGGGCGCGCGAGCGATGGACGTTATAAGTAACCTGACCAGATATTTTCAGTGCTAAAGCGGGACAATTATTTCTCATAGTCTGTTATACGTTTGAAATTTTTTATATATTCATATTTATACTATATGCGGTAGTCGGTACCTATTAGATGATTTTATAGAAAGTTATCTGACGCCGGGACTCAATTGTTTTTTTTTTTCGTAAAATCCTGATTCGGACTATTACGAACATTTCAAATCGCCAACCAACCAACCAAACAAGCCAAATCGGTCCAGCCTTTCTCAAATTATGCGATTACCAATGAAAAGCATTTGATTTTAAATTATATAGACGAATATGAAGGCTTTAGATTAAAATAATAACTGATAAATAATTTAGGACACACATAAGTACGAATAACTTACATAATTAATAAAATTCACAGAAAGTAGTTTCGTACATTTATTCCATTAAAAACCATACTTATCATTTGAGTTTATTGCTTTTAGAAGTTGTGGAGAAGATTGCAACTCAAATTAAAATTGAATTTGAACTCCAAGATCGCCTTAAAAGTGCAAACTTTCAGCTTATTTTTTTCAGAGGTTCATATTTGTGCATTGCTGAAAAAACTCCCTCTACAGGCGCATTACTACCCGGCATTGATAGTGTGTATTCCACAAGCTTATAAATGTGCTTGCTTATGGTTAATTGAATTTGTATGAAGATGCCTAAACAATTGAGCGGCCTGCCACGCTGGGTTCCGCGCGCGAATTAAAATTCATATCGGGACAACAAGTTAGGAAAGACTGAAAGCGGGACAGTTGATGTTTTATGGGGGACAGCGGGACAAGTACCTTGAAAACGGGACTGTCCCGCCGAAAGCGGGACGTCTGGTCAGCTTAGTATAAGTCGCAGTCGGGCTCAGCGTCGCTCGTTACCTAATTCGACGGACAGATCTGTTTGACGAGCTAACGAGCTGTACCTCTTCTCTGTCTTGCAAGGTGTTACACTATACTATACTCATATTTGTATGTCCACTACACACTACACACCCTCAATACTACTGCGTTTAAATAAATGTGAGAATGAGTATGTACATTCCATTAAACTTGTATTAGCATACATACTGCACGATGTATCCCGACAATCGGGTTAACCAGAGTAATCGGTGTTGTGCTGCAAGGACTCTTGTAATTTACATCACCACACCGACCACCGCGATTAGCAAAGTATTCGGACAAGATCAAGCAGCAAGTGAGGCACGAAGACCCACCTGCTGCAAGAACTGGGTGGAAGGACCGTGCCAAGGTGAGAGGTGGCTATCCGGTCGCCCTTTAGCACGGCATCTTGTCCTTATTCCTTAGTCGCCTTTTATGCCACGCTATGGGAGAGATGCAATGGAGCTATTCTTTTTAAGTATGGGCCCCACACTTTCATTAACTCCTATCAAATTTTTAACATAATAATAATATTTATAATTTTTTGCCATGTCCGCCATACATATTCTGTGAAAATTTAAACCGACTAGCTATTACGTTTCCAAAGATACAGCAGTAGGACAGACAGACAGACATACAGACAGACGGCGTAGGCTTAGTAATAGGCTTCAGTGTGGAGACCGAACCGTAAATAAGCACTTATAAATAAAATGATATTCTTAGATATTAAATTGTAAAATATATTTTCCTATAAATGATTGAAAAAAAAATCATATAATATCAAACACCTTTAGGAAAGACAACAATTTTGCACCATGTCACTCTCTATGATCAGTGCTTTTTCTTACGTAATCCTTCCTTCCTTACATATAATAAAATCCAACGTCTGCTTTCTGTCTGTCTGAGTGTCTGTCTGTCCGCTTATAACTCGAGAACTACTGAACCGATTTTAATAAAACAAAATTCTACGGATAGCTTGATTCTTCCCATCAACTATAGGCTACTTACTATCACGCTAAATGGCCTATGAGGTTAGCAGTGAAGTGAAATATGAGAGCGGGCGGAGCCGCGGGCACAGCTTGCCTTTTATATTATGTTGTGTTGAGTGCAGTGCGCCTGCCTTAGAGCGTGCCGTCTTGTAGGTAAAAGAGTTTAAGTTCCTTCCTTGGCAAGTTCTTTGACAAACATGTCGCATCCTATCTCACTGCTCCAAGCACAAAACTCCTTGGCGGTGCAAAGGGATTATGGTTTTCGTGTGCTTCTGCGCAACGCGAAAGGTTTAAATATTGTATGGACTTTATTTTGTAGGGATCTATCAACGTGAAATAATAAAAAAATAATAATAAAAAATCGGCCAAGTGAGAAGAGCAATCGGCAAAGAGGGTTCCGTAGTCAAAAATAACGTTCACTTCAGTACCATGACATGGCGATACGGAAGCCTCGGTGCGCGAGTTTGACTCGCACTTGGCCGGTTTTTTTTCCCTAATTTCACGGTTAATAGAATACACCTTCCTTCCAAATTTCGTCTTTATAGTGCTAATAGTCTCCGAGTAAAATGGCTAAATGGTTTCCGTGTGAGTATGAAAGGCAAATGGTATTGGCGGAAATGAAGTGAGCGGAGCTGCGCTTAGGTACGACTCTACTTATTTTTAGGGTTCCGTAGCCACAGATGATGTCAGGTACTCTTATAAAATTGGACCAACGGCACGGAAACATGAGTTTTCCGAATTTTCACGAGCATACTTTGCGATTTTTTTTTTATCAAGTCAAATATATGACCGCGGAAGCACTGACATGGCAACTAGTTCACCAAGTTGTTATGGGCTGACATCACGGATGTAGTAGATGACGTAGCCAACCGTATCAGTTTCCATAAAAAAAAATCCAATTGCGTTTTAAGCTCTTTAGGATTAGGATGCATGTCTTGTAGAAAGCCATACTATATTATTTAGTCCAACATCAAACTCAGTGGTTTATGAGAAACAACAAACAAACCGGTTATGGTATATACCACCCACTGTATAGATTACTTTGTTCTTTAGCACAGCACCGATTACTCTGCTTACCCTGATTATCGGGATACAGCGTGTGCATGTATTTTTTTTTGTTTTTTTTTTGTTTTTTTTTTTTTATGGAAACTGACACGGTTGGCTACATCACCTACAACATCCGTGATGTCAGCCCATAACACCGGGTGAAATTGGTGCCACGTCAGTGCTTCCCTTCGGTCGTGCCGGCTACACTGAACTGGACGGAAAACACAAACTATTTACATAGCCGTTTCGACCGACCTTTCATTCAGTGCGGTGGTACCAACCCGGGCGGGTTAAACCCTACCACCTAGTAATATAAGAAAGGAATGATTTCCCTTAGTCGCCTTTTACGACATACACGGGGAGAGATGCAGTGGGGCTATTCTTTTAAAGTACCGGCCCCACACGGTACAAATGTATGTATAGATAAGCATACACACTGTTTAGTGGGTATAAGTCGCCTACTATATCTTTGGCAAATCCGAGTAATGCATCATCTCAAGATACATAGCCCCCGGTACTATTTGTCCCGTCCCCGCATACATTAGTCCGGATCGTCGGACGTCAGATTGTCATGATGAATTTATGGGCCGAAAAATAAAATGTCTGGCCCGCTTATCGGCAGAAGCCAGAGCAACTGGCACACGCTCAAATAATGCAGAATATTAATAACATCGATCCGTAGCTATTGTTCTGGAACACTGTTTTGTTTGCTGATGTTATTTCTAGCGACCCGAAGTGCGTGCGGTTCCACAACACTGACTGTCACCAGGCAGCATATTTCCAAACTGTACTACGAGAGTTCGCGAAAGCCTTTTTAGGGTTCCGTATACATCGTACGGGAGCCTATTGCTAAGCCTGCGCCGTCTGTCCGTCTGTCTGTCAGTCCGTCTGTCCGAGGGCTGTATCTCTTGAAACGCAATAGGTAGCCCGTTGAAATTTTCACAGAATATATGTTATTATGGCCGATATAACAACAAATAATAAAAATAAGAAAATGTAAAAAATTCACGGGGGTCCCTATATAAGAAACTAAAAAGTTCAACAAGAAGCATTTCATAAAACACGCCATAGATGGCGTGAGTGGCGCTGGCCATGACATGGACACGGAACCCTCGGTGCGCGAGTTCGACTCGCAATTGGCCGGTTTTTTATATCCCCAATATAAATCAATACTAAAAATAAATATGTAAGCGATGGTCATGGAGTAAGTCACGTTGTTTTAGTCACGTTGTTTTAATGTATGATATTATATTGCGTTTGTAGACTCTATTTATGATGCTAAAACTAAATGACGATTTTTAGAAATATTTTCTGTATGTATGTATGTTCCTCCATAACTCTTAAAGCGATCATCAGAATTCAATTAAATTTAGTTCAAGCGAAGTTAACTTTAAGTGACTTAAGCTAAATAAAATTCAGTTGTGGTTACGCAAGTTGTGGTTCTCATACAAACCGATTGTTCCGCCTTTATAAATACGAATTTCACGCGAGCGAAGCCGCGGGCAAATGCTAGTCCTAGACCAATCGTGTTGGTACTCAAAGTGGATTAGATATATCCATCTGTCACGAACATTGGTTTTGGTCATATCTCGAGAACCGCTGGTCCTAGACCCATCGATTTGGTACTCAAACTGGACGTCTCGATGCGATCTACATACCTGTCACGTGGGCATTTGTTTTGGTTATATCTCGAGAACCGCTGGTCCTAAACCCATCGATTTGGTACTCAAACTGGACTTCTCGATGAGATCTACTCACATGTCACATGAGCATTTGTTTTGGTCATATCTCGAGAAGCGCTGGTCCTAGACCCATTATGTTGGTACTCAAACTGGACGTCTCGATGAGATCTACTCTTCTGTCACATGATCATTTGTTTTGATAATATCTCTAGAAGCGCTGGTCCCTGACCCATTATCTATATCTATCTATCTATACATATAATAAAATCGTTAAATTAATAATCTCTCTTTGTCTGTACGCGCATCACGCAAAAACCACTGAACGGAATTTGACGAAACTTTGTATAGTAACAGTGTATATCTCGGATTAACATAATAAACAAAAAAATATAATAAAAATTAAAATTATTATAAAATTTAAATGAAAAGTTGACAACGGAGAACTGTCATCTCGACGTGAGCTGGCCGGTGACAAAATGTTTGATAAATAAAAAATAAAAAAAATTGAAGTCGAACTTATGTCGCTGTCATTGGTGCAATTTATAATTCTGTTGCCCGAGGCTTCGCTAGCGTGAAATTCGTATTAAAAAAAAAAGTAAGTAACAAAAGGCGGAGCCGAAGGCGCATCTGCGCTCACGTAAACGATATTCTTTCTCGATGAAAGTAACTAAGGGCGAGGCGGAAGTCGGAGCTGGGTTCAGGAAGAAAAAAAACATTCTTTCTTGAATGAAGTAAGTAACTATGGGCAGGCCGCAGGCCGAGCTGCGTTCAGGAAGTAGCTAAACCATCTTGAAAAAAGTAAGTAACTAAGGCGAGGCCGAAGGCCAAGCTACGTTCTGATAAATAATAAACCATCTCGGAGAAAGCGAGTAACTAGGGCGAGGCCGAAGGCCGAGCTGCGTTCAGGAAGAAACTGAACCATCTTGAAGAAAGCAAGTAACTAAGGCGAGGCCGAAGGCCGAGCTACATTCTGATAAATAATAAACCATATCGAAGAAAGCAATTAACTAAGGGCGAGGCCGAAGGCCGAGCTGCGTTCAGGAAGAAGCTAAACCATATTGAAGAAAGTAAGTAACTAAGGCGAGGCCGAAGGCCGAGCTTCGTTCTGATAAATAATAAACCATCTCGAAGAAAGGAAGTAACTAAGGGCGAGGCCGAGGGCCGAACTGCGTTCAGGAAAAAGCTAAACCATCTTGAAGAAAGTGAGTAACTAAGGCGAGGCCGAAGGCCGAGCTACATTCTGATAAATAATAAAACATCTTGAAGAAAGCAAGTAAATAAGGGCGAGGCCGAAGGCCGAGCTGCATTCGGGAAGAAGCTAAACCATCTCGAAGAAAGCAAGTAACTAAGGGCTAGGCCGAAGGCCGAGCTGCGTTCAGGAAGAAGGTAAACCTTCTTGAAGAAAGTAAGTAACTAAGGCGAGGCCGAAGGCAGAGCTGCGTTCTGGATGAAGCTAAACCATCTCGAATAAAGTAGGTAACTAAGCGATATTATTAAGCGATAACTTAGTTCCATGGGCCAAGGGTAGGTCTTTGATGTGGGACGCCATTTGTGTTCTCACATTGGCTCCAAGTCACGTTCGGGCATCTTCAAGACCGGCCGGCGCGGCCGAGGTCTGGGCGGGCAGCCTCAAACGCAATAAATATTATAGATATATAATTCAAGATTTCGAATTTGTTGCGTTTGCGGTTGAAATCCTCGGTCCGTGGAGCAGTCATTGAAGCCAAAAGCTTATTGAAGAGGCTTGGGTCTCTGCTGGTGGACGCAACTGGTGTCCCGCAATCAAGGGCCTACTTCATTCAAACGGTAAGCTTTGCCATCCAGCGGGGTAATGCCGCAAGTGTTCTAGGAACATTTGAAAACGCCCCTTTTATGATAGTTATTTTAATGTTTGTTAGGTAGGTTTTATTATTTAGTTATTAATATTACTTTTTTATATATTTTATTAAATAAATAGATGGAGTAAACGATATTATATGCTATCGAAGAAAGGAAGTCATTTAAGGCGAGGCCCGAAGGCAGAAGAGGGTTTTTGGTTTACCTGAACGCAGCTCGGCCTTCGGCCTCGCCCTTAGTTACTTACTTTCTTCGAGAAGGTTTATCGTCTTCCTGAACGCAGCTCGGCCTTCGGCCTCGCCCTTAGTTACTTACTTTCTTCGTGAAGGTTTATTGTCTTCCAGGATGCAGCTGGGCCTTCGGCCTCGCCGTTAGTTGCTTACTTTATTTGAGAAGATTTATCGTTTACCTGAACGCAGCTCGGCCTTCGGCCTCGCCCTTCGTTACTTAGATTCTTCTTTGAAATACGAATTTCACGCGAGCGAAGCCGCGGGCAACAGCTAGTGTTGCTAATAAAACTGGACGTCTCGATGAGATCTGCTCATATGTCACATGAGCATTTGTTTTGGTTATATCTCGAGAAGCGCTGGTCCTAGGACCTAGACCCATTATGTTGGTACTCAAACTAGACGTCTCGATGAGATCTACTCATCTGTCACACGATCATTTGTTTTGGTCATAAGTATCTCGAGAAGCGCTGGTCCTAGACCCATTATGTTGGTACTCAAAGTGGACGTCTCGATGAGATCTACCGATCTGTTACCACATTTGTTTGAACATTTGTTTTTATCACATCTCGGACCAGCGCTTCTCGAGATATGACCAAAACAAACAACCGCTAAATCCCTAGGACAGTTTTGCTGTGCATAACTACTGTCGTGTAAAAACCTTTTTTATGGAAACTGGCATGGTTGACTACGTCACCGATACAACCGTGATACAACCCGTCACACCCATAGCGAACTAGGTGCCATGTCAGTGTTTTCCTTTGGTTCACGCCCACTATACTTATCTTAGTGTCTAGCGCCATCTAGCGGTAATATTGTACTCGAAAGACGCCAAGCAAATCTCGGTCGCCCATATACGACTAATACATACATACCACACGCTGTATACCGACAATCGGGGTAAGCAAGAGTAACGGTGTTGTGCTTCCAGTAGGTACTCTTGCAAATTACAGCACAACACCAACCATCACATTTAGCAAAGTATTAGGACAAGATAACTATCAAACAGCAAAGTAAGTCTCGAAGACCCACCCGCCACAAGGCTCGATGGAAGGATGTCAAGGTGAGAGATGGCTATCCTGTCGCCCTTATGCACAATTCAGTGAGGCTATTCTTTTTAAGTACCGATCCCACTTCCACTCCCACACGACTTATAATTTTTATTTATTTATTAATTTATCATATAATACATAAGGACGTTCGGAACGATCTAGGAAAGCTCCTCATCGATAAGTCTGGTGACCGACGCGTCAAGTCTTTCTTCTTTCAGCGGATAGGGCTGGCGATTCAAAGGGGCAACGCTGCCAGCGTATTGGGCACTGTGGGGGAGTCGGCTGAATTGGAGGAAATATTTTACTTACAGTAGCGAAACCCCCCCTTTCTCTATCGACCAACGGCACAGTGTCAGCACACATCCCGTTTCCTCCTTCCTTCCACCATACACTTAATTAGTTTTAGCTGTGCCCGCGACTACGCCCGCGTGGACTTGATCTTTCTCAGCCTGTTATAAAACGCAACGTAACATAATTAAATTGACCTAATGAAGAATATATTAAAATATTCTTCATTAGGTCAATTTAATTCTAATTTGTTTTAATTTTGTTTCCTTGTATGTATCGGTGTCTGTGTTTTAATGTCAATATTTTTTTTTAAAGTTCATTAGAAGTAATTCTTGTTAACTACATAAATAAATAAAAAACCATACATACAAATAAACATCAATTTAATGCGGAAGCAAAACAACTGTTTCGGGTGCAGTTTCGACATTTCCAAAATAGGCCAAAATCGAGACCACAATGTCGAGACTAATGGCTACATTACAGCATACCGCGGTAAGCCAACGACCGTCAAAAGCAATCGCGGGAAAAGCTATTTACGAAATTATCATTTTGTGTACGTTCGATTCCATAATTGAGTCGTACATTTCCAATATCCGTAAACTTATTTTTTTATTTTAGTTTTTTTTTATGTTTATTCCCTCAGAACTTTCGACTGGGTGAACCGATTTTGAAAATTATTTATTTATTTGAAAGCTGGTGCTTCTCGTGTGGTCCTATTTAAATAGCGAGGCCGAAGGCCGAGCGATTCCGCCGAATACATTAATAGCAAAAAAATACTAAAAAAACTGTGAAATATAAAACTATTTAAAACATTTAAAAAACCTCCTTCAAAAATGTATGAAATAAAAAAAAACCGACCCTAGAGTTGAAGGCGGTGCTAAAGAATGCTTTCTTTCATGCATCATAGCACCGCACCGCCTTCAACTCTAGGGTTCGATTTTTTTTTATTTCATACATTGTTGAAGGCGGTTTTTATGTAAATAAAATGTTTGATCATTCGGTAGATGGCGCTCTACCGTATAATATGATAATTGTATGGTTAACCGCTAAATTTTTTTCATTTTTTCTTTTTTTATTATTTATTGGCATATTCACCATAACACATAATATTCTGAAAATTTCAAACAGCTACCTATTACGGTTCATAAGGTAAAGCCCTTTAAAGGTAAGACAGACAGACAGACAGACGGACGGCGTATGCTTAGTAATAGGTTACAGTACGGGTATGGAAACCTAAAAAAAACACGTAAAACTTACGAGTATTGCAGCCAGCCGTATATCAGTTTCCATAAAAAAACCGGCCAAGTGCGAGTCAGACACGCGCACCGAGGTTTCCGCACCACAAAAAAAAGTCGGCAAGTGCGAGTTGGGCTCGCGCACCGAGGGTTCCGTATCATCAGCATCACTCAATATATTTGTATTATGTAGGTATGTACAAAAACAATTGTTTTGGAAAATCACGAACGCCTAAATAAACACTACAGCAATGGTTTGACTGTGCGGCATTCGTGAAGTTATACAAAAATATATTTCTTATATTATGACTACGACATAACGACATAATATCTAAAATTTTCGGATTTTTTCTTTACTTGTGATGTGAGACCATGCTTCTTGCCAAATTTCATTACTACAGGTCAATGTAAGTACCCTATAGGTTTTGATTTCATTTGAATGAGTTTGCAAGTATTAAAATTTGCCATAAATAGCCGTATGTTTTGATTATATTGATTTAGAAGCTTTCATTTTATATAACTCGAAGGGATCGCAGACGTTAGTATTCCATATTAATTTCAATTTGATATCTTGACTCGTTACTGAGAAAAAGGGTATTGACTTGACACACAAAACAATCAAATTTTTTTTAATATCATAACTACAAGTTTACAATTTTGGGATTTTTTCCTTTACGTGTGCTATGAGACCTTGCTTATTACCAAATTTTATGATTCTAGGTTGACGGGAAATACCCTATAGGTTTTGATTTGTTTGGAGTGAGTTTGCGAGTATGAAATCTGACATAGATTGCCGTATCTTTTGATTGCGTTGATTTAGAAGCTTTAGTATTCTACACCTTAAAGAGATCGTAGATCTTAGTATTTCGTATTAATTTCAATTTGTTATCTTGATCCATTCCTGAGAAAAATGGACCTTGACATAGAAAACAAACAAACAATTTTTTTAATGCCACATAACTATGAATTCACAATTTTAGATTTTTTCCTTTACTTGTGCTGTGAGACCTTGCTTTTTACCAAATTTCATGATTCTAGGTTAACGGGAAGTACTCTATAGGTTTTGATTTGATTTGCCGGTAGCAAAATATGTGACTTAAATGGGCGTATCTAGTGATTCCGTTGACCTAGAAGCTTGCATTTTCTACACCTCAAAGGTTTTGTAGATCTTAGTATTTGATATTAATTTCAACTTGATACGTCTACCCGTTCCTGAGAAAAAAGGTCTTGACAGACAGACAGACAGACGGACAACAAAGTGATCCTATAAGGGTTCCGTTTTTTCCTCCTTTGAGGTACGGAACCCTAAAAAACATTGAAAAATACACGTTTCTTGTATGGAACCCCCTGATTTTTTTACTTTTTCTATTATTTATTATTTGTTGTTATATCCACAATAATAACACATATTCTGTGAAAATTTCAACGGGCTACCTATTACGGTTCAAGAGATACAGCCCTCGGACAGACGGACGGACGGACAGACAGACGGCGTAGGCTTAGTAATAGGCTTCCGTACGGGATACGGAAACCTAAAAATGAATATTATATTACTATTTAATTAAAGCAAGGTATTTACTATTCATAGTAAGGTAAGGTAAGTACTTAGTGCCCAAGCTTGCCTGTTCGTTTATCTAGTTCAACAACTGAGCGAGTTAGGATTATTACAGGTGACATATAATTTCCTTTGAGGGAAGTAATTAAAATTATTCCACTCTACTTAATAGATCTAGAATATGTATATCTGGTTGATGTCAGTGCGTAATAAAATAATACTATGGTACTTCCCTCCCGTTGACCTAGAATCATAAAATTTGGCAAAAAGCAAGGTCTCACAAAATGGTGCGTAACGAGGCAATCCGCCGACGCACCAAAGTAGTCGATATTGGACGACGGTTGGCTAAGCTCAAGTGGCAGTGGGCTGGGCACGTCAGCCGAAAGACGACGACCGTTTTGGTGTTACCGTGTTCTACACTGCCGGCCGTGGGCAGGAAAACGGAGCGTGGGAAGACCACCCGCCAGGTGGGACGACGACATCAAGTACGTCGGCGGAAAGCAGTGGTTCCGTACCGCTGAAGGCCGGGAGGACGGGAGGAAAATTGAAGAGGCATATGTTCAGCCGTGGACGCTTACACTCTGACTGACTTACTGACTGAAGGTCTCGTAGTTATATCACTAAAAACAATTTTTTTTTTT
>OX336338.1:1288415-1558415 GCA_946902875.1 Nematopogon swammerdamellus | reverse complement strand
TCGGATACCACGTTAAACTGTAGGTCCCTTCCCTTCTTACCTTACTAGGTGGTAGGGTTTATCCCGGCCGGGTTGTTACCACCGCACTGAGCGAAACGTCGGTCGAAACGGCTATGTAAATAGTTCGTGTTTTCCGTCCAGTTCAGTGTAGCCGGCGCGAAATGAAGGGAAGCACTGACATGGCACCCGGTGTTATGGGCTGACATCACGGATTTTGTAGGTGATGTAACCAACCGTGTCAAGTTTCCATAAAAAAAAAAGAAAAGGTAGGTACATTAAATATACCTAATACCTACAATATTTTCGGATGCAAGTTACCCTTCAGCTAAGCGGGATATTTTGGAAGAGAAGAACCGCCGATTGCGGAAAAGTATTCCCAATTGTCTGAGTGCAGTTTTAGCCCTAGACTCGATTAGTTGCCGGAAACCTACGTCTTTGGAAATGGCGGTGCCCAGGAGGTTCAGGTGCTTCCAGACAGGTATGACGCTGACTTAGAAACTGGCTTGGAAAGCAAAAGGACCTTCAAATCGACCTTCGCAGATAATGCGCAGCACTGAGCCTTGCTAACTTTGAAGGCGTGGGCGTAGCATTCAGGGGGCAACATATCATTGTTATGCATACGAGAGTACGGAACACGGGTTCTACACCAGTTACCCTTCAACTACGCGGGATGTGGATGAGAAGAGGCGAAGACTTGCGTCTGAACTTGAGCAAACACTCGGCTCTATTTCCGAATGGGCCGTAGCAAGTTGGTCAAGTTAAATACCTCCAAGATACAAGTTTGCGCGTTCAGTGCAAAGAGAGCGGCATCACACCAGCTCCTTCCTACCAAGGCACGTCACTTAAATTTTGCGACCACCTCGGGGTCCTCCGAGTCGAATTTTCGCACGATCTAAACTTCCGGCGTGACATCGAGGGCAAGGCCGTATAAATCGCAGATTCGGTCCTGCTTGGGGTACTGCTCGCACCTATGGGATGGCTCAGTCAAATACCAGCTGGCGCCTCTGGACTCGATCCAGCGTCGAGCCGTGCGAATAGTAGGTGACTCCCAAATGTCCCGCGATCTAAAACCACTGCAACTCCGTAGGGATACATAGCTAAATCAGAGCCTGTTGAAATACAAACAGAGAGAAATATTTTCCCCCAAGTACAGTTTCGGGTCCTTCAACCTGGGCACCTGTCAGGCCGGCATAGCATTCGTAGCCTCCGCATGCTACCGAATGTCCATGGGCATCGCTAGACACCTTATGGGTGGCTCGGCGCCACATGTCGCGCTTACTATAAAAATAATATCAGTAGCTTTGGCCTCGCCTTAGTGGCTTACCTGCTTCGAGTGAGTACATTATTCAACTATGTACAACCTGAAACCGCCCTCGGTCTTCGGCCTTGAACTGATTGGTTTACTTACTTCCCGAATCCGCTTCACCCCAACCAGATATATTTACTTACATAGACAAAGAAAATCGTGTACTTACACAGCTCAGTCTTCGGTCTTGCTCTGACTGACTTTTCATTTTACTTCAAGACTATACATCGTTCAACTATACATAATTTGTATATATATTTAGGTACTCACTCATGCGCTATTTGCAGAAAACTTTAGTTTCAAATAGAGATCACGACAAATAAACGGACGGATAGTATCAATTTTGTACCGTGTGGGGCCGGTACTTATATAAAAGAATAGCCCCACTGTATCTCTCCCCGTGTATGTCGTAAAAGGCGACTAAGGGATATGACTTCCTTCTTATATTACTAGGTGGTAGGGTTTATTTAACCCGCCCGTGTTGGTACCACCGCACCGCACTGAATGAAAGGTCGGTAGAAACGGCTATGTATTTAGTGTAGCCGGTACGACCGAAGGGAAGCACTGACGTGGCACCAAGTTCACCCGGTGTTATGGGCTGACATCACGGATGTTGTAGCCTGTAGGTGATGTGTCAGATTCCATAAAAAAAAATCAATATACGAGTTACATACAACATTTAAAGTATGCAAACAGTTTTTAAAAAAGCCTAAAATAAAAAAAAAAGTTATAAAAAACTAAAACCCGACTACGTAAAAGCTAATTTTGAAAATCGTTTAAATAAAAAAAATAGTTATAAAAAACTAAAACCCGGCTACGAAAAAGCAAATTATGAAAATAGTTTAACTTTAACTAAAAATAACAAAATAATGTTTTCCATATAATTTATCAGATACAGCAATTCTCTTTTTACATTGATTCTACCTTAGCACTAACTCTATAAATTTTGATAAATTTATTATTTTTAACGTTCTAAATATAGAGCCGTGGTCGGGCGTTCTTCGTTCAACAAGACAAGTGAGACCGTCGTTGTGCATTATAGCCGTTGACGTTCGGTATTTACCTATGTATCTACTTATAATAAATTTAGATTGGCTCTGACTGATCTTACAAAAAGATGCCAGTATGACACAATGGCGATGGCCGTCCTAAGTTCCGCGCTCTAATAATGCACGACGACGGCCTCACTTGTCTTGTTGAACGAAGAACGCCCGACCACGGCTCTATATTTAGAACGTTAAAAATAATAAATTTATCAAAATTTATAGAGTTAGTGCTAAGGTAGAATCAATGTAAAAAGAGAATTGCTGTATCTGATAAATTATATGGAAAACATTATTTTGTTATTTTTAGTTAAAGTTAAACTATTTTCATAATTTGCTTTTTCGTAGCCGGGTTTTAGTTTTTTATAACTATTTTTTTTATTTAAACGATTTTCAAAATTAGCTTTTACGTAGTCGGGTTTTAGTTTTTATAACTTGAACACAATAGTCTATAACATATCTATTCTTTCTATACATATAATAAAATCGTAAATGCAAAAATGTCTATTTGTACGCGCATCTCGCAAAAACCACTGAACGGAATTTGACGAAACTTTTTATAACTTTTTATATATTGACAGTGTATATCCCGGATTAACATAATAATAAAAAAATATAATAATAATCACGCAATCCAAAGTAATGGTAAAAAACAATTTTAAATGTCATGTTGACAACGGAGAACTGTCATCTCGACGTGAGCTGGCCGGTGACAAATTGTTAGATAAAAAAAAAAATATTGAAAGTCGAAGTTATGTCGCTGTCATTGGTGCAATACATATTTTTATATCTGTTGCCCGCGGCTTCGCTCGCGTGAAATTCGTATTTCAAAAAAAGAAAGTAAGTAACTAAAGGTGGGCCCGAAGGCGGATCTGCGCTCACGTGAACGATATTCTTTCTCGATGATAGTAACTAAGGGCGAGGCGGAAGGCGGAGCTGAGTTCAGGAAGAAGAAAAACATTCTTGAAGAAAGTAAGTAACTAAGGGCGAGGCCGAAGGCCGAGCTCTATTCTGGAAGACCATAAACATTCTCGAAGAAAGTAAGTAACTATGGGCGAGGCCGCAGGCCGAGCTGCGTTCAGGAAGAAGCTAAACCATCTTGAAGAAAGTAAGTAACTAAGGCGAGGCCGAAGGCCGAGCTACGTTCGAATAATTGAAAAACCATCTCGAAGAAAGCAAGCAACTAAGGGCGAAGCCGAAGGCCGAGCTGCGTTCAGAAAGAAGCTAAACCATCTTGAAGAAAGTAAGTAACTAAGGCGAGGCCGAAGGCCGAGCTACGTTCTGATAATTGAAAAACCATCTCGAAGAAAGCAATTAACTAAGGGCGAGGCCGAAGGCCGAGCTGCGTTCAGGAAGAAGCTAGACCATCTTGAAGAAAGTAGGTAACTAAGGGGAGGCCGAAGGCCGTGCTCTATTCGGGAAGACCATAAAACATCTTGAAGAAAGCAAGTAACTAAGGGCGAGGCCGTAGGCCGAGCTGCGTTGAGGAAGAAGGTAAACATTTTTGAAGAAATTAAGCAACTAATTCGAGGCCGAAGGCCGAGCTACGTTCTGACAAATTATAAACCATCTCGAAGAAAGCAAGTAACTAAGGGCGAGGCCGAAGGCCGAGCTGCGTTCAGGAAGAAGCTAAACCATCTCGAATAAAGTTAATTAACATTAAGATTGAGTTAATTTAATTTAAATTTTATTATAAAGTCCAAGCTTCTGACGGCAAATATACCGTGCATCCTAGAACCTCGCGGTTATTCCCGGCTGGATGGCAAGAGGCCCGATGCTATCACCTTAGTGCCATGGACTAAGGGTAGTTCTTTGATGTGGGACGCCACTTGTGTTCTCACATTGGCTCCAAGTCACGTTAGGACATCTTCAAGAGAGGCTGGCGCGGCCGAGGCTGGGGCGGGGAGCCTCAAACGCAACAAATATAGAAATATAATTCAAGATTTCGAATTTGTTGCGTTTGCGGTTGAAACCCTCGGTCCGTGGAGCAGTGAAGCCAAAAGAGGCTTGGGCCTCTGCTGGTTGACGCAACCGGTGTCCCGCCATCAAGGGCTTATGTACTTCATTCAAAGGGTAAGCCTTGCCATCCAGCGGGGTAATGCCGCAAGTGCTCTAAGAACATTTGAAAATGCCCGTTTTGGTAGTTATTTTAATGTTTGTTAGGTAGGTTTTAATTCTTTAGTTATTAATGTTACTTTTTTATTTTTATGAAATAAATAGATTGAGTAAACGTTATTATATTCTATAGAAGAAAGGAAGTCTTTAAGGGCGAGGGCCGAAGGCGGAAGAGGGTTTTTGGTTTACCTGAACGCAGCTCGGCCCTCGGCCTCGCACTTAGCTCCTTCCTTTCTTCCGGAAGGTTTATCGTCTTCCTGAACGCAGCTCGGCCTTCGGCCTCGCCCTTACTTACTTCTTTTATTTGAGAAAGGTTGATCGTTTACCTGAAAGCAGCTCGGCCTTCGGCCTCGCCCTTAGTTAGTTACTTTCTTTGAGGAGGTTTATCGATTACCTGAATGCAGCTTGGCCTTCGGCCTCGCCCTTAGTTACTTACATTCTTCTTTGGAATACGAATTTCACGCGAGCGAAGCCGCGGGCAACAGCTAGTTTGGTAATATACATTTTAGGCATCCGACACGTCCATTGACTGAAATTACATAAGTACAATCAAATACGACCGAATGTCCATGGGCGTTGTTAGACACCGTATGTATGGCTGAGCCGCCATATGTCGCGCTTTCAATAAAAAAAAATTGTGTGAGTTGGCCTCCCTGGACGGAAAACACGAACCTTTAATTCAGTGCGGTTGTACCAACCCGGGCGGTTTCACCAAGGGCACTTAGTTCACCAAGGTATTATGTATAGATAGACGTCACGAGTAAAATAGAAATAGAACTAGAAATAGAAATAGAAATAGAAAAAGGAGTAGAAGTAGTAGTAGAAGTAGAAGTAGACGTTTTAAGTAGAAGTTTGACGACGGCGGGTGGCCGAGTGGTTTGGGCATCGGCTTCTCATGCGGGAGGGAGGTCCGAGGTTCGAATCCGTTCGGCGTGTACCAATGAGTTTTTTCTTACGAAAAAATTTACGTGCATACCTACACCCCGCTGCTTCACCGTTCGGAACCGGTGTAAAACTGTAGGTCCCTTCCCTTGCCCCTTACTAGGTGGTAGGCTCAAATTGTAGCCGACTGGGTTGGTACCACCGTACTGGATGTAAGATGGCCGCAAGCAACCTCGGTCGTGTTCTCCTCTAGTCCAGTATAGGCAGCAATCCAGGGAAGTCTCCGGTATGGCATCTACTTTCTCGGAGGTGATATTGGCTGGTTAGAGCATGTGCTTTGGCCCGTCCGACTCAGCCACCCATACCGGATTACATAAGAAAAAGTAGAAGTAGAAGTAGAAGTAGAAATAGAAATAGAAGTAGAAGTAGAAGTAGAAGTGGAAGTAGAAGTAGAAGTAGAAATAGAAGTAGAAGTAGAAGTGGAAGTAGACGTAGAAGTAGAAATATAAATAGAAGTAGAAGTAGAACTAGAAGTAGAAGTAGAAATAGAAATAGAAGTAGAAGTAGAAGTTGAAGTAGAAGTAGAAGTAGAAGTAGAAGTAGAAGTAGAAGTAGAAGTAGAAGTAGAAGTAGAAGTAGAAATAGAAATAGACGTGGAAGTAGAAGTAGAAGTGGAAGTAGAAGTAGAAGTAGAAGTAGAAGTAGAAATAGAAGTAGAAGTAGAAGTGGAAGTAGAAGTAGAAGTAGAAGTAGAAATATAAATAGTAATATTACATTAAAAATAATTATTAAATGTCTGAACCTAAGAATTAAAATTACGTTTTCGAAAATGATGAGGAAAATGATGAAAAGAATCCGATGAGGAACAGATAAGGAAGAAAATAAATCCTTTATTGCACTTCAATAAACATTTTAAAAAAGGCTGACTTATTACCTATGACAATATCTGCTAGTCAACCTGATAAAAGGTACGCAAAGACAAAATAAAAGAATTAAATAGTTATATTCAAGGCGTTTAAATTTAACTGGAATTGCCGCTTTCTATGGAAAACGTGTGACGCAAAACATCAGACAAAGGATGTGAGAAGAAAAGGGTGCCAATATACATTTAGAGTATCGCGGAAAGCTATCCAGCCATCCCGTCCCGTCCGCCATTCTCACTAACGCTTTTGATACATGTTTTGGTAATATCGATTACTGGAAATTACTTTTTAAGATTTTATTTTGTAGAATTATTGTAATGAATCAAATAACTGCTCCCAAGTACCTACTTGTATTGTTTTTAGGGTTCCATACCTCAAAAGAGGAAAAAAAAATTTGTTGTCTGTAAAGCCGGTTTACGGACGATAGTTTTACGTGATAACGTCATAAAGAAACACAGCTATAAGAATTACCGTATTTTTTCGTACGGCACCCCTATCGCTGCCGTACGCCGTACATTTGTCGATTTCTAGCCTCGATTACCGTACGTTTGGCAACACTGCCGCTTGGGCCGATTGTGCCTCTCTATCGCTTGTTACGCGCTCTCGCTTGCACGCACAGGCTCATATGGAACGTGACACGGCTCAGATGGAACGTGACACAACGTGACACTTTTTCGTGTGTGCAGCCGGTGTTCATCAATTTATTAGACGTTATCACGTCAAAAAAACGGAACCTTATAGGATCACTTCGTTGTCCGTCAAGAACTTTACGATCCTACAAGAACAACAATCTGACCACTCTGCCTATTTACATTACCTATATCTGGTGTAATGAATTTTTAAATAGTTTAGTTTTTAATATTCATTCTTCTTTTATTATTTTAAAATTTTAGTTTACGATATTAAAACTTTCTCAAAAGGAAGAAGATTAGTATTTCAACTACCTACACAAATACCTGACAGTCAACCATTGTTATAGTTTTTATTTAGGCGTTTTGTGATTTTCCAAAACACAATATTTTGTGCATACAATATATAAATAAGTATATTGTGTTATGTTACGGAACCCTCGGTGCGCGAGTTCAACTCGCACTTGGCGGCTTTTTCATGATAAGAAAAAGTGGCCAAGTGCGTGTCGGATTCGGAACAAGCACAGTTAAAGTTTCCGTAGTCGGGAAAAGTGTTCACGGTGTAATCGAAAATATCCCAAATCTCATAGATTACACGGCTAAAAGTTCAAAAGATACAGACCTTTAAATGCAGAACAGACAGACGGACGGACAGACAGCGCAGGCTTTTAATAATAGAGTACCGTGCGGACACGGAACCCTAAAAATTCGTAACAAAAAATAAAGTTGAACCGTAGAGTGACCGAGGCAGGCGGTGCTAGGCGCGGTCACACAGGTAGAAGAGCGACTCAATTCCGACTATTTTCTATCAGCAATTTCATCGCTGCTAGAAATTTCTGGTGATCCGTCTCACTCGATCCAACGGGATTCTCAATGCGTCTAGTGAGACAGAGCTGAGGCTACCGCTATTTTTGCTATAATCGCTAATAATAGAATAGGCAGGCTGGGCTTTGAACCTCGAGCCCTAGGCGCTGGACAATGAACGCCCTGGAGCATTTTTTCGCCGGATAAAAGTGTAAATAAAATTTACGCTTCTATCCGATTTTTTTATCGAATTTATATTTGATTTACTAAACCGATTTTTGTCAGCCTCGGTAGATCAGTGGTGCGGTGGATCGACTGTTATTAAGTAACCCTCAGCGTGGTTAGTACTTGGATGGGTGACAGCTCGACCGTCGGAGGCTGACCGTGGTTCGGATTTCACGTTAAACTATAGGTCCCCTCCCTTCTTACCTTACTAGGCGGTAGGGTTTATCGCTGCCGGGTTGGTACCACCGCACTGAACGAAACGTCGGTCGAAACAGCTATGTAAATAGTTCGTGTTTTCCGTCCAGTTCAGTGTAGTCGACATGAAATGAAGGGAAGCAAGCACTGACATGGCACCCAGTTCACCCGGTGTTATGGGCTGACATCACGGATGTAGTAGGTGATGTAGCCAACCGTGTCAGTTTCCATAAAAAAAAATTCAGTTCAAGCGAAAACTGTAAAAGAAAACCATGTTCAAAATTGATCGGTAGACCCCTTGCGGAGTTGGCTGAGACGTCCGATATGGCTCAAATAAAATATATTTCACGTAGAACCGGAACAGAGATCGAAATATGAAAAGTTTTGTTTAGTTTGCCGCGAGACGGCAACATATATCAAAAAAAATAACAGGCAAAAGGAACGGGCGGCCGAAGATATGATTTTACTGGCATCGAGCGATCTCCCAGACAAGTTTGTAAAAACTCAATCGCTTTGAATTTATCATCATTTTTGTTGTTGTCAAAACCAATAATTATTACTGGTGAACTAAAGATGGCTACATAAATCCTACGCGACGTGTAAATAAGTAAATACAGATTTAAATGTGAAAAAAATCGGTCAAGCGCGAGTTTAACTCGCGCAAGGAGGGTTCCGTAGATCCGCTATACCATATCTGGCAAAAAACCATAATCGTCTATATTTTCGTCTTTCTATAATGCAAAATATAAATACCTGTGGCGCCATCTATCATTCAGAAGCGTGAATATGCAGTATGTTTATAGTATGGGACCCCCCCCCCCCCCTAATTTTTACTATTTGCTTTTTTTATTAATAATTTGTTGATAATTGAATTCTGTGAAAATTTCAACCGGCTACCTATTTACCGTTCAAACGTTACAGCCCTAGGAAGAAACGGACGGGCAGACAGACAACATACGGCGTAAGCTTAGTAACAGGTTTCCGTATGGAGACGTAACCCTAAAAATTTAAATCTAGATTTAGACTACTAATGATTAGAAAAATTCAATAGTAATAAATGTGATTACTTTGGTTAGAAATGTACATTGCGACTGGGATATATCGAGACCAACTTTTTACGTCCGAAGTCGAACGACACGATATGTTCGCCCAATAAAGCATGTCGAAACTACTTTTCAAAGCAACTTCTGTGATTCATGATGCCATTGTGCAATAATAAAACTTAAATACGTTTATAATCTTCTTTTTATTGCGTGCCGCAAGCACTGGCTCTCTTTATGGCGTCCCAGTTCCTGCACGCTCTATCTGCCACCTTATTTGGCCAGTCGTTTGTCTGTGCTCTCCCGCGCACGAAGCGTGGTTGGTGCTCGTGCTAGCCCGCCGCATAATATGTTGCACGTCGTCGTAATGATTGTAGACATAAGCATTTTGTAAAACCCGACTACGAAAAAGAAAGGAAATTAATAAGAAAAGTATGTCTATTCGAATCCATTAATTTTCTACTGCTCTTTAAAATTAATTTTCCTTGTTAGATATATTTTTATTTTTTATTTTTTTTTTTTTTTTTTTGGAAACTGACAGGGTTGGCTACATCACCTAAAACGTCCGTGATGTCAGCCCATAACACCGGGTGAACTAGGTGCCATGTCAGTGCTTCCCCCCTTTGATCGTGCCGGCTACACTGAACTGGTCGGAAAACACAAACTATTTACATAGCCGTTTAGACCGACGTTTCATTCAGTGCGGTGGTACCAACCCGGGCGGGTTAAACCCTACCACCAAGTAAGATTAGGAGGGAAGGGACCTACAGTTTTACGAGGAATCCGAACCTCGGTCAGCCTCCAACGGTCAGCGGTCACCCATCCAAGTACTGACCGCACCCAGCGTTGCTTAACATTCAATAGCGACAGTTGACTGTCTGCACCACTGAGCTATCGAGGCTGACAATATATAAATACATATATAGATAATAATACAATATATAGATATAAATACTTTATTGCTCCAAAACATTTTAAAGTAGGTAACAAACGATAAGTAACTTACATGAGGGGCAAGGGCGGACTTATCCCTTGTTATTTCCTTTTGTTTTTCATAGTCGTGTTTTATGACATTTTTACTGAATTTTGTATTTCATACCTTTTAGTTCTAAAACATTAAGTGTGGTTTTTGACATCTCCTATTCGACAAAGATACCCCCACTAGATGGGGTATGAGGAAAATTGTTTTCCTTTATAAACAAAGTTTTAAATAAATATGGCACTGTCGTGAGTGAAACAACTCGAATAACATACTATCTACATTTACATACATACCACATGCTGTATCCCGTCGATCGAGGTAAGCAGAGTAATCGGTATTATGCTGGGAAGTACTCTTGTAAATTACAGCACAACACCGACCACCACGCAATGTACGAGTATTAGGAAAAAATAACTACCTATCAAGCAGCAAGTAAGGCACGAAGACTCACCTACCGTATGACTCGGTGGAAGGACCGTTCTAAGGTGAGAGGTGCCTAGCATGTCGCCCTTTAGCACGGCACCTTGTCCTTATCCCTTATGTCGAATAACATCTTAATTATTAAAATCACTCCTGACCTGACTCAGGGCCCTAAATCTAAGCTGATATCGGGCACAGTGGTATCGAAACTGATTTTATGGACGCGAGTATCCGACATAGAGACCATTAACCACACAAAAACAGCACAAAACCCATACATACATAGACTTATAGCTCACATAACTCTTACCTATGTTAGTTTAGTTAGTGCAGTAGTAGAGTTCTAACCCGCTGTGGCACAAAAATGGACCTGTCTACTGTGATTTAATGCTCTCTTCGTTCGGTTACATCGCGTTAATGAATATTTCAGGTCCGGAAAGGCTGTACCGTGGGGCCGTAAATCAAAATATCCTCGGATTCCTGTAATGTCGACTCTCACAGTTGGCCCGCCAAGTTTGACCCGAGATGAATAATTCTAAGAGCCAGTCTCGGCTTGCCTTATTTCGACCGCGGCGTTACTGCGCTGCTCGCTACCAAACGGACAGTCCATAATGTATTTATTTTATACATTTTCCTATGTACTATGGTACGCTTGAAATGGTCAGTTTTGATTATTCGCCAGTTTCCTGGCTCAACTTTAAGAAGATAGATAGACAGACAGATAGAAATACTTTATGAAACATTTGGGAGTTATGATTTTTTTTTATTTTCCGTTACGCGAGTTACAAGTCGTCTTTATCTTGCAGTGTGAGTAGTTAAAATGATTTTTATCGTGTATGCATAATATACTTAATTTTTAATCTTATATTCATTTATTTGAATGAAATATACAACCTATAATAATATTAAAGAAAATTGAAAACCTATACTTCATAAAATAAAAACATAATACATATATAAAGTAAAGTATTGTTTGAGTAAGGTTTTGGAGTAATACTCTATTGCTCCAAAACATTTTACAGTAACAAACGATAAGTAATTTACATGAGGGACAAAGGCGGACTTATCTTATTTCTCCCAGTCAACCTTTGGATGTTTGAGAGTCGTATGTTGTGAGATATAAGTAGGTAATAGCAAAATACTTGAGTGTGGGAATGTAAAATATAATATAAGGAAAATAACTATGAAAATGAAAATTTCTACGACTGGAAAAATAGTTTAAATTTTATCAACGCACAAATTATGAAGCGCCTTAAAAGAACCCATCCGCAACGAGCCTTATCATGATAAATAAATATTATGTACGTATTGTATGTACGCCTCTCCCCAAATATCCTAAATAATTATTGACCTAATGTAAAAATGCCACAGAGGGGAATCTCTTCGCCTCCGAAGACAAAGAATGGGAGAAGGACCGCAATATAGGAAAGCAATTTAAATGATCTGTCTGTTACCCCGCCATCGGGTCTGGGTATTTCTAATAAAAAGTTTTCACTAGCACGCCCCGCCACAAACGGTCGCGTACCTACCTACTCGAGGCGCGGCTTCGCCCGAGGCACGAGAAAAAGGAACCATGTTAAATTTCGATCCGATCCCGAACTGATTTTGTCTTGTATGAAAAATTCACGTCTCTTACAAATTTCAATTCTAACGCGTCGAATGAGAGTTGAAAATGGCTATTGCGCATTTAAATATTAGATCCTTTGGATTCGGCGGGTGAAATAAGATAAAGGTTTTTATTGCTTGGCTAACGATTCACATAATACCTACTTATTACGTGTGTATAGAGAGAATAGCGTCCACTCGCCCACGTATCCGGCCCGCGTCGCGTCGGTCGCGATGGGATCGGCGACACTGCGATAATGTCGGAACTCGAGGACACTATCTATTAATCGAAAGTATTATCTGTCAGTGCCTTTAAGTTAATCCACTCACCAGTATGGACAAACGCTGCTCTCGGTATTCCATTTCGTTTGCTTTATTTATATATGTTTTTAACACCCGACGCAAAAAGAAGGGTGTTATAAGTTTAACGTGTGTGTATATGTGTGTATGGGTGACATGAAATGAAGGGAAGCACTGACATGGCGCCTAGTTCACCCGGTGTTATGGGCTGACATCACGGATGTTGTAGGTGATGAAGCAAAACGTGTCAGTTCCCATTAAAAAAAAGGGTGTCTGTGGCATCGTAGCTCCCAAACGGATGGACCGATTTGGATGCGGTTTTTTTTTTATTCGAAAAGAGTTTTAATCGAAATGGTTCTTAGCTATGTTTGTAATCAAGTAATCAAGTAATTAATAAAAAAAAATATTACTTTAAAAAGTGGACGGATTTGCATGCGATTTTTTTTAAAAAGCTTGAAATAAAAGCTCTCAAGTGTCGGCCTCCAGAGCGCCTTCTGTTAAAATTTATCTGTCGGTTAAATTACAAATTAAAAAACCCCCTGTCCTTAAAAAAGTCAAAAATAAAATATCCGCGCAGCTCTGAGTTTCTATATTATATTTACTTAGCGGCCCCCCGACTCCTTTAAGTAAACGGATTTTTTTTTTATAGGACACAATATTATGTGAAGCACAAGTACCTCTACTACAGTTTCCGCCGCTCCGTCCAATATCGCGCGCACCCGAGCGCGCCGCTGAAATATTTCTGCACAGTCGGCGATATTGTTGATCTATCTGATTCAATTTGTTTGTAAGAGTACCTAGATCGTAGCCTAGAAATATTCCTCATTATTCGCCGTACAAGTATATATTAAAGTATTTATGTAGTACTAGATTTTGCCCGCTGCTTCGCTCGCGTGAAATTCGAATTTAAAATAAAAAGAATAAAGTAGGTAAGCCGTACCGTTCCTTTATTTCGGCTCGCGGGGACAATTCGGTTTGTATGAGAGCTACATCTTAGCGTAACCGGAACTGAATATTATTTTATCCTGCCTATATCACGTATAGTTAAAATTTAATATAATGAGACTTCCCTTTTTAGGTTTCCGTATCCCGTACGGAAGCCTATTACTAAGCCTATGCCGTCTGTCCGTCTGTCTGTCCGTCCGTCCGTCTGTCTGTCCGAGGACTGTATCTCTTGAACCGTAATAGGTAGCCCGTTGAAATTTTCACAGAATATGTGTTACTTTTTTTTTAAAGAAAATATTATTCTTTATTAATATATATTTGACATTAATAAATTAAAATTATTAAATAAACTTAAACTACCTATCAAATATAATAAAAAACTATAACTAAAAACTACTAAAAACTAAAAACTAACTACAAAATAAAATACATACCTATAACCTATACAAAACTTAATAACCCTCCTCCAGGTGTGACGATGTGGGTACTGTACCGAGGACGCTAGCGGCGTTGCCTCGCTGGATGGCCACACTGATACGCTGCCTCAGGAACTCGAGCGAACGTTGTTCTCCTGAAGCAGCGTACAGGTATGTCTTTTTAAATTATGGCGGATATAACAACAAATAATATAAAATAGAAAAAGTAAAAAACAAGAAACGTGTTTTTTCAATGTTTTTTTTTTTGTGGTGCGGAAACCTCGGTGCGCGGGTCCGACTCGCAATTGGCCGGTTTTTTGTTATGCATTTTTAGGGCTTCAAAACAATACTTTGTTAAAATCAGCCCCATTAGTGCTAATCTTCTCCATCAACGGATATAGAAAATGTTTGCTGCGTTACCCAACTTCAATCAGGTTTCTCGTATAGGTTCACCTTTGATAAACATCTCAGATATTGCCACAATTGGAAATGCCTCAGCCCCGTCTCCAAATTTAATAAATTAATATTTACTTTCAATACATAGTCATGCTCCAAAGGGCTACGTTTGGAAGGGATGTATGTCTTCATAGCGAGCGGTTAGTTTGTTGAGTTCCGTAGCAAATTGACAGCTCGGTTGCGCCACGTACCGAAAGTGGCCACTCAAAGCAAACTACCCTCGGCTAAGGGCGGAAGAGGAGCGCAAACACAAACATGGATCCGCCTACTCGGGAAACCGGAGACCGAACTCATAAGCAGACCACATAGTCGGTATGCAGGTGTGCTAAATTCCAGGTGTATATAATAAATAAACAAATCGGTCAAGTGCGCTTTTTACTCACTCGCGGAGGATGCCGTAGAGCCATACCTACACCTGCTGCTTCACCGTTCGGAACCGGTGTAAAAATGTAGGTCCCTTCCCTCGCCCCTTACTAGGCGGTAGGTTCAAATTGTAGCCGACTGGGTTGGTACCACCGTAATGGATGTAAGATGAGGCCGCATAGCAGCCTCGGCTGTGTTCTCCTCTAGTCCAGTGTAGCCAGCAATCCAGGGAAGTCTCCGGTATGGCACCTACCTTCTCGGAGGTGATATTGCCTTGTCGGAGCATGTGCTTTGGCCCCTCCGACTCAGCCACCCATACCGGATTAGATAAAAAAAATCACAAATCTCATGCATTACATGACCTACGGGTACATTAAAAAACCGGCCAAGTGCGAGTCGAACTCGTGCACCGAGGGTTCCTTATCGCCATGCCATGGTTAGCGCCACTCACGCCATCTATGGCGTGTTATGAAATGCTTCACATTAGTTAAATGCCATGATTAGTTAAAATGCTTCACACTCTATTCGGTAGATGGCGCGCACGCATACGCTTTTTGGTTTCTTCTATGGGAACCCCCGTGAATTTTTTACTGTTTTCTTATTTTTTATTTATTATTTGTTGTTATATCGGCCATAATAAATAACACATATTCTGTGAAAATTTCAACGGGCTACCTATTACGTTTCAAGAGATACAGCCCACGGACAGACAGACGGATGGACGGACAGACCGACAGACAGATAGACAGACAGACGGCGTAGGCTTAGTAATAGGGTCTCGTACTCCCGTATCGGATACGGAAACCTAACAATCACTTTTAGGGCGTATTCCAATTTTCGATTCAAATATACCTAAGAAATCTGTCAATTTTGAATTTACAAAAATTTTCAATGCTTGTTGTTTGTATGTTTTCCAATGGGGTAGGGGTAGATAGATACGACAAACAATCTCCACGCGCCACGACCCGGCGCAACACCTATGACGCCTCTTTCCACTCGTAATAATTATCATCTTCATACGTGTTCGTCGGTTAAACTTAGTATGTAAGTTATACAAAAAAAAAGCTCTATAAGGTTGCTTACACGGTTCATCCTTATAGACTGAATTGCTGAACGGGACATGACAAAAAAAAATGATGACGAACCATACTGAATATGTATGTATTGTACCGTGTGGGGGTGGTACTTTAAGTTGTACCGACCGTGTGGGGCCGGTACTTTAAAAGAATAGCCCCACTGCATCTCTCCCCGTGCATATCGTGCCGTGTCATAAAAAGCGACTTAGGGATATGACTCCCTTCTTATATTACTAGGTGGTAGGGTTTATCTCGCCCGGGTTGGTACCGCCGCACAGAATGAAAGGTCGGTCGAAACGTCTATGTAAATAGTTTGTGTTTTCCGTCCAGTTCAGTGTAGCCGGCACGACCGAAGGGAAGCACTGACGTGGCACCAAGTTCATCCGGTGTTATGGGCTGACATCGCGGATGTTGTAGGCGATGTAGCCAACCGAGTCAGTTTCCATAAAAAAAAAATGTCTCAATGAAATATTGTTAATGTTGTTTGTTCTTTATGGCGAAATAAATATCTGAATCTGAATCTGAATCTACAATTCTTGTAAATTACGTATGCCCCCAAAATATTGCATAATATGCAATATTTTAGGGTCATCATGAGTTTTGTGCTCGTGACTTTGTTCGCGTGCACTACAGGTTCATGCATAGTTTTGACACCTGTAATAGGAAATATTCATTTCCCTGAATAAAAATTATAACGCATTCTAAATGTATTTCCTTCGTAATTCTTTAGAATTTTTTTGACGTGATAACGTCTTATAAATTGATGAACACCGGCTGCACGCACGAAAAAGTGTCACGTTCCATCTGAGCCTGTGTGTGCAAGCAAGAGCGCGTAACAAGCGATAGAGAGGCACAATCGGCCCAAGCGGCAGTGTTGCCAAACGTACGGTAATTGCCGTATCGTACGGTAATCGAGGCTAGAAATCGACAAATGTAGCGGCAGTGTTGCCAAACGTACGGTAATTGCCGTATCGTACGGTAATCGAGGCTAGAAATCGACAAATGTACGGCGTAGGGCAGCGATAGGGGTGCCGTACGAAAAAATACGGTAATTCATAAAGCTGTGTTTCTTTATGACGTTATCACGTAAAACTATCGTCCGTAAACCGACTTTACAGACAACCAATTTTTTTTATGGAAACTTACACGGATGGCTACATCACCATAATACACCAGTACCTACTGGCACCAGCGACGTCAGCCCAGTACACCTGGGTGAGTTAGATAGGTGCCGTGATAGTGCTTCCCTCAATCGAGCCCGCACATATGTACATAATTAATTACAGATAGGTACAGTTAATTTTTCTAAAAATTCCTTTATGTTTTTCTAACCAAAACACGAAGTAACTATTAAGTAATCTGTGCCAAAACTCCTTGTTTTTCAGCTAAAAAAACAGTTCTAATTTCGTAATTTTTTTCGAGAGGGGGGGGGGGGGGGCTCATCACATTAATGACGATAGGATGATTGTTAGGAGGGGGGGGGGGGGGGGGGGGGGGGGAGGAAGATCGAAATTCGGCAAAAATCGATGACGTAATATATGGACGGCCCCTTATAGGGTTTGCCTCTTAGTCTGCAAAGTAGTCCACGCTAATTTTGGTCGGGGACCTTGGTAATGGTAAAAGTTGGATTACATTCCAACATACATAATATCGCACTGCAACCCAACAATCGGGATAAACAGAACAATCGGTGTTGTGCTGCAAGAACTGACAAATTACAACATAACTCCGACAATCACGATCAGTAAAATTTTAGGGTCAAGACAATTTATTTATCAAGCAGCAAGTAAGGCACTAAGGCCCACTTGCACCAACACGAATTTAAGATATAAACCAGTTTAACTCGTTAAGCTAGCACCCGTTGACTGTGGGAACCGCGTTTAAATCCATAACTCGCTACTTAACTCTAAACTCGTGTTGGTGCAAGTGGGCCTAAGACCCACTTTCTGCATGACTAGGAGGAAGGACCGCGTCAAGGTGAGAGGTGGTTAGCGTGTCGCCCTTTAGCATGACATCTTAAAACTGATCAATTAAGACTTAAAACGATAACACATATTTTTTTTATGGAAACTGACACGGTTGTCTACATCACCTACAACATCCGTGATGTCAGCCCATAACACCGGTTGAACTGGGTGCCATGTCAGTGATTCCCTTCATTTCATGTCGGCTGCACTGAACTGGAAGGAAAACACGAACTATTTACATTGCCGTTTCGACTGACGTTTCATTCAGTGCGGCGGTACCAACCCGGGCGGGATAAACCCTACCACCTAGTAAGGCAAGAAGGTAAGAGACCTACAGTTTTACGTGGAATCCGAACCACGATCAGCCTCCAACGGTCGAGCGGTCACCCATCCAAGTACTGACCGCGCACAGGGTTGCTCAACAGTCGACTGACCGCACCACTGAGCCACCGAGGCTGACATCTCTAACTAATTAGTCGATTTGAATGTTGATAAATACACAACACTTAATCGCCCCTCAAACTACTCGCAAACTCACAAAGAGGCGAAAGTGAACTGGGCTGGGACTCGCTTGACCCTCCCCACACAATTTAGTCCAAAAGCAATCCATTCTCGCAAGCCACCCGAACAAATTGACGTTCATTGCGGCCACTTCCCAAACTGCGCCTGCGCTCTCGTGGGATTTAATATCTTGAAGCAGTTAAAAAAGTGTAGCACTAAGCGAGCGGTGAGCAATCACGAGCTGGACTTATGGCGACAGTCGACACTAATTCCAAGGCATTGCTTAAAATTTATTATCTCGCTGAAACGACTCGCGCGCCGCCGTGATATGGAACCGCTCTTCCCGCGCCAGTCGCATAACGTTCGTTCTAGGAAGAATTTATAACTTAATTGCGTGTTGGGATTTCACCTCCTTCATACGACACACAGGTAGTGGCAAACATTTTTAGGGTTCCGTATCCGTCGTAAGGGACCCTATTACTAAGCCTACGCCGTCTGTCTGTCTGTCCGTCCGTCTGTGCGTCTGTCCGAGGGCTGTATCTCTTGAACCGAAATAGGTAGCCCGTTGAAATTTTCACAGAATATGTGTTATTATAGCCGATATAACAACAAAATAATAAAAATATGAAAAAGTAAAAAAATTCACAGGGGTCCCCATAGAATAAACTAAAAAGTGTATGCGCGCCATCTACCAACAGTATGAAGCATTTTAACTAATCATGAATTTTAACTAATATGAAGCATTTCATAATGCTCAGCGCCACTCCGCCATCAATGGCTTGTATTGATGGCGTGAGTGGCGCTGACCATGACATGGCGATACGGAACCCTCAGTGCGCGAGTTCGACTCGCACTTGGCCGGTTTTTGTAAAGTAGACTAAGTGCTTCTTCTTCTTCGCTGTGATAATCGAACTGGCGGAATGTTACAATGTAAAAATGGCTAATCTGAGCGCAGTTTACTGCCAAGAGATGATAAATTAAACAATAAACAATAGACTATAATGCAGGTTCCTTTTTGTTTTGTTTTTGTTTTCATGGATAGAGCGACATGTGCAGCCAAAGACATTTTGTGTGCAGCATACATCAGCATAGTAGTTATCTAACGATACCCATGGAAATTCTGTGATGCACGGGGATTGCGAATGCCGTGGCCGGCCGGACAGGGGCCTTTTCACGCCCCTTTTGAAAAAACCCCGGCCGTACTTGAGAGGAAATAGATGAGCAGGGAGTGCGTTTCGGGTTCAGGTTTCTGTAAATAAAAGACCTACAGGCTACAGAGCTGGTTGGTTACAGAATCCGTGGTAGGCGGATTGAATAGGGGTGCTGCAGTACGCGTAGTGCGGAGGTTGGAATGGGGACGGCGGAACCGCGTTAAACAGCTCCTCCGAACACTCACTATGAAATAACAATAGACCACACTTAGGGAGCCGACGTCTCTACGGAGATGCAGTGGTTCTTAAGACACCACAGGGTCACCCACCAGTCGCACGGTACGACGCTGGATTGAGTCTAGCGGCGCAAGCTGGTTTTTATTAAGCTGAGCCATACCACAAGTGCGAGCAGTACTAACCTGTGTCTTGTACTACGTCAGTTTGTGCCTAATCTAATGTATCTAATGTACCTTTTTTTATGTAATCAGGTATGGATGGCTGAGTCGGAGGGGCCAAAGCGCATGCTCCGACCAGCCAATATCACCTCCGTGAAGGTAGGTGCCATACCGTAGACTTTCCTGGATTGCTGGCTATACTGGACTAGAGGAAAACACAACCGAGGCTGTTATGCGGCCATCTTACATCCAGTACGGTGGTACTAACCCAGTCGACCACAATTAGAGCCTACCACCTAGTAAGGGGCAAGGGAAGCGACCTGCAGTTTTACACCGGTTCCAAACGGTGAAGCAGCAGGTGTAGGTATGCACGTAAAATTTTTCGTCAGAAAAAACTCATTGGTACACGCCGACCGTATTCGAACCGCGGACCTCTCGCATGAGAAGCCGATGCTCAAACCACTCGGCCACCCGCCTAATCCATCAAAAATAACTCCAAACTATGCCCAAGTGTACCTACCTACACAGAGAGGAGAGGGTAAGCTGACTGCATTCTGCTTCCAGTTCGCTATTCAGCTGTGACTGGTGAGGCAGCTAAAGAGTAGTAGCTGTTACTTTAAATTGTATTCGCCGCGATCGTTACGTCAGCGGCACATCCGCAAATGGCCCCGGGGGATTTACAATTTCGCTAAATTGCTTTGTATGTTTCACGAGAGCGCACTTTGGTGCCGCGCCGACGCGACGTGGCTTGTCAGAGTTCACAAGTTTTTTTGTTAAATGCTGCCACACTTGATAGCAGTGTTGATAATAGCCCCACGTGAGAAATTAAGAGATGATGGCGAGATTAAATTGCCTGCGGCAAGTGTTGGTAGATAAGCTTTCGTTTTCCACGAATTGTGTAATTATTACGACCGTTGTTGGCTGGCCTTGGCTCGGATTCCACGTAAAACTCTATGTAACAGTCCGCTCGCGAGCTCCGAGGAATCGCTGGCTGTGGAAATTAATTTATTATAGAATTTTTATATTACAAATTAGTGTAATATAACTCGCCTAGTATAGTATAATCATCACAAAATTTGAATTTACATAAACATTCTATACAATTTCTATAATAAATTAATTTCGCGCGCGAACTGTACCTTCCATTACCTTACTAGGTGTTTGGTTGTACAGATTAGCACCACCGCACTGAATGAAGGTCGGTCGAAACGGCTATGAAAATAGTAAATAGTTAGTATTAGTATTCTCCTAATAAATAAAGCGAAGTTTCTACGGCCGTGTAACGACGTACGTGAGAAATTAAGAGATGTGTCTAATCCAATGACGTACGTCATTCTATGAATATCCTTATAGCTCGAGAACCACTTTATCGACTTACATACGGATTTCACTGTTACATTCTGTCACTTATCGAGAGGTTTTATGTTGATGTTTTATGTCAAATTTAGCTAATTGCTTTTTTTCTTTTGTTTCTAAGTAGGTATCTGATTCTAATGGCGACAAGTAACATAATTGAATTCTTGTGTCCATTTATTCAATAGTTTTACTTTTGCACTGCATTGATCGTCCTATCAGCTTCTCCACATCCCAAAGGTTAGTTTGTGAAGAATGCTACTTTGCATTAAACTCGCCTTTTGAGTTCCTTTTTATCGTGTAAAATTAAGTATATTTTGATTTGATTTTTTAAAGTTATTTATTACTCTGAGCACTTATCGCTTTACAAATATTTTATTAGATAGAAACGAAACCGAAAATTCCGAAAAGCAATATTCCCGACAAGAATTTAAACCCGAGTCCCGTGTACAATGGGGTCTGAATATTCGTTTAGTATGCTATTATTTTACTTATTTTATATATTTATTTTCACATTCTATGTACAAGACTGGATTAAAAATATATTTTTAAATTAATTCTATATACCTATCTACATAACAATATTAAAATACACAACATTAATATAACAAAACAACCTATTATAGTGGTAATATGTACAATTATTATATTTACTTTATTATTATATTACTAGGTGGTAGGGTTTAACACGCCCTGGTTGGTACCACCGCACTGAATAAAGGTCGGTCGAAACGGCTATGTAAATAGTTTATGTTTTCCAGTTCAGTGTAGCCGGCACGACCGAAGGGAAGCGCTGACGTGGCAACAAGTTCTCTCGGTGTTATGGGCTGACATCACGGATGTTGTAGGTGATGTAGCCATTAGCCAACCGTGTCAGTTACCATAAAAAAAATGCTACGTTTTTTCAAAAAGGACAGATCACGAAGGCCTACATTCGAAACTTGAATCAGTTCCAAGAGGACTATAACGGGAGAAGGCTTCATGCAGTGAGGAGCTTGGTCCTTAATATGTAAATAGGTTTTTAGTACACATCTCGGTGAATGAGTATCGCCTGGCAACTCCGGCAATCCCTTAATCTAGTCGCGGTAATCTTATTCCGGCTGACAAAAAACCTCGCTACTGCTGTGTTCTCGTTTCAAAATTCAAATGTCTCACTCATCCATAGACTTTAGTGGTGGGTAGAACTCTCTTTTGACGACTTCCTCGGCGACTTTTGTCCGCCTTCAAGCCGGACTGGTACCTCCTCGAGGGTGAAATTGGCTGCGCCTGAGGCTCCGATCTCGAGCACAGCCACCCAGTTCGGATGCAATAAAAAAAGGATAATTCTTAGATTTCAGGTTATATGAAGTGATTAAAATTTTATTTGACATATTCAATATCCGAAGAAAGAAAATGACGAATCTATGTACAGTAGTCACACTGTAAGAAAGCGAGTCCAAAGTTCGTGCGTCGCAGGTGGGAAGGGCCGGGAGGGGTATCACCTCTGGCAACGCGGGGCGACGCGGGACGCGGTCGGTAGTGTGCTTGGACTTTGGACCCGCTTGTGACAACTGTTAATACAGTGTAGTTTAATTATGGTACAAACAATGTCAGGATGACATTTTCGTTTGTTTTTTCACTTGACGTATGTACATTAAATTTTCTTTCGTGTTCCGGAAATAAAAACTATCAAAATGCTTAATTAAGTATTTAATTAACATTGAAAAGATTGTTGTTTCAAATCATACATACATACATAGCGTCACGCCTGTTTCCCGGTGGGGTAGGCAGAGACAACGGATCTCCACGTGCCACGATCCTGACACAGCTCTGCCGCCTCTCCCACTCCCATAATGTTCTTCATGCATGCTCGTCGGTTTAAAATCAATTAATTTAAAATTACGAATTTAATAATTTTAATATTCATAAAAATAATTTTAAAATTTAAAGCCACGTCTAGCATCAACAATAGCTGAATCCGGAGACAGAGCAAGGGGAAACGTGTCACGTAGCGAGCGCTAACTTGTTCTGTCCGCGTGCGTTGTCGGCACGATACACTTACGCCAACTTTACATCCACCCACCCCGCGCCACCCCAAAACCACCCCCAAACCACCCCCACACCATCCCATCCACCCCACACTCGCTATCTCCTGAAGTGTCTACACAAATGTAGCCTTTAGGCATTTGTGATTGGCCCGGCAGTCTATAACAAGTTTTAAGATTCCTATCTTCTTATCTTAATGCCTTTGGAGTATTTGGGCGGGCAATTTTCACGCGAAGGGATGTGACAAATAGACTGATGCCCCTGTAAACCACTCCAATTATTGCTTTAAGTTTACTTTAGATTCAGATTCAGATA
Organism: Nematopogon swammerdamellus; assembly: GCA_946902875.1. NCBI lineage: Eukaryota > Metazoa > Arthropoda > Insecta > Lepidoptera > Adelidae > Nematopogon > Nematopogon swammerdamellus. The sequence goes on along the minus strand of OX336338.1, from coordinate 1,534,983 downwards.
AAGACCACACAATATGTCATTGACTCAAAATGTAAAATGCCTATTGTTCGTAATAATTATATTTTTTTATTCGGTTTAAATAATCTTTATTGCCTCAAAGAACGTGTACACATTCGCTTGCATGTCGTATGATTGGTAAAGCTAATTAATAAAATATATACATATATATTATATAAACAGACGGACAGACCAACAGACACACAGAAAGACACACGAAAGTGAAATATTGATGGGTAAGTATAGATTCCTTTCGGCTAGCGAGCAGAAATGTTTTTCTTTGCTCAGAACAGAAGTTTTTCTGCTCAGAATAAAACTGCAGATTTGTTCTACTCATTGCGTTCGGCAATGCAATCACAATTCTTTAAAATAAAATGTATTCTGATCAAATTGTAAATTCTTAAATTAAATTTCTGTACCTGACCTTTTTACATACTTGCTCAGTTTATTAGAGCTTTGAACCTTGTAATCTAAATTTCGTAGGTTCGAAGGTTCCGTTGTTCCCCTTTTGAGGTACGGAACCTTAAAAAAGATATTGAAAACCAGTGACACACACACCGAACAAAACGTAAGAACTACCGCGAAGTGTGACACAGATTTTACTTAGAGGAGAACGTGTGTTTTTGTATGTGTGTGTAATAATTGTATGAAAATGTGAGTCCGTCTGTGCCAAAAGCAAAAGCAACGCCGCAACGGCGGAGATGCAAAACACATTTTAACACAACAGCAACCGGCAGCAATCGCAATGAATATTTAAGTACGAAGAAATCTTCTCTCACTACACCGACCACTGATCACTGAGCACAAGAGACAACTTAGCGTCCTCGCAATATTGAAACCGATGCGCCAAAAAATTTTGTCAGCGATGTATCTTGTAAGCACAACTGGGCGCGGTCAGTGGATGGATGGGTGACCGCTCGACCGTTGGAGGCTGACCGCAGTGGACGCGATATCAATAAAAAAAAATTAAGATTTATTTCCGCCACTCACCTAGCAGTTATCAATCATACACCTAAGATATTCTGGTACTTAGATAATGTCACGACTAGACGCGTTTAGTGACCTTTTACCCATATTTTTGGGTGCAATAAACATACAATACGTACAATATAAAAATAAATCGGCCAAGTGCGAGTCGAACTCGCGCACCGAGGATTCCTTATCGCCATTTCATGGTTAGCGCCACTCACACCATCTACGGCGTGTTATGAAATGCTTCATATTAGTTAAATTTCATGATTAGTTAAAGTGCTTCACCCTCTATTCGGTAGATAGCGCGCGCGCATACACTTTTTTGGTTTCTTCTATGGGAACACCCGTGAATTTTTGACTTTTTCTTATTTTTATTATTTGTTGTTATATCGGCCATAATAAATAACACATATTCTGTGAAAATTTCAACGGGATACCTATTACGGTTCAAGAGATACAACCCTCGGACAGACAGACAGACGGACAGACGGACAGACCGACAGACAGACAGACGGCGTAGGTTTAGTAATAGGGTTCCGTACCGGATACGGAACCCTAAAAATCTACGGTGTGCAGAAATAAACGATGATAATCGGGACCAACGGCCGCTCGAACGCGGCGTTCAGCGGCGCGGCGGCGGCGCGCGGGGTGTATCGGTTTGCTATTAGAGAGCGTTCCAACTAAAAATTCTCTTCGCCGTTATGTTGGCTCCACTGTCTATCGTCAAAACAGCGTTGAGGGTTGCTATGTGTACAGATTTACCCGTAATTATCAGTATTTACCGTATTTTTTGTACGGTAAATACCGATTACATTCATTATTAGGTAATGTAATCTTCACAATCTGGCAGCACGAATCTAAGCACTGACAGTGGAGCCAACATAACGGCGAAGCGAACTTTTAGTTGGAACGCTCTATGTTACGTTGCGTTTTACGAGGCGCGTTGATGTGTGGTCTTTAGGCTCAGTGATCGGTGTCTCACTATATGGAGGGTTATTTTTCGCGTTGATGCGCTAGGCTTTCGCGGAGAGTGGATAGGTACACATCAATCGCATTTTATGGATACGACACATTTTTTCAAGTAAAATAAAAAGTACACACATTTCTTTCTAATTTTAATTTTAATAATCGCCATCTTTAATTCTATCACGGGACGCGTAGTATTTTAAATTTGTGACATCAACAAATCTTAAAAAAAAATGGCTGCCTACTTTTTATTTTAGTTCAAAAAATATACCTACCATATCATATTCCTAGACTTGACACTTTTGATATAAATACCTAATACAGTGCTAATAGAGGAAGAACTGTCATATAGACTTGAAACTTTTGATATAAATACCTAATACAATGCTAATAGAGGAAGAACGGTCATATTTAATATGTGGGATACGGTGCTGGGTAACACCACGATGGTAACACAATACCCAATGTTTTATTAAGTTGAAGTTTTGTAATCCCCATGTGGAGCGGTCGATATCGACCGCTAGAGCATTAAGTTGAAGTTTTGTAATCCCCATTTTATGTGTTACTCGTTGGTGTCTCCAAATAAATAAATAAATGAATAAATAAATAAATAAATAAACATTCCACTGCACTCTTACGTGATTCTGCCTCGTTACTTTTTAGTTTTCCGTACACCGTACGGAAGCCTATTACTACTTAAGCCTACGCCGTATGTCCGTCTGTCTGTATGTATGTATGTCTGTCTATCCTACTGCTGTATCCTAGGACGGTAATAGCGAGTAATAATTTTCACAAAATATGTGTTATTCTATGTAATATAATATACATCAGATATAAAACAAATAATTAAAAAAAACTCAAAAGTAAAATACACAAAATATATCGTAATTTTCAGAAGAGCGCCATCTATCGAATTATCCAAACATTTTAACAACAAAAGTATGAACTTTCACCAATAGATGGCGATACGTGCGAGTACCATTCTAAAGTAATATAATAAAAACCGAGTCAGATAAAGTTCGAGCCATACACAGAACAGCGATAGGCGGCCGTCTCGCCCCGTCCCCCATGCCATTGTACCGTAGGGGCGGATAGTAATATTTATCCTTAAACATATACACACAACCCGGATGTTCATAAATAACGCATCATTAAACTCACCTCGTAAATCACCTTCGATGTTAAATTGACTGCGTCTAAGTGTAACCAGACCTCGTTCTTCGGTCCAACCACCCGGAGCAACATTTCTTGCATGTAGGCATTTACAAATAAAAGTACCTATGTATATAAAAAAAACCCGGCCAATTGCGAGTCGAACTCGCGCACCGAGGGTTCCGTATCGCCATGTCATGGTCAGCGCCACTCACGCCATCTATGGCGTGTTTATGAAATGCTTCATATTAGTTAAAATTCATGATTAGTTAAATTGCTTCATACTCTTTTCGGTAGATGGCGCGCGCGCATACAGTTTTCAGTTTCTTCATGGAAACCTCGGCGACTGTTTTACTTTTTTTATTATTATTTCTTGTTATGTCGGCCATAATAACACATATTCTATGAAAATTTCAACGGGCTACCTAGACGGACGGACAGACAGACAGACAGACAGACGGCTTAGTAATAGGGTACAAGATACGGAACCCTAAAAATGCAAACATTGTTCACACTGAAAAGGTTCGTCTGTAGTAGTAATTCACTCCATGAACGCATAGCGAGTTCGTGTAAAGTACCGTATGTGCTGATAAGATGAGTGATAGGAAACGCCGCCGTGGAAACGCCGCCCCGTGGTCCCATATGGTGTGCTCTCGATAGCCCCCATCTTGCCATTATATCTCTGATCTGTGTTAAAGACGTTTATATTATACATAGACTGGCTGACCTACATAGTACTACTGTAATTGATAAGCCTTCTCGAAGAAAGTAAGAAACTTAGTGCGAGGCCGAAGGCCGAACTGCGTTCAGGTAAACGATATTCTTCACGAGGAAACTAAGCAACTAATGACGACGCGCAGAAGGCGGAGCTGCGTATAACTAAACCATATAAATATACTTTCTTAAAGAAAGATCTAAAAGCGAGGCCAAAGGCCGAGCTACGTTCAGGTAAACAATAAACCTTCTGTAAGCAAGTAAGTCTCGGGTCCTTCAAGAGGGGCGTGAATGGGCACCTGTCAGGCTGGCATGGCATACGCAACCCCCGCATACGACCGAATGTCCATGGGTGTCGTTAGACACCTTATTGGTTTTTTTTTTAACTGACACCGTTAGTTACTTCACCTACAACATCCGTGATGTCAGCCCATAACACCTTGGTGAACTAGGTTCCATGTCAGAGCTTCCCTGCGGTCGTGTCGTCTACACTGAACTAGACTTGTGACACCATATCGTGATTCCACAACACATTCGTGAACTAGACGCCATATCAGAGCTTCCCTTATAAATACACTAGCTAAATGTGAATCGATAAAGTGGTTCTCGAATTTTAAGGATATTCATACATATATTGACGTACGTTACACGCCCACACCGTTCGTAAAAACTTCGCTTTATCTATTAAAATACTGTATATAAGGTGTTTCGTTATTCATGTCGTTTCTTTCAGGGGGTTGTTCTGTATCCTAAACTGAGTAACTTTTGTTCTACAGCTTTTGGAAATTGAAAAAAAAAATCACTTTCTCCATACATTTAAGGGCAGACCTAACCTCCAAATGTATGGGGAAAGTTATTTTTTTTTTTTCAATTTCCAAAAACTATAGAACAAAAGTTACTCAGTTTAGGATACAGAACAACCCCCTGAAAGAAACGACATGAATAACAAAACACCTTATATTATATGTCTATATTTATTCTAGTGTTTTTAATTTCAGCTGTTTATATTATTAAAAACATAAAGGAAAAAAGAAAAACAACAGAGTATATTCAAAATAATAACAGAACTAAAATAAAAAGCTTGTCCATTGGGACTGTCACGGCAGTCCCAAGGACCGAAGCAACGTTCCCCCGTTGAACGGCCAAGCTTATGTTTTGGGTGAGGAACGCTCTGTCTGACACGACGACGACGACGGTCCCCGGACGCTTCCATAAGCAGTTTGCCCAATTGCTTCATCAGTTCTTCGGCGTCCGCGCCCACACCCCAAGAGTCTCCACGGCAAAAGCGACAAACTCGTAATTTTGTTTGACATAACGATATTTACAGTGTTTTTCCAGTTTGCGTCTTTCCCGCGGCATAGCCAGCCGCCTGACAGGATCCGCCTATAATATCACTAGGGGCTAGAGTAGGGTTGCTATTCGTCCCGGTACACCGGGACTTGTCACCGTTTAGTCCCGGTCGTCCCAGTCGTCCCGCTTGCCCACCAAATCAGGTCAGGAACCAAAAGCCAGTTAGTTTTATCCATACTAATGTTATAAATTCGAAAGTAACTCTGTTGGCTGTCTGTTACATTTTCACGCCTAAACCGCTGAACAGATTTCGATAAAATTTTGCGCGGAGATGGATTGCATCCTGAGAATGATACCTATCATCTAAATTTAATTTAATATTTAAGATTAAATGTAAAAGATACCTATCATCTAAAATGTAATTTAATATTCATAGAACAGGTGCTGCCTTTCCCCGCTCAATGACAACCAACTTTTCTTAGGTTTTGATATGTGTCCCGGTCAGTACCTGAACATTTATGGTAACCCTAGGCTAGGGTAACCGCTTGTGTATGTACCTATAAAATGTATATTGTACGAGTACCTACCTCAGTATATGTGCCTATATACATACATGTCCCACTCTACAGACTGAAGTACTGGATCGATTTTAATAAGGTAAGGCGTCTTTCTATTCGTCCCACTTACGAGTAAGGCTCACAAGAGTGTCAAATGTAACCTTCATGTAACTCTCTAATGTAATAATCAAATGGTCTGCCTCTAGACGCGCGCCGCCGCCGCCGTAGTGTTCAATTATAAAGACGCAATTTCTACTAAAAAGTTTGAAAAAATTATTTCAATAATATTCTACACATTAACAGTTAAGATAAGAACTAAAAAGAATTAAATAAAAATCTATAAAAATAAATATAGAAACAGCAGTGCACCCTGTAAGCATTGGAAACTCTTCAAAAAGTTGCATTTCTACAACGGATTTCCGCACCGGGCAAGATTTGCATCCCTCCCTCCCCACACGCTGGACTTATTTACCGCGGTTACGTACTAACCGGTTCTGCAGATCTTTCCTCTACAGAACCGGTAAACTCTGAAACGCTCTCCCTGATCATATATTTCCCCCCAAGTACAGTCTCGGGTCCTTCAAGAGGGGCGTCAATAGGCACCTGTCATTAGCAACCCCCGCATACGACGGAATGTCCATGGGCGTCGTTAGACACCTCATTGGTGGCTCGGCGCCACATTTCACGCTTTCTATAAAAAAATAATTATAAAACCCGTCTGTCTGTCTGTCTGTCATAATAATAAAAAAAATCATCAACCATCGGTAGCTTGGGTTCGCCCCGCGCCGCCGCCGCCGGGGTGGTGGAAACTCCATTTTCTTAAGATTAATTTTGTATGTTTGTAATGTTATGTTTTTAATATGTAGTTACGTATGTTTTTAATGTATACAAAATTAGTTTTAAGCAAATGTGTAAATAAAGAAAAAAATAATAATAAATAATAAAATAAAAAAATTCTAATAATAAATACGTGCTGTCCGACCGAGTTGATTACACCGGAAGGTAGGTATAAAGCTGATGCCAACCTATTCATTTCATAGAATCAGAATTATTATTGCAGACAGTGTAATATTTTAGCGATACGATACCAGCCAGTGCACCCGTACTGCAAGCGTTGGAAACTCATCAAAAACTTGCATGGAAATTCACGGATTTCCGCCAGTTGGCTGCAGAACCGAACTTTCCGGGCGCAAATGGATGCAGCTCAAATTGTATAGGTATCGCGAAAAGGATTGTTTCTGGTTCTAGCTCAAAAAAAAAAGCCGCCAAGTGCGAGTTGGACCCGCGCACCGAGGGTTCCGTAGCATCACACAATATATTTGTATTATTCAATCATTAAAGACAAACATTTTATAGACAAGATTTTATAAGAGTCCAGCAAGCAAGCCAGCACTTAATAAAAAAACCGGCCAAGTGCGAGTCGGACTCGAAGACCGAGATTTCCGCAAAACCAAAAAAAAAGTAAAAAGAAAAAAATACTTGTATGGGGCCCTCCCTTAATTTTTCACTTTTTCATTGTTTTATTATACAGCCATATCGGACGGACGGACGGACGGACAGATGAGATTACTAAAAATCAAATTAAATAAATAATTTGTAGGTAACAGGTACGCACAGAAAGAACAAACAATAAAACATATTATAAAAACAACTCAAGAGTTAAGAGTTTAATTTTAATTTTTTTAATCCGACGGTACCTAGCATGTTTAATGGGCCCTTGTTAATTAATAAACGTTGATTTGCCTAACTAAGTACGTCGGTCGCCGCCCTTTCAAGCTGAGCCAACAATTTAAAATTACTATGTACTGAGTTAATTGCCAGTTCAGAAAATAATTACGAACCAGCAGATAATTAACCCGAGTCTATAAGTAACACTAATTACTATCGTCAAGGGGATGAAGCCATCCAAGAGAAACAAAGTGAATATACATTTACAAAAATACTTACACTTACAATTCGTAACAAAAGGTCGAGGTAGGTAGCACTGCTGGTCCAAGTCGCCTTCAGTAACTCGTTCATTACAATTTTATGAGGCTGACAGTAGTGGTTCCGATTTCCTTCGGAACCACTGCCTTCGCTTTACCTTACTAGATATAACGCTACGATAGATCCGTACCGAACCGGTCGAAGAGACTATGGATAAACTTTCTAATAAAAAAAACCGCATCCAAATCGGTCCATCCAAAAGTCGCCATCCGTTCAACTTATAACACCCCTCTTTTTGCGTCGGGGATTAAAAATTGTTAGTGTTTTCCGTCAGATGTCCGACTGCACCGTCACGTTTAAATATACTTTATTGCAAAAAAAAACTAATTTACAAAATGTGGACTTGAGTCCACCTCAAAATCTGTTCAGTGGTTCCGGAATTTACTTCAAATATACATACATGCAAACAGACATTTCCCTTTTACAAGAAGTAGAGATAGAGATAGAGAAGGGATACTTAAAATACACACATTATATAAATACATACTTACACTACCTATGTACAGAAGATGTAGGGATTGTGATTTTTATATGAAAGGAGGTAAAGCCATTTATGAACATTATTCAATTCAGAATGTAAAATAATTCACAAAACCAAATGCAAAAAAAATAATTAATTTTTTTATTTTCGGTTGTAATTTTCGAAAAAATATTTTTCGTATCTGTGCTGATGATTGAATGATGTAACTGTGCTGATAAACAAAAAAAAATTAAGCGAAAACATTTTTTCGAAAATTACAACCGAAAATAAAAAATTAAATTATTTTTTTTGCATTTGGTTTTGTGAATTATTTTACATTCTGAATTGAATAATGTTCATAAATGGCTTTACCTCCTTTCATATAAAAATCACAATCCCTACATCTTCTGTACATAGGTAGTGTAAGTATGTATTTATATAATGTGTGTATTTTAAGTATCTCTTCTCTATCTCTACTCTACTCTAGACTCTACTTCTTATAAAAGGAAAATGTCTGTTTGCATGTATGTATATTTGCATGATTCTGCGCTTTTACAAAAACAGCTAAGAAATGTCAACTTACTTTTCTTCACCTGTTATTTTATGTTGACACCGCCATCTAGCGGAAAGGTGCTTACTCGGAAGCAAAGCTGTTAGATAAACTGGACGTCGCGCCGTGGCGTGCCGTGCGTGGCGTGGCGTGCCGTGCGTGCGGCCGTGGGTTTCCGTCCAAACAGGCACGCACGGCCCGTGCGTGCCTGTTAATGTGGACGGAAACCATTCCTTGTAATATTTATATCCCGCCGACAGATGGCTCTTTCATAATAAAAATAATGTAATAAATAATAATAATGTTTTAGAATTGCTCATAATTGAATTCAAGTTGAAGTCAAGAAGAAATAGTTATAGTAAGTATAGATTTTTTTATATAAAATTCCGTCTCAGTTCTCATTTCCTAGTTTCAAATACGTATCTAGGATTTGTTTATACCTACATACATTTTTACAACGCGACCTGAGTTTACACCTAGAATAATTTTATTAGGTAAGTACCTACTTGAATGGTATTTTGGTACTTACTTACTTATTTTATCAGGATACCTACCTACATTGTGCATTTGTTGTCGAAGCTGGCTGGCTGCAAGCTGCGTTCTAGCGACCTAAAATCAATCGTAAAAATGTCAAATTCTAAATATAAATGTCCAATAAAATGAAGTCGCTGGAACATTTCTGAGGGCAATGACAGACGAGTGGCTCGGGATCAATTCTGATGTCTCTCACTGACAGTTCTCCTCCTAAGAAATTTTTATTTTCGGAAATATACAAACTGTTTTGGTGGTTTAAAAAAAATAACCAGGGTTAATATAAAGAAGATGTGTCGCTACGCGTACGCGACGCATCTTCTTTATAATAACCCTAACCTAATGTTGAGGCGGTGCATGTCGTTTTTGTTACAAGTTTGTATTTCCGAAAATAATTCTTAGGTGGTTATAAAAAAAACTAAACACCCTAAAACAATTTAAACACCGTAACATTGCTTAAAAAAGAAAAAAAAGCAAAAACAAACCAAAAAGATTTTGTGGGATTCGGGCCCCAGGTCATAAAACTACTAGTCCTAGACCCTCATCCCTGAGCCACGAATTCACACTTAAACGAACAAACGAATATAACGAATTCCCTTGATTCGCTTTCGGCTCTATGACGTCACAGCTGTCAGCGAGAGCCAACAGAATTGATCCCGAGCCACTCGTAACGTAATGACAGGCGTTCTTTCTAGCGATACGGCACCTGAAAGCCTTTTTCGTGCCTGCGGTGCCTTCGAACCTGCGAACCGGCTCCTTTCGGAAACACTCGGGTTGACTCAGCTCGGAACCGAACCAAGTGAAGCCGATATTCGTCTGGTCGTTTATGTGATTTGTTGGCTCAGTGGTAACAGTGTAGGGTTGGTTTATTTTTTCGATATCGACCATGGGTGCGAACCTCAAATTATTTTTTGTTTTGTTTTTTTTTTAACCAATGTTATATATATGTTACCACCTAAGAAAGCTTTATTTTCGGAAATACAAACGTAACGAAAAATTGGTTGTCTGTAAAGTTGGTTTACGGACGATAGTTTTACGTGATGAAGTCATAAAGTATATCAGTTCCGGCGGATATTCACGATGTAAAATTAATTTAAATACATGATAAAGATGTGATAAGAACTAATAAAAAATATGAGAAAATAACGACTATTAATTTTTGTTTAATTAATATTTAAAAAACCTACATAACGCCATCTACATTTTCAACGTTGCAACAATTACCTAACTGCTAAATCAAGTATACCGCTGGCTGAAGTATTTAATTTAATATTGACCCTAGATGTGGACACTAGATGTCGCTCCATGTTGTATGTCCACATACTGTTGAGAAAATTTGCAGCGGTAAGTACACGGTCGATAGCCGGCGTGGATAACACGTCTGGTCAGTGATGGTGGCAGGGACCGCGGGTTCGAACTTCGAGACTCGCAAAAGGCGGAGAAATATATTTTGTATTTTCTACTATTGTATATGCCTCTCTATCGCGCTCTCGCTTGCACACACAGGTCTCTATCGCGCTCTCGCTTGCACACACAGGTTTAAATGGAACGTTACACTTCTTCGTGCGTGCAGCCGGTGTTCATCAATTTATAAGACGTGACATTATCACGTCAAAACGACATGCACCGCCTCAACATTAGGTTAGGGTTAATATATAGAAGATGCGTCGCGTTGCGTTGCGACGCATCTTCTATATATTAACCCTGGTTTTTTTTAAACCACCAAAACATCACTCATCTCATACCACTTGCCGATAAGTATAAGATATCGATATCGAAGTTAATTATGCACGAAAGGAGCCAGGTTCGCCGGTTCGAAGGCACCGCAGGCACGAAAAAGGCTTTCAGGCGGCGGACCGTTCTTTCTAGCGAGGCGAGCGAGGCTAAGTAAACGCAGCTGGTTTTTTTTCTCTTCCTATTCTAGACAAGCATTGCTTCTGACTGAGCCATACTTTTTTGTCCTTTTATTTTTCCAACGTCTGACCATAGAGTAATGGACTTCCTGACAACATTGACACTGACAGTGAGTATGAGTGACAGCGAGAGTGAGTGACAACTGACAGCGTAACGGTCAATATTCTCTTTGAATCAATCAAGGCAATCAAGCCTAATGAAATAATGTTCGTTTCTCGTTGAAATTGTCGAAATATGCAAATTTTAAGCATAAGTAAACATCGTAAGTCGCTGAAACGGTGCAGGCTCTTAAAGAAAGCTATGCCAAATTTTGTGCATAAAATATTCGCTGTTATTTTGTGTTTTGGATTTATTTGGTATGTTTCTGAGGCTACGTCTAAAGGTAAGAATAGTTCTAAATTTTGCATCTATTTTGACATTTTTATAAAAAAGTGGAGCAAAGTGATTTTTTTTTTTACAAATGACCTGGGGTATGCGTTAGTCATGTTTACTACGATGTTCAAAAAGCCGTCAGAATGAGTAGGTATATTCCAGTAAACTTTTAGCATATCACTCTTGATAATATAGTTTTTCTGAACTTAAAATTACCTTCCTGAAGAACTTCTTCCTGAGCACCCAAATACTAAAACACCCTCACTGCGGCGATGACTGCTTCAACATCTACAAATTTCTGGCCTCTGATATTTCTTCAGTCTCAGAAATAGACAGAAATCACTAGGTTCAAGGTCTGGTGAATATGGAGGATGTTTTTAAGTATTTCAAAGTCAGCCTCGTGAATGGCAACTGCGGACTAGTGTGCCAGGGTGTTATCCTGCTGAAACAGAACAATTTTCGCAAGTTTGAAATAAATTAATCAAACAATAAAAAAAAAACAATATGTTCAGTCTTTATTTTTTTTTAATCTATACGAAATTATGTACAACACGTAAAATTCAAGTTTGCAAGTCTGTGGAAAGCATTTACTTGCTGAAGCCATAGTGGCATTGTAGCGTTAGTGGCAAACCTGAGTGAGACGTGTTGTACGGACCTACATAACATATTACAGTATTACACTTTTTTTTGTCTTAAGTATTAATATTGCAGTTTTTCTTTCTCACCCGCCAGAATGATGTTAGGTCGGGAACTTAGATGTCGTTTTTCACTGCTGCACTTAATGGGTTGGGTTCCTTCTGCTAATTGAAGGAGTTGAACTGAGCTTGCGATGGCTTCACCGAACATACCCGGGCTCATTGGCAGTATAGGAGGGTGTCAATCGAGGTCGGGACTAGCGAGCGGCCACTCTGTGTAGATCTCCAGCGTGCGTTACGTTTCGGCTCGCGGCAAGCCCTCGTCAGCTAGTCTGCGGTGCCTAGGACTCGGGGAAGCACCAGTAATTCTTTAAAATAGCCATGTTGATACAATTTCAGAGGACTTCAAATGCTTGTTGCCAGACGTCACTAGCAACAGAACGGATTTGGACCTCACGAGGTTCAGGAATGACTTCACTAAGGTCTCGGAGGTACCTATGAGAATATCTTTACCTTATAATCTTCTCATTTAACAAACAACTATTTGCTTTGACTCCAATATGGTTAAATTCATCATGGGATATAAGTACCTGCCTGCACTTTTTTTATGTAATCCGGTATGGGTGGCTGAGTCGGAGGGGCCAAAGAACTTGCTCCGTCCAGCCAATATCACCTCTGAGAAGGTAGGTGCCAAGCTTACCGGAGACTTCCCTGGATTGCTGGCTATACGGGGAGAGATGCAGATGCACGCGACATGTGACGCCGAGCAACGCATAAGGTGTCTAGGGACGCCAATGGACATTCGGTCGCATGCGGATGCCATGCCGGCCTGACAGGTGCCCGTTTGCGCCTCTCTTGAAGGACCCGAGACTGCACTTGGGGGGGGGGAAATGCGTGGATTAGTTAAGAGAAGTTAATTTGTTTGTTTGAGGTGAAGTTTCCTGGACTGATTGGCCCTCTTAATGAACGACTCATATGCAAGATTAAGTGCATTGACGGAAACTGGGTCGGCCCTCTCTGCTCAACCACCAAAGGTAATTATTTTAAAATAAAACTATCATGTGTACCGTGTACCGTATTATGTGTACCGTGTGGGGCCGGTACTTAAAAAGAATAGCCCCACTGCATATCTCCCCGTGCATGTCGTAAAAGGCGACTAAGGGATAAGGACAAGATGTCGCGCTAAAGGGCGAAAGGCTAGCCACCTCTCACCTTGGCGCGGTCCTTCCACCTTGTCTTTGCAGCAGGTGGGTCTTCGTGCCTCACTTGCTGCTTGATAGTTATCTTGACCGCATACTGTGCTAAACGTGGTGGTCGGTGTTGTGCTTTAATTTACCAGAGTACTTATGGGAGTGAAAGTTGGGTATGGCAGGCGAAGCATGAGAGCAGGATAAATGATGTCGAAATGCGCGGGTTGAGAGGAGTATGTGTGGAATAGGAGTATGTGTGTCTGTAGAATGGATGATAGGAGGGAGACTAATGAAAGAAATCTATGGAGCGAATGTTAGTGGAAGAGTCGGGATGGGTCGCCCTAGACGCACGTACCTGGACCAGATCGGGCATGTGCTCGAAAAGGGTCAGGTGCGTAGTACCTGTAACCGACGAGCATGTATGAAGAACATTATGAGAGTGGAAGAGGCGGCAAAAGTGTGTCAGGATCGTGGCGCGTGGGGGTTGGGTTTAGTTGGGTCCGTTGTCTTTGCCTGCCCCACTGGGAGGCAGGCAAGCGTGACGTTATGTATGTGTATGTATGTATGAACTTATAGCACAACACCGATTACTCTGCTTACCCTGATTGTCGGGATACAAAAGCGTGAGTTATCTTATCTATAACTATCATTTGCCCGCTGCTTCGCTCGCGTGAAATTCGTATTTGAAAAGAAGAAAGTAAGCCCGCTACTGTACCTTTATTTCGGCGCGCGGAACAAATCGGTTTGTATGAGTGCCACATCTTATCGTAACCGGAACTGAATTTTATTTAGTCTATCCTGTGTTCCGTATAGTAAAATGTACTTGTTTCTTTGAATTTGGATGATCGGTTTAAGAGTTATGGAGGAACAAACATACATACATACCTACATACATACAGAAAAGATTTCTAAAAATCGTCAATTTAGTTTTAGTATCATACATAGAGTCTACAAACGCAATACATAAAACAAAGTAACTTACTCCATGACCATCCCTTAAAGATTTATTATTAGTATTGATGATATGATAAGGCATTCATTTTATGCACAGATGTTCTATCTCACGAAGTCCGTTTTGCTCTGGTTGTAGTAGTGACGTGCCAGTCCGGCTTGGAGGTGGACTAATGTCGCTGGGGAAAGGCTATTTACCCGCGATTTGAAGATCCGTGGATTGTAGGAGTGGGGAAAGATATTCCCCGGAAGCCCGTTCCACACCTTTGCAGTGCGGCACAAGAACGATTTAGAGAATAGTTTGGTGTTGCAGCTTCATATCTATCATCGACATCCAAAATTTAATTACACCACTCGATAGCTAGAGGATCAAAGAATTCGTTACGTAATACGCTCTAGGAAAATATTATCCGTTACGTACACATATTTACGTTAAACTCACGGCCGTGTCCACAACACAGCCACACCCCGATTTTTTCCATGTAATTGGGTATGAGTCAGAGGGGTCAAAGCACATGCTCCAAACAGCTAAGTATTATAAAAAATATTAATATTTTTATAATACTGTGGACTAGGTAATATATTGTATACCTGTGTTATAAATTTGTTGTACCTACATGTAGGTGCATATGAACGTATGTTGGTATGTACATAATACATATATTTTTTTTTTTATGGAATCTGACACGGTTGGCTACATCACCTGCAACGTCCGTGATGTCAGCCCATAACACCGGGTGAACTAGGTGCCATGTCAGTGCTTCCCCCTTTGATCGTGCCGGCTACACTGAACTGGTCGGAAAACACAAACTATTTACATAGCCGTTTTGACCGACGTTTCATTCAGTGCGGTGGTATCAACCCGGGCGGGTTAAACCCTACCACCAAGTAAGATTAGGAGGGAAGGGACCTACAGTTTTACGAGGAATCCCAACCTCGGTCAGCCTCCAACGGTCAGCGGTCACCCATCCAAGTACTGACCGCACCCAGCGTTGCTTAACATTCAATAGCGACAGTTGACTGTCTGCACCACTGAGCTATCGAGGCTGACAAATGTATGCACTACTTTGCGATGTTGTTGTTCGGACTCGTTCTCCGCGCCTAAGCCCACTCCAATGCAGGCCTTGTTGTTGTTGTTGTTTTGGTTTGGGGTTGGCTCTAGGCCTGCAAACTAATCCCGCTTGGTTGGGGACCTTCGTGCAAAACCCCGCAGTCTCCAGCTACCCCATCCAGCCTATGTCTTCCATGAAAGCCACAAGTCGACCGGGGTGTCTGCAGGCCGCTTATCCCTTAGTCGCCTTTTACGACATGCACGGGGAGCGATGCAGTGGGACTATTCTTATTAAGTACCGACCCCACACAGTACCACTCAATGCAGGCCTTTTGCGCGTACTACTTTGCGATATAGATTATTCTTTTAGAAAGCAATTGTGTTCCAGATGGCCGATTCCAGCCGATATTCCGCGAGTGTGTTTACAGCGGCGATCATCCCCTGCTTCTGTTGTCTTTTAGAAATTCAACTATTGAGGTTAGTTAATTTTCATCTCTCCCCCGGGAACCGGAAAGCTAAAACAATATATAAAGGCCTTTGTGCGTGTATATTACAGCGCGTAAATGATATATTATATATATTTTTTATGGAAAATGACACCGTTGGCTACATCACCTACAACATCCTTGATATCAGCCCATAACTTTTCTTCTTAATACATTGTCACAAACTATTCTTGTTCGCCTGCATATATTTCTCCCACATCCCAAAGGTTGGTTAGAATAGAATGCCTCACGGCATTAAGCTCACCTATTGTGCCTATTTTGTATTCTTTATTCTTTATTCATCATTTGTATGGTAGTACACTATGCTTGAATTTGTCCTGTTAGTTTTTACAATCCGGTTCGATTACACCCACAAAGAAGAGCCGGCAAGAAACTTCGAATTAAATTGGTGTTCAATAAAGAATATATACATAATATACTAACACCGGGTACACTAGGTGCCATGACAGTGCTTCCCTTCATTTCATGTTGGCTACACTGAACTGAACGGAAAACACAAACTACTTATATAGCCGTAAAAATGCCTTGATATAGTACCTGGGCGACCGAGCTTCGCTCGACCTCTACACCTATCTAGATAAACTTGAAAAAAATAACATTTATATGACGTATAAATGCCTTTGTTCAATATTGCAGCACTTTAACGATAATCGAACATCAGACATTTTTTCCTCTTAATTGACCGCATATGACCATGTATCCTCACTTACATGACACTGGCCAAAATGCCTTACAAAGACAATTGTAAAAAACAAATCAAAAAACTAAAAAACAAAACAAAAAACTAAAAACAAAACTTGCATGTATCAAGGTTCAAACATGTTTTGTATGGGAATTTGCTTACACTGGCCTTCATACTAATAAGTATTCGCGCTACTTCTACTAGATTTTTATGTTCTGTGGTTCACGTCACGTCACGTCTGTAGGTGAATGACGACAGGGCCCAAAAACAAAATTAAAAAAATGTGTTGAGCCTTGGTTGACAGAAGGAGAGGCAGTTCTCACACGGCTCTATAATAACGGCGCGGTGCAAGCAGTTCGGGCTGTACAAGCTGAAGGGAGCGAGTCTGGTGCGTTGCCAGAATGGGGAGTGGCTGCCCAAACTGCCCGAGTGTGTCCCCACAACACTCATCACTAACTTTACAGGTAGGTAAATCTACTAACTATAATAACGTCGCGCTGCAAGCAGTTCGGGCTGTACAAGCTGAAGGGAGCGAGTCTAGTGCGTTGCCAGAATGGGGAGTGGCTGCCCAAACTGCCCGAGTGTGTCCCCACAACGCTCATCACTAACTTTACAGGTAGGTAAATCTACTAACTATAATAACGTCGCGCTGCAAGCAGTTCGGGCTGTACAAGCTGAAGGGAGCGAGTCTGGTGCGTTGCCAGAATGGGGAGTGGCTGCCCAAGCTGCCCGAGTGTGTCCCCACAACGCTCATCACTAACTTTACAGGTAGGTAAATCTACTAACTATAATAACGTCGCGCTGCAAGCGGTTTGGGCTGTACAAGCTGAAGGGAGCGAGTATGGTGCGTTGCCAGAATGGGGAGTGGCTGCCCAAACTGCCCGAGTGTGTCCCCACAACACTCATCACTAACTTTACAGGTAGGTAAATCTACTAACTATAATATCATCGCACTGCAAGCGGTTTGGGCTGTACAAGCTGAAGGGAGCGAGTCTGGTGCGTTGCCAGAATGGGGAGTGGCTGTCCAAGCAGAGACGCACTAGGGCAGAGTGCATCCCTAGAATTTATAGTTATAGTGTATTTAATTTAATACAGGTCGAATGTTTCTGTTTTAGGTGACGCACCGCCATCAATCACTTTTAAAATAATGTCCGGCTCAGCGTCCGTGGAACCGTCTGGAGAGTTACTGGTGTACCCTGAGAGCACCATCTACCTGGACTGCATTTCGCCGCGCAACACGCTCTCACCTCAGTGGAGCTGGACCCAAACCATGGGACAGTACTCTGCCGGTTAGTTTTTCTTCCAATAACTTTTTTTTTTACAGAAAGCGCGAAATGTGGCG
This sequence comes from Nematopogon swammerdamellus, assembly GCA_946902875.1. Classification (NCBI taxonomy): domain Eukaryota; kingdom Metazoa; phylum Arthropoda; class Insecta; order Lepidoptera; family Adelidae; genus Nematopogon; species Nematopogon swammerdamellus. The sequence continues at coordinate 1,517,165 of OX336338.1, read as the reverse complement.
CCGAGCGACGCATAAGGTGTCGTACGACCGACTGTCCATGGGCGTTTAGTAACAACGCCCATGGACAGTCGGTCGTACGCGGTGGTTGCGAATGCCATGACGGCCTGACAGGTGTCTATTCACGCCTCTCTTGAAGGACCCGAGACTGTACTTTGGGGGAAATATGTGGAGAGGGAGAACGTTACAGAGTTTACCATTTCTGTGGAGGAAAGATCTGCAGAACCGATTGGTACGCATCCGTGGTAAGTCCAGCGTATAGGGATCGTGTTATGCGGAGGTGGAAAAGGGACGGTGGGATCGCGTTTGTTTGCTAGCAAACGTATGAGGCGGGCTTAATTATATTTTCACTGGAAGTTGGTCTATACAGAGCATCTTCAGTATTTTTTGCTGCAGAAGATAACTGATAACTTTGATTTATTTATTGCTGGTTCATGTGGCAAGCTAAACGGAAACAGTAAAAAAAAGAATTTTTACTCCTGTCGCCATCTCGTGGCTTGTGGTGAAAACACTTCCAACAATCGTAAGCTAATGACTGTCACACCGGCCTGTAGATGGCGCTATATGTAGTAATATTGTACAGTAGAGCCGCGCTAATCCGAACCAATAAAAAACATAGAGATGCTCCAATTAACGGGGTGTTCGAATTATAGTATATGACTTCTTTTATGCGGGTGAAAAATAAAACGAGGCATTATGTGAAAGGCTACGTAAGTCACCTACTCATACATAAGTGAAGAAATGCCACATGTCGCGTTTTCAATTAAAAAAAATGTATTTTTTTTATTTTTTACACTTATCACATGCATTAGTTACATGCGTAAAATTGACTTGTTTGCGACTTTACATGTTTACGACTTGATTGTGATGCCATGATTGTGTTTACGCTATTTTAACCAAAATTACAAGAATTATAATTAAATAATAAAAATTTCAAGAATCTAGGGCTGCCAAGATCGACGCTAAGCTCATATATGGACAGAGCTTCGAAAACGTCACTGGAAGCATCCTACAGAATATAGATAGGTAGAGAGAGGGAGGTCGAGAGCGGGACTGGTGGTTCCCCGCGTCCTAGTCAACGCAGACTAGCTGACGAGGGCTTGAAGCGAGCCGAAACGTGAAGCATACGCGGGAAATTTAGAGTGGCCAATCGCTAGTCCCGACCTCGATTAACACCCTCCTCTACTGCCGATGGGCCCGGATATGTTCGGTGAAGCCATCGCAAGCTTAGTTCCACACCTTCGAACTCTTCGGATTCGGCATTTTTTTTCCAGATCAGTACGTGTGGGGCCGGTACTCTAAAAGAATAGCCCCACTGCATCTCTCCCCGTGTATGTCGTATAAGGCGACTAAGGGCGGCGGTCTGCAGACACCCCGGTCGACTTGTGGCTTTCATGGAAGACATAGGCTGGCTAGGGTAGCTGGAGATTGTGTGGTTTTGCACGAAGGTCCCCAACCAAGCGGGATTAGTTTGCAGGCCTAGAGCCAACCCCAAACCAAACAACAACAACAACAACATTCCAGAGCAATTTGCAAGCTCGGGCCTATTAGTGCTCGCGAACTAAGGAAGCAAGGTATAACATTATGGGGGTTGGTCGTGGGTGCGGGGCAATTTGGGAATTTCCAATCATTCAGATTACCGCGACCATCGGATTAGACCGAGTTCGGACTAGCACTACTCTACTGTGTTTCTGTTCGTAGTGATAAGTTATTGTTAGAAGCTGAATATACATACATACATACATACATAGCGTCACGCCTGTTACCCGGTGGGGTAGGCATAGACAACAGATCTCCACGTGCCACGATCCTGACACACCTCTGCCGCCTCTTCCACTCCCATAATGTTCTTCATGTATGCTCGTCGGTTACGGGTACTACGCACTTGACCCTTTTTGAGCACATGCCAGATCTTGTCCAGGTACGTTAGCTGAATATATGTTTGAATATTTTATAGGACTCGGCAAAACGTTTTTATGTATGTTTCAGATTGGTCCCCTGATGCCGAAGAAAAAGAGACCCATTACCGTCTAATCCTGAGTAAGGTAACGGCGAGGAATAGTGATCTATACACCTGTGCCACTCCCAGTGGGGAGACCAACACTGTCACCATTAGAGTTGTTAGTAAGTTTAGGGAACGTACCCATAGCACGTGACCGATTTTAGAGGCCCACTTTTGGACGACCCCTCCATCCCGCCGATCCCTCTCACCCCACTTGACCAAGCGTGGTATCTTGGCTAACCCCTATCCCCGGATTTCACGTGATATGTTCTGACGGACGGCCTCGTTTGATGTTGCATCATTGTCCAGCCCAATTTGGTGGTATGAGCTTGCTGCCACTAAGAAAGTTGTTTTTTATGGAAACTGACACGGTTGGCTACATCGCCTACAACATCCGTGATGTCAGCCCATAACACCGGGTGAACTAGGTGCCATGTCAGCGCTTCCCTTCGGTCGTGCCGACTGCACTGAACTGGGCGGAAAACACAAACTATTTACATAGCCGTTTCGACCGACGTTTCATTCAGGGCGGTTGTACCAACCCGGGCGGGTTCAACCCTACCACCTAGTAAGGTAAGAAGGGAAGGGACCTACAGTTTTACATGGAATCTGAACCACGGTCGAGCAGCAAACCGATCCAAGTACTGACCGCGCCCAGGTGTGCTTCAGTCGATCGACCGCGAATTTTTTTAATCTAACTTTATGAGTTAATGCAAGCTTGAATCCCCTTTCGCGCATCCGATGCGATTGTTGACGCCCCCCCCCCCCCCCCCCCCCCCCTCCCCTAATTGGTCACGTGGTATGGGTACGTTCCCTTATAAGCTGACGCATTCCTTTTCTTTGGTGTTGTGCAGTGAATGTTGATCCTGCTATTGATAGGTAGGTACCGTGAAGTTGGCATTCTTTTTGAAAATTTGTTGCAATAGTATTAGCAGAACGCACTAACTTCTTATATCACCACCCTGGAAGTGATTCGGTTTAATTTTAAAGAATTAATTAAAACAAATTATGTATTTTTTTTATGGAAACTGGCACTGTCGGCTACATTGTCATTTCATTTCATTATAGTGCGGCGGGTGGCCGAGTGGTTTGGGCATCGGCTACTCATGCGAGAGGTCCGCGGTTCGAATCCGGTCGGCGTGTACCAATGAGTTTTTTCTGAGGAAAAAATTTACATGCATGCCTACACCTGCTGCTTCACCGTTCGGAACCGGTGTAAAACTGTAGGTCCCTTCCCGTGCCCCTTACTAGGTGGTAGGCTCAAATTGTAGCCGACTGGGCTGGTACCACCGTACTGGATGTAAGATGGCCGCATAGCAGCCTCGGTTGTGTTCTCTAGTCCAGTATAGCCAGCAATCCAGGGAAGTCTCGGAGGTGATATTGGCTGGTCGGAGCATGCGCTTTGGCCTCTTCGACTCAGCCACCCATACAGGATTACATAAAAAAAAAAAATTACGGCTACACTGAACTGGACGGTAAACACGAACTATTTACATAGCCGTTTCGACCCACGTTTCCACCTAGTAAGTTAAGAAGGGAAGTAGACCTACAGTTTTACGTGGAATCCGAACCACGGCCAACCTCCAACGATCGAGCGGTCACCCATCCAAGTACTGACCGCGCCGAGGTGTGTTTAACAACAGTCGACCGACCGTGCCGCTGAGCTACCGAGGCTGACAAATTGTTTTATCTAACTTTATGAATTAATGCAAGCTTGAACCCCTTTTCGTGCTTCAACCGCTGGGACGTGACAAGTGTTGGTGGATGTTCAGAATTATAGCATAGTAAAAGGAGACAAGTACCTTTTTTTTTTAACTACGCTGCGCCGAGCCACCACGGGTTGTCACAACTCACAACACTAACACAATTGGCAGGTAGTGAGCCCATCATGGTGGAAGTGCAATTCTAGAGGGAAAGAGAGAGAGAGAGAGAGAGAGAGAGAGAGAGAGAGAGAGAGAGAGAGAGAGAGAGAGAGAGAGAGAGAGAGAGAGAGAGAGAGAGAGAGAGAGAGAGAGAGAGAGAGAGAGAGAGAGAGAGAGAGAGAGAGAGAGAGAGAGAGAGAGAGTGAGACTGAGAGAGAGAGAGAGTATGGAGGAAAGTGAGAATGTGAGTAGTTGTTGTGTACGGACAGCGTGCGCTGGCGCGCGCTTGTGTGAGTGCGTAATCGGCGCGCTTGTATGAAGACAGTTAACTAGTCTGTTTAAACTATGGTTATAGAGAGAGAGATAGATACACAGAGAGAGGGACAACGCAAATGTTGCAGATGTGGTCTGCCCGCAACTGAACATGAGCGACGAGCATCTCATACAGTCAGACGAGGGCATCCGTCTGGGGCAGTCGATCCACCTGAGCTGCCGGCCTGGCTTCCACCTCAACGGCTCCGTAGTCATCACTTGCATGGGCTCAGGTATGCGCGCGCAATATTCTACGCCCGTGCAGGAGGCCAGTAACCCAATCGCAAAGGCCGTAGAGGGGTTTACGTACGCCAGCGGCTCGCCCAAAAGTGCCTTAAGCCTAGTGATGGAAATTAACGCTAATTCTGCTTAATTCAATTCAACTGCTAACACAGTTTCCTTAGCATGCTAAAGGCTAACAGCTAATATTCATGCATGAACATGTGCGGTAACCAAGTGCAGCACAACGTTGCTGCAGCGAACGCGCCAGCAACTTAGCAACACTAAAGCCGCGTCTCCTGCGAATGTTTTTTTTTTTCGTAACATTACACAGAAACATCGAAACATTGGAGCGTGGCCATGCACATTTGTATGAAAACAAATGTGTTTGCGTAATGTTACTTGTGTAATATTTCGAAAAAAACATGCAGGATACACATAAGGAGACACGAAATAACAAACAACACTACGCACGAGTTAGCACGTCCGACACAACTCACTCAACTGACTGAGGGAGGGGAGGCGCCGCGCGCGCTATCGTGCAAGCTAGTGATGGAATTAATAGCATTTGCGGTGACTGTTCGGGTCGCGGCACTGCAAGCAAGCAACGTCGCGCTTCGCTTGCTTACCGTGCCGCGGGTAAGTGCGACGTTGCACGATCGGGTTAGCCGTTAGCTGCGCCGCCGGCCGGCGCCTCCCAACCCGAGCCGAGCGTTAATTCATTAATTCACTTCATCGACAGTTTACTGTTAGCGGAGTGAACGGCGAATGGAGTCTTAACGGTGACTTCTTAACTGCGAATGCTATTAATTCCATCACTACTTACGCCAGACCAAGTCAAAAATAATTTCTTGTTACTTACAGGAGTCGGGGGACCGCAAAGTAAATTCCCGCGCAAAAGCTCTGAGTTTTTACATTTTATTTACTTAGCGGTCCCCCGACTCCTATAAGTAAGTAAATGGAAATTATTATTTTTTTTTACTTTTTATGGGTCGGGGGTTTTTAAAATTTGTTCTTGAACTTTTATTTCAACCTTTTTTAAGGTAATTAATCTTTTTATTGCTTAATCACTTGATTACTTGATTACAAACATAGTCAAGAACCAACCCGATTAAACCAGATTTCTAATAAAAAAAAACGCATGCAAATCGGTCCATCCGGTTGGGAGCTACGATGCCACAGACAGACACACGCATACACAAATACACACACATGTTAAACTTATAATACCTACCCCTCTTTTTGCTTCGGGAGTTAATTGTAAGCGGCGGGTGGCCGAGTGGTTTGGTCATCGGCTTCTCATGCGAGAGGTCCGAGGTTCGAATCCGGTCGGCGTGTACCAATGAGTTTTTTCTTACGAAAAAATTTACGTGCATACCTACACCTACTGCTTCACCGTTCGGAACCGGTGTAAAACTGTAGGTCCCTTCCCTTGCCCCTTACTAGGTGGTAGGCTCAAATTGTAGCCGTCTGGGTTGCTACCACCGTACTATGGGCGGTGTTATTATGTGGCTAGTCACTAAATTCTTGTAAAAATATGTTTTAAAAAATACCCTGTGAAGTTTCTTGTCGGTTCTTCTTCGTGGGTGTAATCGAACCGGATAGAAGAAATTGTGACAAGTTCGAGAGCAGTCTAACTGCCATATGAATGATTAATAAACAATACAATACTGGATGTAAGATGGCCGCATGGCAGCCTCGGTTGTGTTCTCCTCTAGTCCAGTATAGCCAGCATTCCAGGGAAGTCTCCGGTATGGAACCTACCTTCTCGGAGGTGATATTGGCTAGTCAGAGCATGTGCTTTGGCCACTCCGACTCAGCCACCCATACCGGATTACATAAAAAAAAAAGCCTAAGGTTGCACTCCGGGGGTGCCGGCAGAAGTGAAAACTTAAACATCAACGTTGTGCATTTTTGAATATTTTGGAATGGTTAGGGAATAATTTCGCACGAATTGTTTTATTTATCAGTATAAACGCAGTATCATTTATGTGGTAAAATACAATATTCATTTATTGCGCTATCATGGACAAACATGACAATTTATATTACATAAAAAATGTAACACTACAGAACTATTATAATTATTTTACATCAAAAAGTTTATTTCTCAGAAAAATCAACTTTCATCCATAATTTCAACGAATCTTACGCTTTTTCGATCAGGCAGGCTACGGATCTGAAGCGAGTTTAACATTTTTTACCCATCTAAAAAAAGTGCCAAGCGCCGCTAAAGAAGTTTCGAATCTTACGCTTTTTCGATCAGGCTACGGATCTGACGCGAGATCTGACGCGAGTTTAATATTTTTTACCCATCTAAAAAAAGTGTCAAGCACCGCTAAAGAAGTTTTCACTTAAAAAAAATGTTTGCGTCGGGGGTTAAAAATGTGTGCCGGTGCGCAGGTAGATGGTCTGGCCGCCCGCCGGCCTGCGTGGAGAGCTACTGCCCGATGCTCAAGTGGTCGAGCGCGCGCCTCGACCTCGTCGAGTACAACTCGAGCGTGGGCGGCCGCGCTGTGTTCCGCTGCTCCTGGGGCTACCGGCTCATCGGCGCGCCGGGCATCGAGTGCGATCAGGGGGGCCGGTGGTCCGGCGAACCGCCCACCTGTGCAGGTCACCAGTACCCTAATCACGAGATTTAACCTACTACGCCGTACTACGCTACGCCGTGTTCTCCGTATCATTTTGTATAGAGAAACGGAGCAGCGCCTCTAGTGATAGATTTGAGAACTTCGTTTCTCCATACAAAATTATGCGGAGAACACGGCGTAGCGTAGCGTAGCTTAGCGTAGTAGGTTAAATCTTGTGATTAGGGTACAGCTCTTGTCTCTTGCTACACTGCCGTCACGAAACACCAAATAATAAAAACCGGCCAAGTGCGAGTCGAACTCGCGCACCGAGGGTTCAGTATCGCCATGGTCATGTTCTTTATGGCGAAATAAATATCTGAATCTGAATCATGGTTAGCGCTGCTCGCGCCATCTATGGCGTGTTATGAAATGCTTTATATTAGTTAAATGTCATGATTAGTTCAAATGCTTCATACTCTATTCGGTAGATGGCGCGCGATACACTTTTTGGTTTCTTCTGTGGAAACCCCCGTGAATTTTTAACTTTTTCTTATTTTTATTATTTGTTGTTATATCGGGCATAATAACTAATAACACAGTACCTGGGCGACCGAGCTTCGCTCGGCGTCTGCACCTATATAGATAAACTAAAAAAAAAATAACATTATCTATATACTAAATTTCATCCAAATCGTTAGAGCCGTTTCCGAGAAACCAATTGTATATATATATACAAGTTTAACTCACTTAAAGTATTAGGATATTCTGTGAAAATTTCAACAGGCTACCTATTACGGTTCAAGAAATACAGCCCTCAGACGGATGGACGGACGGACAGACAGACAGACGGCGTAGGCTTAGTAATAGGGTCCCGTACCAGATACGGAATCCTAAAAACCAGTCAATTACGTGGTGGTGCAGGACCCTCGGCGCGTGCAACCTGGCACTTGGCCGGTATTTTGTTTCTCGTCCTCCGAAAATTTGTTTTTTTGTTTGTTTTATGGATACTGACACGGTTGGCTACATTACCTACAACTTCCGTGATGTCAGCCCATAATACCGGGTGAACTAGGTGGCATGTCAGTGCTTCCCTTTATTTTACGCCGGCTACACTGAACTGGACGGAAAACACGAACTATTTACACAGCCGTTTCGACCAACATTTCATTCAATGCTGTGACTACGAACCTGGGCGGGATGAACCCCACCACCTAAGGTAAGAAGGAAAGGGACCTACAGTTTTATGTGGAATCCGAACCACGGTCAGCCTCCAACAGGTTCTGCGGTCACGCATCGAAGTACTGACCGCGCTCAGTGTTGCTTAACAACAGTCGACCGACCACACCACTGAGCTACCGAGGCTGACAAGTGGTATCCGTTGTATAATATAATATACATATACATGGAGTAATTTACTGTTGTTTTATGAGATATTGCATTTGTAAAGACTCTATGACATATGATACTAAAACTAAATTGACGATACTTGGGAACCTTTTCTGTATTTATGTATGTTCCACCATAACTCATAAACCGAACATCCGAAATCGATGAAACTTAGTAAGAGTACATTTAAGTATACGTTTATTTTGTATTATATTTAACTGACACAGGATAGGCTAAATAAAGTTCAGTACCGGCTACTCTAAGATGTGGCTCTCATACAAACAGAATTGTTCCGCGCGCCGAAATAAAGGCTTACTTACTTTCTTTTTTTTAAATACGAATTTCACGCGAGCGAAGCCGAGTGAAAAAGCTAGTATTAAATAAAAGAAAATATTAACATTGTCATAATTTGCACTTGCAGCGGTCTACTGCTCCAGTCCCATCGTACCGGAGCAGGGCTACCTTCAGAACGAATCTTCATCGAGGGACGGCAAGTATCCGGTGGGTGAGCTGGTGCTGTACGGGTGCCGGGAGCCGCAGCAGCTCGCCGGAGAGTCCTCCATCGTGTGCACCGAGGACGGCTTCTGGTCTCACCCTCTGCCCTTCTGCGTCCTGCCAGCGCACGCCACCAACCCCGACACCATTTACATCGAGAACACGACCCTAGTCTACTTCCACCATTAGAGCTCTTCCTATTTCTTAGGTTCCGTATCCTCTCAGTCAATCAGTCAGTCAACGTGTAAGCGTCCACTGCTGGACATACGCCTTTCCTCCAGTCCTCCCGGCTTTCAGCGGTACGGAACCACTGCTTTCCGCCGACGTACTTGATGTCGTCGTCCCACCTGGCGGGTGGTCTTCCCACACTCCGTTTTCCAGTCCACGGCCGCCAGTGTAGGTCGCGGTTACTCCAACGGTCGTCGTCTCTTGCCCGTGCAAAAACGTGCCCAGCCCACTGCCACTTGAGCTTAGCCACCCGGTATCCTGTACGGAAGCCTATTACTAAGCCTATGCCGTCTGTCTGTCTGTCTGTCTGACTGTCCTACTGCTGTATCTTTGGAACCGTAATAGGTAGCCGGTTGAAATTTTCACATTTGGCGGATATAACAACAAATAATAAAAAATTTAAAAAGTAAAAAATTAAGCGGGTTCCCATACAAGAAACGTGTTTTTATTTTAATTTTTTTTTGTGGTGCGGAAATCGGCCAAGTGCGATTCCGACTCGCAATTGGCCGGTTTTTAGGTTCGCTTAGTCTGTTTTACAGATACTATCACGGACGCTGCTCTGCGGAACTAGCATCCCTTATTCCCTGCCACTCGTCCTATCTCCGCATGACTCATCGCATAGAGACTCAGCACCCTCTTGTTGTTGACATTGGGCTATTGAGAACCCATCGGTTCTCTAAATCGTTTCTTTGTCGCACCGCTAGGGTGTGGAACTGTCTTACGGCGAGTGTGTTTCCCGAATCCTTTAACCTGGGTGTCTTCAAACGTCGTTGTTGTTGTTCGGACTCGTTCTCAGCGCTTAAGCCCACTCCATTGTGGGCCGGCCTGACAGGTGCCCAGTCACGCCTCCCTTGAAGGACCCGAGACTGTACTTGGGGGGAAATATGTGGGCAGGGAAAGCGTTCCAGAGTTTACCAGTTCTGTGGAGGAAAAATCTCTTTATGTCATTAGATGTCACTGATCTCATTAGAAATAGGAAAAAAATTGGTTGTCTGTAAAGTCGGTTTACGGACGATAGTTTTACGTGATAACGTCATAAAGAAACACAGCTATAAGAATTACCGTATTTTTTCGTACGGCACCCCTATCGCTGCCGTACGCCGTACATTTGTCGATTTCTAGCCTCGATTACCGTACGATACGGCAATTACCGTACGTTTGGCAACACTGCCGCTTGGGCCGATTGTGCCTCTCTATCGCTTGTTACGCGCTCTCGCTTGCACACACAGGCTCAGATGGAACGTGACACTTTTTCGTGCGTGCAGCCGGTGTTCATCAATTTATAAGACGTTATCACGTCAAAAAATATGGTATAGTATGTTCCAAATAATCCTGGATAAAAAGTCATTGACCTTTGAGTGCTAGCTCCCTTGCACAACGTGAAACGCTAAGCGCCGCCGTCGTCTCTCTCCTGCGCCGGTGTCGCGGCACAAGAGAGAGACGGCGGCGCGTAGCGTTTCACGTTTGTGCAAGGGAGCTAGCACTCAAAGGTCAATGACTTTTTATCCAGGCTTATTTGAAACAGACTATAGCTTCCTAATTACAGTATATTGCCAAAATAATATCACTGTTATCTGACGTCTAGTCTGAGTAAGATACGAGTATTAAGATAAAAGTGATGGATGATTATATATAAATTAAAATTCAAATGCAAAAGGTCTGAATATTTTCAAATGTGTCTCACTCAATATTGTAAAATTATTAGAATTTAACTTACTCTAAGATCTGTGGTGATTCAGTATTTATATTTAGTGTGAAATTTACTATACATCATGTTTTTTAGGGTTCCGTATCCGGTACAGGACGCTATTACTAAGCCTACGCCGTCTGTGTGTCTGTCTGTCCGAGGGATGTTTCTCTTGAACCGTTGAAATTTTCACAGAATATGTGTTATTATTGCCGATATAACAACAAATAATAAAAATAAGAAAAAGTAAAAAATTCACGGGGGCTCCCATAGAAGAAACTAAAAAGTGTATGCGCGCCATCTACCGAAAAGAGTATGAAGCATTTGAACTAATCCATAGATGGCGTGAGTGGCGCTGACCATGACATGGCGATACGGAACCCTCGGTGCGCGAGTTCGACTCGCACTTGGCCGGTTTTTCTGAGTTAGGTCCCCAACCCTGAAGTGCGTTAAAAAGCTTCGCTTCAAAAAAATTGTTGCTTATCTATTGTTTTAATATTGCGTACTTGTTTAAAATTTAGTTAATATACGAGATTAAAACATTTATTATAGATGCCGCCGTTGTTTCATTCATCTTTCAAGGAGAAAAATTAATAGATGCTCGGTCTCATACAACATAATTTACAAATTCGTCCCACGAGGTCATACAAAACCGACGTAGGTAGAGAGCGTTCCATATAAATCTTCCCTTCGCCGTTACAGTGCGACAAGGCTTGAAATGAACGTGGGTGACAGCTGAACTAACGCCGCCACAGTGCTGCCAGATGACCTTTTCGCGTTTCACCCGTTCACGCATAGTCGTGGGAATAACGGCTGTTTTTCAACAGCACGTTAGAATGATCTGCTGTTTTAAAGTCCTATATTGCTATATTGCTGTTTTGGTGCTGTTGTTGGAATTCGAATCTAACGCTGTTGGAATAACTAGCATAATTGAAATAAGAAATAAATATTAGTGTTATAACAATCACGGGAATACAGCAGGCAGACAGATCAATAATCTGTCTGTGGTCAATATTTTTTAAATTATTTGCTTGGATGCCAGGTCCTTCTGCCATTTCTTTGAAATTTATATAATATTTTCGACGGTATTTATTATGTATTTGTAAACGCTTTTATGATATTTTTATTCAGTTAATAAATCAGTAATTCTAAGATTGCACAACTTGTCATTCAGCTCGGCGGCATTTTCACAAATATTGCTAATCCTATGGTTCACTCACTATATTATCTATACCATGTTTTTATTCTTATTAAAATATATCTAGTAGATAGGGACATCATAAAAAATGATGACGAACCATACTGAATATGCATATGTCTCAATGTAATATTGTTATTGTTGTGTGTTCTTTATGGCGAAATAAATATCTGAATCTGAATCTGAATCTGACACTAGTTAGACACAATAATTGCTAGACACGTTAAGTTGCTATATAAACTGCTGTCTGCTGCTGCTGTATAAGTCTGCTCATAGCAAGCAACGATCGCGTACTGCTATACTGCTGTTTTATTGTTGCTGTTGCTGTTTCTAACAAACAGCAGTCTAATTCTATTATAATATTTCTAATGTGCTAGTCTGCTGTTTTATTTAATTATTTAAAATGTAACCTTAAGTCATTGTATTAAGGGTTGCGTTACAAAATACTATTAACATTGCCCTCTATCGAGCGAGAGCTTCACATACCTACAGACTACCCTACAAATAATTTTTATTATATCAACTAGATGGCGGTACGTACGAGTATAAATAGCAAAACAGCATTTTAGCAAACACCAGGAAAGGTGGAATATGTCTAACGTTATAACTGCTGTAAATTTATAATAGAATATATTGCCTGCTATATAATATATTTCCCAGGACTATTCACGCGTACGTTAGTATCACTTCTTAGTATGTGGCGTTGTTAGCAGAAATCTTTCTAAATAAATGAAGTCTGTTATTTTATTAGAGAGCAAGTCTTCCTAAAATTCAATACATAAAATAAAAAATAAGTAAGTAGGTACTAAATAGGTACTATTCATACATTTTCTTTTGCAGCGATATTTTACCCTAGTGTAAGGAAATTTTCAAAATTGACAACCCTAATGCTGCAACAGCGCCCTCCCACAAACGTCATCCACGTTCATTTCAATCCTTGTCGCACTGTATGTTGGCTCCACTGTCTATCTGTCAAAACAGCCTTGAGGGTTGCTATGTATACAGATTTACCCGTAATTATCAGTATTTACCGTATTTATTATACGGTAAATACCTATTACATTATTAGGTAATATAATCTTCACAATCTGGCAACAGGAATTTAAGCACTGATAGTGACACTGGCAGTGGAGCCAACATAACGGCGAAGGGAAGATTTAGTTGGAACGCTCTATACAGATACACTAAGCCCAATTGTATTTATTCCGTACACGAAGTATATGTCAGTGCAAACCCAAAGATAAATTATATTGAATAATTTTATATGTAAATGCTTGTGTTATGGTATGGTACCTAGATACATGACATATGTCCAAGCTTAATAGTTTTCTAATACAATATCGTAGGCTGCCTGACATCAGCCTTTTCAAATTAAATGAAGTACACATTTACTTATTTATCTAACAAATCTATAAAGAACACTCCACATTAAAGATTCAGTCGTATAGGAGGTCTAACAATTCTTAAACTTCTGGTTGTGACGACATTATCATCGTGGCCAGGGGAATCTTGATCAATAGCAGCAGAAGTGGCTAGAACTGGTCCATGGATAGGAGTAGACGAGGCAAGATCAGGAGCTGGCATGGCTGCTTGGCGTTGCTCGTAAGCCGGCGGTGTGAGAAGACTACTTTTGTTTATGGAAACTGACGCGGTTGGCTACATCACCTACAACATCCGTGATGTCAGCCCAGTCATGTCAGCCAACTCCGGGTGAACTAAGTTTCATGTCAGTGCTTCTATTTTCATAGCCGTTTCAACCGACGTTTCATTCAGTGCGGTGGTATCAACCAGGGCGGGATAAACCCTACCACCTCTTCGATACCACCTATATAATTAAGGTAAGAAGGGAAGGGACATACAGTTTTACGTGGAATCCGGTCTTCGGATTAGATCTGAGTAGCCACGAATTTCTTCTGAGCGCTTTTGTACCTGTTATAAATAAATACCTATGTTGTATCTTAAAGAATATTAACTTTTTATCGACAATGCACCGCGCCCAGATTCGCTTCCCTAGGCAATAAAGCTTAATGGTACGTTGACACGATGCGAGGTTTCACGCACGAGAAGCATGCCGCCTTCTCGAACGAGAAAACTCGCATTCGTGGAACTGTTTACACTATTCCACATCTCGTTCGAGCTCGTCTGTGTTTCTCTGTTTTGACAGTTGCAAAAATGGAGTCTGTAGACGAAGGTTTGGCGTGTATTGGTACGATTTTAGCGTTTATATAGCACGACGTTTGATAAGAAACAAAATAAAGAAGAAAAAAACAGAAAAGATATCTTTTTTTATAGAAACTGACACGGTTGGCTACATCACCTACAACATCCGTGATGTCAACCCATAACACATTGGTGAACTAGGTGCCATGTCAGTGCTTCCCTTTGGTCGTGTCGGCTACACTGAACTGGACGGAAAATACAAACTATTTACATAGGTAGCCGTTTCGACCGACCTTTCATTCAGTGCGGTGGTATCAACCCGGGCGGGTTAAACTTTACCACCTAGTAATATAAGAAGGGAGTCATCTGAGATCTATGTGGATAAGGAAATGGATAAGTAATATATAAAGATAACTCAATCATTTGCACATCAGTTCACTTTGTCATGGTGCCCTAAACAACCAAAAACCACTAAGAAAACTTTTTTGCACCAACAAACTTCGTGCGAGACGCTCCTCTCGAACGCCAACCAATAAACATGCATGAACTCGTTCGCGCGCGAACGACGCTGCGTTCGTGCACGCATGCGAGCTTGCGAGAACTGTCTACACGGTGCGTGAATGCGTTCGAGAAGCATTTCTCGTGCGTGAACTCGCATCGTGTCAACCAGGCATTACGGCTGCTCTAAGGAAAAACGAAGTATCCAATTTTTTTTTCAAAATCGCTTTTTTTATATATTTGGGCTCTGGGGACCAATCTCCACATACCCATTCAAAGCAAATACTAAAATTCCATCTGGAACCATGATTTTTTAGCGTTTGAAATACCAAGTAAGTACATTTTTAAGCACGTTTTCTAATGAAGAAGAATGTATGTGTAAATTTCTAATGAAAATAAAAGTATATGAATGTCGGTTGCTTTGTTTTTCTTTAGAAAACGTAGATACATTGTTGTCGATTGGGTTGCATGTGCAGATTTCTAATGAAAATAAAAGTAAGTGGATGTTAGTTGCTTTGTTTTTCCTTAGACAAGCGTAGATTGATTGGGTTTGTCTATAACTTTGTGTTTGAGTGTCAGACAAATTTTCTTTGTTTGCGACAAACACCAGGCTGTCAGACGTCATGCTACCTCACTGCTAACATTCCGCTTTGTGTATCATTTTTGTTTGTTTATGCTACTTACTTGGTTTATCCTTAGTAATATTGTTTGTAATATCTAATGTTTTACCAAGTATGTACATTATACTTGGTTTTCTCTAGAAAAACATGATTTATTTTTAAAATTAGCACAAAGTAAGTGCAGTTTCACCTGTTTTCGATAAACTATTAATCCCTATTATTATCTGTAAAAAAAGCTCTAAAAATATGTATTATAAATCATTTATAACATCATAGAAAAGTTATAAGGATTTCTCTGTGCAATGCTTCAAACTGTTTTTGTCTCTCCTGTAAAATTTGTGTGAATACAGATACTTGGTTTTACCCCAGAGCAGCCGATTATTTCCCGACCTGCCAGGACCGTTTGATACTATTATAGTTTCCAGAGTATCATAAATGTGAGATCTTCATCACGATTATACCCACAGAGCATCAAATGCGCGCGCCCCTTCTAGAGGCGCCCTGAGCGCGATTTCTCTACAACGCCGTTGAAGCCTGTGGGCGTGGCCTATGACTTACATATGTGTGTTGTGCATCAACTGATGAAAAAACAAAAAACAAAACGTCGACGTTGACGGTGGTGGTGGCACGTCAGCCGACAGAGACGACGACCGTTGGAGTAACCGTGCCCTACCTACACTGGCGGCTGGCGGCCGTGGACAGGCAAACGGAGTGTGGGAAGGGGTTTGCAGACATTCGCCAAGTTTGATATTCGTCAAATCGGTAATTTCGGTAAATCCGGTCAACCGGACTACGGAAAAAAAAATTCTCCCGTAGTCCGGTCAACTGTACTATGGGAAAAAATTCACAGATCTCGTGCATTACACGACCTTCGAGGTACATTGAAAATGAACTCAATAAAATAAAAAATGAAGTATTAGATTTATATATTTTTTATTATTTTTCAAAAAGACAAGCAGCTTAAAAAATTTAAACTAAAATTTAGACAGAAAAAGAGATAAGCTTGACATTATGTCTAACTAAAGTAACAAATTAATAAATATCAAATATAAAAATATTATATACTTAGGTTAGGTTAGAAGATGCGTCGCTGCTGTTTAGTAACCTAACCTAACCTAAATAATATTTTATATTATTATAATTAAATTTTTATATTTTATTAATATTATATTTATATGTAAAAATCATAAACTTTAATTTAAAACTCAGATTAGTCCGCGCGCCGCACATACCTCCCGCGGTATTCAAAATTCCGCCGCATAAAGGATAAGCTACAGCCTAGACCGTGAGAGATAGCGAGGTCCCGTTTTTTGCAAATTGTAGCCCAACTCAATACCCCGAGGGACTTTTTTAATTTTTTTGATATCGTTTTTCGTTTTCGAGAAATCGTCGATTCAATGAGAGAAGACACCAAAAAATCACGTAATTTTAATAATAAAACAAAAAATAATAAAACAAAATTACCCCATATTGTAGCCATTGCCGAGACGCATCTTTTGACACCCAAATCATCTTCGTAGCTGTAAAATTTACGACACCAGGGCGATGTCGCACTTTTCCTTGAAATGGGTGCCCTACCAACGCGATCGAAAAAACATTTTCAATGTTAAAACATTTTCCGTAGTCCGGTTGAGCGGACAACTATGCCACCTGAGCGTATAGGCGGATATTATTGATAGCGGATAGATACGGAACGGAAACCTTCGTGCGCGAGTAAAACTCGCACTTAACAGATTTTTTTCTGTTCACGCAGCTCGACTGTGGAATTCACTACCACACTTTATCCGACATTGTAAATCGCTTCCCTTACCTATTCAAAAAACACCTAAAACTGTATTATCTCCGTCAATGTGAAGTAAAAACCTAAAAAAACATGAAACAATTTTTGTTTCATACCTGGATGGACAATATAACACACATAAAGCGCCCGTGTTTAACTAGCATTTATTTACTTACCTATATATATAATGTATTGTAAGTAGGTATTCTTATTATTGTTTTATCTTCAATTCTCACGCTCAACTGTTTTGCTACTACCTACTTACATTACACTATATTATCGAATTTCAAACATCGAAAGGTTGACTGTAAGAAATCTCTGTAAGGGATAAGTCCGCCTTTCACCTTATGTAAATGTTATAATGTACTTGTTACTGTTTAATGTTTACTGGAGCAATAAATCATTTTCTATCTATCTAAAACGGAGTGTGCGAAGGCCAGGTGGGACGGCGACATTATGTAAGTCGGCCGAGCCCAGTGGTTCCGTACCGTTGAAGGCCGAGAGGACTGGAGGAAAATTGGAGAAGCGTATTTCCATCTCGCGAATCTTGGGAGAGGCCAATGTCCAGCAATGGACCGGTGATGATTTCCAGCAGTGTACGTATATACGCTGACTGACTGAACGACTGACTGTGTTCCCATACAAATCTGTATTGATGGCCCATCTGGCCATTACTGCTCTGATCTGTGGTTGGCGTGTGACGGAGGCGTAGAAGATAGCCAATGTATGCGGAATCCTATCAAATGAGCTTTTTGTTAGGACATTAAATTTACAGCCACTAAGGTTAAGGGTTGCTATACGTAAACAGTTATTTCGAATCAACACGCAGCCGTGTGGCGACGACGACGCTGCGTCTTCTCTTCTCCTAATAGACCTCCTTACGAAATGTACACACAACGGGGTGTACGTGTAGGTAGGGTCGTGCTCACGATAGTCCTGTACACATATTACGTACAGTTTTCGGAAGCAAATACTGCTACACTGCTGCACTACAGTGGCGGGTGGCCGAGTGGTATGGGCATCGGCTTCTCATGCGAGAGGTCCGAGGTTCGAATCCGGTCGGCGTGTACCAATGAGTTTTTTTTGACGAAAAAATTTACGTGGATACATACAACTGCTGCTTCACCGTTCGGAACCGGTGTAAAACTGTAGGTCCCTTCCCTTGCCACTTACTAGGAGGTAGGCTCAATTTGTAGCCGCCTAGGTTGGAACCACCGTACTGAATTTAAGATGGCCGCATAGCAGCCTCGGTTGTGTTCTCCTCTAGTCCAGTATAGCCAGCCATCCAGGGAAGTCTCCGGTATGGCACCTACCTTCTCGGACGTGATATTGGCTGGTCGGAGCATGCTTTGGCCCCTCCGACTCAGCCACCCATACCGGATTACATAAAAAAAAATACATACCTACCTACATACATACAGAAAAGATTCCTAAAAATCGTCAATTTAGTTTTAGTATCTTATACAGAGTCTACAAACGCAGTATTTCATAAAACAAAAGTAACATATTCCATCACCATCCCTTACAGATTTATTATTAGTACTGATTTCTGGCTCTTAAGGTACCAATTTTTTTGACGTGATAACGTCACGTCTTCTAAATTGATGAACACCGGCTGCACGCACGAAAAAGTGTCACGTTCCATCTGAGCCTGTGTGTGTAAGCGAGAGCGCGTAACAAGCGATAGAGAGGCACAATCGGCCCAAGCGTCGGCTTGTACACATTTATCTCTCTGGTTTTAAAGTACCAGGGCAGCAGAAATTGAAAGGAGGTTACTCGTACCATAAGATATGAAGCGCATCTGGCCGGTCGGAAAAGAATTCAAATTTAGAATATTCATGAAACAAGGGTTGAAAGGGGGTTACTCGTACCATAATATATTAAGCGCATCTGGCCGGTCGGAAAAGATTTCAAATTTAGAATATTCATGAAACAAGGGTCCGAATATGTATCACAATATCGATTCATGTATTTCGATTCAATACAACGACAGAGAACCAAATGTTAGGTCATCATCATCATCATCATCATCAGCCTGTATCGGTCCACTGCTGGACATAGGCCTCTCCCAAGGCACGCCACCACACGCGGTCTTCCGCTCTTCTCATCCATCCACTCCCGGCTACCTTTTTTAGGTCATCTGTCAATGTTAGGTATTTAACACTTTTTAGTTCTAGTTATTTTTTTTTGGAATTCGGTTTCGTATTTTTTTAAACTGTTTTTATTTCATTCTTTTTAGTAATATTACATAAAAAAGAATAATCGAAATCGAATAATCAAAATCGATTGAAGTGTTACAGAATGATTCGCCATATGTGTCAAACTGCAAATTGCTGAAAAAGTTCACATCACAAAAGTTTTGCTGAAGGTAACCACACACAATAGTAATTATCCTCCTTTCAATTTCTTCTGCCCTGGTACTTTAGAACCGTTCCCAGTTAGTCTTACCACTTTATGACGTTATCACGTAAAACTATCGTCCGTAAACCGACTTTACAGACAACCCATTTTTTTTTTAAGAACTCGCAATGGCGGGCTTTTTGAGCCATATTGTCAAAAAATGTTACTAGCGTCCTATGTTCAGTGCGTTGGTGTCAATTCGGACCGACTTAACTCAATCACCTAGTAAGAGTGACGTAATATATTATTAGCAACCACTCGAGCGGTAAGTACCCACAATGAAAATTCGTGATATGCAGCGAAACGTGGCCGCCCCGCGTCTTTTAACGGCGTTTGTGCATGTCCTATCTCGGCGACGGTCCCGCAGCCTGGACACCCTACTAATTGAATGGCCTGCATTGAGTGCCATGCCACCGCGCCGCGCGGGTCTCGCCTAGGCTTGCCAGATCTGATGTTAGCCTTCCCGGGATATATCTACTACCTGCAGTCCTTGTGTTTTATATATATATCATTAATTTATTAGACATTTTTTTTGTTCAAAATTGTTAATTCGTTATTATTTTCTTTTTTATGTAATGTGTCTTTGAGTTACCTACCATAATGTTTTTAAATATTTTTGTGTTTATATTTTGTTTTTGGTTGTTAAATTTGATTTTCAGTTTATAATTTGATTAAATCCAAATTGTTTGTTATGTAATAATGTAAGGGGGCAGACTTAAAACCAGCCGCAACTACCTACTTGTTAGGTTTTGCATCATGCTGTGTCTGCTCCCTTTCAGCTAGAAATGATTTTTACATTTTTTATTTTTATAATCTTGTTTTGTTATTTTATAGTTTTAGCTGAATAAACGTTTTTCTTTCTTTCTTTCTTTCTTTCTTTTTCCTTCACAAATAATATGGAGAAATGTAAGACAATGTTTTTCTCTTATAATTTTTACGGCGAACTGTTAGTTTTTTTTTATAGCAAACAACTTTAATAAGCAACACTACACTAAAATGAAAGTAGAATCTTCCTTTACATTAATTACCTATTCATATTTCTTGTGAGTTGTTGCTAATTTGAATAATTTATTAACATCTGGATTTCTATTCGCCGGCTTGTTTGCGTGACGGCAAATCGTATGTACAAACAAACATATCTTTCTTTTCGGGACAAAATGACCCTTCGCCCGGAACACGGGACATTGGAGCCATACCCGGGTCAATCCCGGAAATCCCAGGCACCTGGCAACCCTACTTTCGCCTCGGGCTTGCGAAGCGCTTTTGCCTACATTGAATACCGCTATGATGCTTGTGCCACTTTTGAGTAGATTTCAGCACTTGTATCAGAAATAGGCGTATTATGTAGACATATTATTTCTCTATGGAAATAGGTAATGTGCAAGTTTTTATTTTTTAAATGGGTTGGTATCGCGAGTTCGATCTTTATAGAGATTTTTGTGTTATAAAGGTTGACTGGAGGAAATCTTCGCTTCATTAGATGGATGGAAATCGTTATTGAAGAGACCAGCGTTCGAATCCTGGTCGTCGGGTAGGTATTTGTTTTCTTTTCATTTTCGTATTTGCATCTATCTATTGAAGAAAAATCCAGAGGGTACGTACATGCTTAGTACTAAAATATATTAAAAATATATAAATAAAAAGGCCATGAAAATAGGTAAATAGTTCATGTTTTCCACCCAGTTTTTTATTATTATATATAGAAAGCGCGACATGTGGCGCCGAGCCACCACTTCTGTCAGCCTCGATAGCTCAGTGGTGCAGACAGTCAACTGTCGATATTGAATGTTAAGCAACGCTGGGTGCGGTCAGTTCTTGGATGGGTGACCGCTGACCGTTGGAGGCTGACCGGGGTTCGGATTCCTCGTAAAACTGTAGGTCCCTTCGCTCCTAATCTTACTTGGTGGTAGGGTTTAACCCGCCCGGGTTGGTACCACCGCACTGAATGAAACGTCGGTCAAAAGCGGCTATGTAAATAGTTTGTGTTTTCCGACCAGTTCAGTGTAGCCGGCACGATCAAAGGGGGAAGCACTGACATGGCACCTAGTTCACCCGGTGTTATGGGCTGACATCACGGACGTTGTAGGTGATGTAGCCAACCGTGTCAGTTTCCAAAAAAAAAAAAAAAATAACGGCAAGTATTTTTAATTTTTAACCGGCCAATTGCGAGTCGAACTCGCGCATCGAGTTTCCGTACCACCACCACGTAAATGATCGGTTTGTATTATTTTACTTTAGAGTGGCACTCGCACGTATCTCAGTACCTAGCACACCATCTATCGGTGAACGTTCATACTTTTATTGTTAAAATGTTCGGTAGATGGCGCTCTTCTGCATATTAAATATGTGTATGGGATTCCCTTAATTTTAAACTTTTACTTTTTTTATTACTATTTGTTGTTAAATCCGCCATAATTAATAATAATAACAAAATTACATCCGGCTACCTATTACGGTTCCAATAATATAGCCATCAGACAGACGGACGCACGGACAGACAGACAGACAGACAGATAGAAGGCGTCCCTTAGATTTATAGAAAATGAATGATTCTAAATCAACACAATCAAAAGATACGGCATTTATGTCAAATTGTAATACTTGCAAACTCACTCAAGTGAAATCAAAACCTATAGGGGACTTGCCGATGACCTAGCTAGACTAATGCTTCCTAAAATGTTTTCACTAAGTATCGCTCAGTAGGGCGATTAACTTGACCATATTCTTCCCGCAAACGTCGATACACAGTTCTTACAGAATTGTTCTGTATCTGAATCTGAATATGTAACTATTACTGTTTGTAAAATAGAGTAAAAATATTGAGTCCTTCGTATCCCTCACGCCATCTATCTATGAACATTTTCATACCATTCGGTTCATAGTTTTGCAGTTAAAATATTAGTTAAATGATCATTCGGTAGATGGCGCTCTTGCACATTTAATATGATAATTGTATGGGACACCCTTTTTTTTTCTTGACTTTTCCTTTTTTATTATTAATTGTTGGCATATCCGCCATAATAACGCATATTCTGTGAAAATTTCAACCGGCTACCTATTACGGTTTAAAAGATACGGACCTCGGACGGACGGACAAACAGACGGCGTAGGCTTGGATACGGCCCCTAAAAACAAGGTGATCGGTGCCTCAGGCTAAGCTATTTAATGTAATGACATATTATGTAGGTACCTGCAGATAACACGCCTACAATAACTCACACGCCAGCCCGAATGCTTTGAAATCGGCGCTCGAGTCGAATTCGACTCTTATTAAACGGTTTTTTTTTATTATTTGTGCCTATCTACGCATGCATTCTGCTGGCTAGCTGATGCATGATCCTTTCCATATTACCTATTTCCTCATTAGGTCCCCGCGACGGAGCGGCGCGCGGTCTCGGCTCGGGACTCTTGAACTCAAGGTCCGGGGTTCGAATCCGGCCGACATGCACCAATGAGATTTTTTATGGACAAAATTAAAGTTACTTACACCTGCTGCTTCAGCGCTCGTTGCCTGTGTAAAACTGTACGTCTCCCTTGCCCCTAAAGAGTGGGCTCAAATCATTGATTAAATCAATGGCTCAAATTGTAGCCGACTGGGTTGATACCACCGTACTGGACGTAAGATGGTCGCATCGGCTGTGTCCTCTCCTCTAATCCATGTAGTCAGCATTCCACAGCCACTGGGAAGTCTCCAGTATGGCAATTTCTCGGAAGTGTCACTATGATAGGGACTATACACACTACGGTAGGGACTGTGCACACTACGGTAGGGACTGTACACACTACGGTAGGGACTGTACACACTACTGCGAGCACTACTGTAGGGACTGTACACACTACGGTAGGAACTGTACACACTACGGTAGGGACTGTACACACTACGGTAGGAACTGTACACACTACGGTAGGGACTGTACACACTACGGTAGGGACTGTACACACTAAGGTAGGGACTGTACACAGTACGATATGAACTGTACATACTAAGGTAGGGACTGTACACAGTACGATATGGACTGTACACACTACGGTAGGTAGGAACTGTACACACTACGGTAGGTAGGGACTGTACACACTACGGTAGGTAGGGACTGTACACACTACGGTAGGGACTGTACAAACTACGGTACGCACTGTACACACTACGGTACGGACTGTACACACGCGCGAAGTGACCCCACCACTTTTGCAGACCGTTTCGGATCATCGTGTATTATAAATAAAAAGAATATTCAAAGTTTTTATGGCGTGGCTGCGACTCCTGCCTGTCTGATGGATGCAGTCAGGTCAGGCTAAAGCACATTTTAGGATTGGACCGGATAAAATTTTATAATTCTTGATGGTTTACAAAATTAAATGCGTTCACTCATCCGCACCGGAACGGACCACCACGTTGGAAGCACGCAGTATATAAAAAAGAAACAGAAACAATAAAAAAAAAAAATATGTTCGATACGATCCTTTCAATTGTGTACGTCGTGGACACGTTGACGCTTACCTTTAGACCAGGGATGTTGCGGATATTCGCATCCGCATCCGTAAATGCGGAGCATCCGCATTGATTTTGACATCCGCATCTGCATTCGCATCCGCATTAAATCGATGCGGAACTCATGCGGATGCGGATGTAGTGCAGGTTGAGACTTGAATGAAATTGGGCGGAGTCCGCGAGTGGCGCGCGCTGCAATTGACCAATAGGAAGGGAATATGCTGTGCGACGCGACCGTGCAGTGCAGTGCTGACGACTTTGTTTTCCATTATTATTGCGTCATTTCATTCCGTCACGTTTCGTGTATGCATGCGTGTCTAACTAAACACGCGCGACGACACGTCTTCTAAGTTGAATTTCCGACTCGAGTATTCCATTTCCACTGTATATAGTGCGGCGAAGTATAGTGTCCCAGAAGTGAATGTTATTCATAAAGTGTAACAAGTTACTTTTCATTAAATACAATAGCCCAGTAAATTTTCTTACTAAAAATTGATTGATCAATAAAAGATATTAAAAGCATAGTCTCTTTTATTCAAGGACTTAAACTAACCGGCTCTTCAAGCAATCTTGTTAACATCCGCATCCGCATCCGCGGATGTGAGCGTCCAAAAATCCGCATCTGCATCCGTACCCGCGGATGTCAAATAAATCGCATCCGCAACATCCCTGCTTTAGACATCTAATTGCTAGAACTACATGTTGTCTTGTCAGTGGTATTTCTAATCAAAACAAAAAATAATTCTATTTCCTCCCAAGTAGGTACAGCCTGGGGTTTTTCAAAAGGGGTGTTAAAGGGCTCCTGTCAGGCCGGCTTGGCACTCGCAATCCCCGTGCATCACAGAATGTCCATGGGCATCGTTAAGACACCTACTTGTACGTGAAACAATGCCACATGGCGCGCTATCCATAAAAAATACCCAATTGAGAAATAAATAAATAAAACATATCCAATATTTTTATCAATTTTTATTTCGAGATTATTTCAATTTTATAAATCACCAAGTTAGAAACAATTTTGGTTTTTAGCGTGTAATATTATAATCGAGTACAAAAAATGGGTTTGGCGTGTGCAACGATTTTGCGTTCCGCACGCAAAGTGAGATTCTAATCCGATAATTATTCTATCGTATACAATGAAATAGTTTATAGTTTGAAGTAAGGTTATGGTTGAAGGAAAAAATTACTAAAAAAAAACAACAACAATGTAAAATAAAACATCATATAAATTTTAAAAAAACTATTTAAATAAAATAACAAGAAAAAAACAATATGAAAAAAATATATATGAAATACTAAGATCTACGATCTCTTTAAGGTGTAGAATATTCAAGCTTCTAAATCAACGTAATCAAAAGATACGGCCATCTATGTCATATTTCATACTCGCAAACTCACTCAAAACAAATCAAAACCTATAGGGTATTTCCTGTTAACTTATAATCATAAAATTTGGTAAGAAGCAAGGTCTTACAGCACAAGTAAAGGAAAAAATCCGAAAATTGTAAAATTGTAGTTATTAACATAAAAAAAAAATGTTTGTTTTGTATGTCAAGGTCCCTTTTTCTCAGGAACGGATAAAGATAACAAATTGAAATTAATATGAAATACTAAGATCTACGATCTCTTTAAGGTTTAGAATATTTAAGCTTCTAAACCAACGCAATCAAAAGATACGGCCATCTATGTCAGATTTCATACTCGCAAACTCACTCCAATCAAATCAAAACCTATAGGGTATTTCCCGTCAACCTAGAATCATATAATTTGGTAAGAAGCAAGGTCTCATAGCACACGTAAAGGAAAAAATCCTAAAATTTTAAAATTGTAGTTATTGACATAAAAAAAAATGTTTGTTTTGTATGTCAAGGTCCCTTTTTCTCAGGAACGGATAAAGATAACAAATTGAAATTAATATGAAATACTAAGATCTACGATCTCTTTAAGGTCTAGAATATTTAAGCTTCTAAACCAACGCAATCAAAAGATACGGCCATCTATGTCAGATTTCATACTCGCAAACTCACTCCAATCAAATCAAAACCTATAGGGTATTTCCCGTCAACCTAGAATCATACAATTTGGTAAGAAGCAAGGTCTCATAGCACACGTAAAGGAAAAAATCCTAAAATTTTAAACTTGTAGTTATATGATATTTAAAAAAAAATTCTTGTTTTGTGTGTCAAGACCCTTTTTCTCAGTAACGAGTCAAGATATCAAATTGAAATTAATATGAAATACTAACGTCTGCGATCCCTTCGAGCTATAGAAAATGAAAGCTTCTGAATCAATATAATTAAAAGATACGGCTATTTATGGGAAATTTTAATAATTGCAAACTCACTCAAATGAAATCAAAACCTATAGGGTACTTACCGTTGACCTAGCTAGAGTAATGAAATTTGGCAAGAAGCAAAGTCTCACAAGTAAAGATAAAATCCGAAAAGGATATGTCGTTATGTCATATAAGAAATATATTTTTGTATATTTCAACTTCACGAATGCCGCACAGTCAAAAACCATTGCTGTAGTGTTTATTTAGGCGGTTCGGGATTTTCCAAAACAATTATTTTTGTACATACATAATACCTACAAATATATTGTGAGTGATGCTGATGATACGGAACCCTCGGTGCGCGAGTCCAACTCGCACTTGCCGACTTTTTATAAGTAAATTATGTACATTGTGTTTAGAATATTTTCTTATTTGTATTGACAGAAACCTTTCCCAGACAGGCCTGGTCAGCCAGGGAGAGTAGACCGCACCTCGCGAACGCGAGAGGCCGAAGCCCAGCATAGGGTGCGCGTAGCGTTTTAAATTACAAAATAAAAAAATGAAAAATTATAAATGAAGCGCATTAGGCTATAATAATAAAATATAATGAAATGCTTCGACATCTTATGCGAAATTAAATAATTAAACATTAATATTTAGAGTTTGAGCAGTCGGACTGACAACAACAAGACAATGAGGTCTACGAGGGCCCGCCGCACAGTCCCACTCCTCAACGCAGCCTAGCCTCTACGTAACTAACGACTAGCCGACTAGCCGCCGCGCCTAGAAGCACCTCGTGTGCACGATGGAGGGGCCCGACTCGTCGTACTCCTGCTTCGAGATCCACATCTGCTGGAAGGCGGACAGGGAAGCGAGGATGGAGCCTCCGATCCATACCGAGTACTTCCTCTCAGGGGGCGGCGCGATGATGTTAATCTTCATGGTGGAGGGCGCGAGGGCGGTGATCTCCTTCTGCATTCTGTCGGCGATGCCGGGGTACATGGTGGTGCCTCCGGACAGCACCGTGTTGGCGTACAGGTCCTTACGTTTGTCCAAGTCGCACTTCATGATCGAGTTGTAGGTGGTCTCGTGTATGCCGCAAGCTTCCATTCCCAGGAATGAAGGCTGGAAGAGAGCCTCGGGGCAGCGGAAGCGCTCGTTGCCGATGGTGATGGCCTGGCCGTCGGGAAGCTCGTAGGACTTCTCGAGGCAGCTGCTGGAGGCGGCGGTTGCCATCTCCTGCTCGAAGTCGAGTGCGACGTAGCACAGCTTCTCCTTGATGTCGCGGACAATTTCTCGCTCGACGGTGGTGGTGAAGTAGCCGCGCTCGATGAGGGTCTTCATGAGGTTGTCAGTGAGGTCGCGGCCGGCCAAGTCCAGACGGAGGACGGCGTGGGGCAGAGCGTAGCCCTCGTAGATGGGCACCGTGTGGGAGACGCCGTCGCCGGAGTGTAGCACGATGCCGGTGGTACGACCGGAGGCGTACAGGGAGAGCACGGCCTGGACCGCCACGTACATGAAGGGCGTGTTGAAGGTCTCGAACATGATCTGTGTAATCTTCTCCCTGGAAACAAATACATAAATCAGCAGCACAGACAGACAGAAGGGGCGCGTACAAGTCTGAGGAGAGCTACAGAGGGAAGGGCCTTTACCTGTTGGCAATAGAATAGAATAGAAACTCTTTATTGCACACAAATTTAAGGAAGAACAGTACTGTACACGACGAGAAACAAGAAATACAGGACAAAAAGGCGGACTTATCACTACAAGTGATTTCTTCCAGTCAACCTTTGGATGATGATGAGGAAATAAAATAAAATAAAATAAAAATAAAACACAGAGACTGGGCCCTGGGGTTGAGGGGAGCCTCGGTGAGCAGTACGGGGTAGTCCTCGGGCGAGACTCGGAGCTCGTTGTAGAAGGTGTGGTGCCAGATCTTCTCCATGTCGTCCCAGTTGTAGCCCATGCCATGCTCGATGGGGTACTTGATGGTGATGGGGTACTTGAAGACGGCGCGGGGCGCGGAGTCGCCGGCGAACCCGGCCTTGCACGTGCCGGAGCCATTGTCCACTACGACAGCGGCGACCGCGTCCGGGTCACACATTCTGAGTTAGTCTGTGGACAAAGTAAAACGCGTCTTCAGGCAGTACTCAATACATACAATTAGGCCATAATGGATTAGAAACTTCTGAACTTTGTTCCCATTCCTGCTACCGAGTGAAGCATGAACAGCATCAAACTGCCGGAAAATTTTATTCGGAAAAATTACAGCGATAACTTTCAGGAAAAAGTTAACAGAAGCGAGGATATAAAATGTATCCCACGATAGTGCTTACTAATTGTGATACTCCATACGTCAGTTTAATATGTGGCTAGTATCAATTCAGTGTCAGACTTTGTCAAGTCGGGAACGGGAAGGGTCACCCTACACTCCGTTCATCCTAGGAACTAATGCCGAGCGGTTTCTCGCTCTCGCGACGGTTATTTATTTATTACTCTTCTTTACACAGGACACAAGGTTGTGTTTGTGAGTCATAGTTGTATGCGAAAGTCATCTCAACACCATAACGGCGCGTGCGCCGCTGCGCCTGGAGTTAGTGTTGCGTTTTTATTCTGAGAAGGTTTCATGTAGCCAGGTGCAGTCGGCCGGTCAGTCGACGCATTACAATCTGTAACCTTTCCTACGCGTCATAATAATAACGTATTAATTGTTTTGCATATTTTTCACGTGTTATTTTGAAGTTTTGTATATTATTTGTGTTGGTGGGTTAACTTATCCACCTACAATAGAACGAACAGCTGAAGTAATTAGATTAGGCACAAAATTTAAATAACATATAATTTTAATATTAAATAATTTATAGTGAAAAAATAAATATTTAACTTGATTCCAAACAAAAAATTTAAATAAATAGGTTTATTGCAAAATTTTCATTCATCAAATAAATAAACAATAATTGAATAATTTTTTTTAATTTAACTATATTCATAACCTCAGTTCACAGTCACTTCAATCATCCTTTGCAAGAGTGAGAAGTAGGTACAGAGAAAGAGAAACCGCTCCGCATTAGTTGCTCTGATAAATGAACTGTAGACGGAAGTACCTGGGACCAGATCGGACATGTGCTCAAAAAGGGCCGAGCGCTTATTTATTACTCATACATAAGCAACGAGCATGCATGAAGAACATTATGAGAGTGAAAGAGGTGGTAGAGGTGTCAGGATCGTGGCACGTGGAGATCTGTTGTCCTACCCCAATGGGAACGGCGAGGCACTATGTGTGTATGTAGAATTAGTCAATTATTTTGTATGAGACCACGCCTGTGTTTATTTTTTTCCATAAAGGCGATAGATAAAACCAGAAGTAAAAAATGTCCTAATCTAATTAATTAACTATAAATATGAGCCAATCCTAATAAATAAAGCGAAGTTTCTATGGGGCGAAGCGACAGCGACAGGCAGCGGCTGCATGTATAACGTACATCAATATTTTTTTTTTTATGGCTACTGACACGGTTGGCTACATCACCTACAACATCCGTGATGTCAGCCCACAACACCGGGTGAACTAGGTGCCATGTCAATATATATGAATATCCATATAACTCGAGAACCACTTTATCGATTTACATACGGTTTTGACTGTTACATTCTGTCACTACTCAAGATGGTTTTAGCATATATAAGTCATACATAACGCTACGTCATCGGCGGCCTGAGCTGTGAGCAAAAAGTCACGTGAAGCGAAACCGCAGGCAAAAGCTGGTTACATAAAAAAAAAACATTCCAGAGAGTGAAATAGAAATTGGTTGATATCTACACAAAATGTATGGCCAGTAAACACAATACTTGAGTACAGATAAGAATATGTTGCACAGAATTTGATCAATAGGTCTCCCTCGGTACGGAGATAAGGAGAGAGGTTACATGCAGCCGCTTTAATCAAGCTTAAATTTAACTTACAATTAAGCATTTTTTTGTGTCTTATTGAAGTAAGTAAAAAATGTTAACTGACATTTTTTTTTTCTATAGAAAATGCAGAAATTCACTAACATATGTTATATTTTTTTTAAATATTATCGGATTATTAAAATATTTTTTAAACAATTGAATTTTGTAGAGAAACTATTGCTTGTGTACAAAAAAAAATCTAACTTAATAATGTGCCACCGCACTGAACGAAACGTCGGTCGAAACGGCTATGTAAATAGTTCGTGTTTTCCGTCCAGTTTAGTGTAGCCGACATGAAATGAAGGGAAGCACTGACATGGCACCTAGTTCACCCTGTGTTATGGGCTGACATCACGGATGTTGTAGGTGATGTAGCCAACCGTGTCAGGTTCCATAAAAAAAAAAAAAAAAAAAAAAAATGTGTATCATAAATTCATCTCTATGGCCAAAAACATTAACAAAATCTTTAAAATGCTCTCCTGTAAAATTTTGATTTTGTTAGTTAATGAGTTTCTGCTGCAATCCGACGATATGACTAACTAGCTTTTTTTAAAGGAAGAAAGTAAGTAAGCCCGCAACCGTACTCTTATTTCGGCACGCTCAACAATTCGGTTTGTATGAGAGCCACATCTTAAACATTAATACATACATACCGCACTCTGTATATCACGACAATCATTGGGGTAAGCAGATTAATTGTTGTTGGACCTACTGCAAGCGCTCTGGTACAAACAACGACAACCACATTTCGCAAAGTATTCGGACACTATCAAGCAGCAAGTAAAGCACGCAGACCCACCTGCTGCTCGACTCGGTGGAAGGACCGTGCCAAGGTGAAAGGTGGCTAGTCTGTCGCCCTTTAGCACGGCATCTTGCCCTTATCCTTTCGTCGCCTTTTACTACATGCATGGAGAGGAATGCAGTGGGGCTATTCTTTTTATGCACTGGTTCCACATACATTACATAGGTACCTACACTGTATTTTTACCTTCGTGGTGGAAATCTAAAACACTCTTTATAGTGCGGGATCCAAGTGAAATTTAGGTAATTTCCGTGGGACATACCTCGGCCATACCAACTACTGGTATGTACGTGTTCGGGCTGTTCTCCTGAACACCATAAGTGCGGTAGTCACTTTCTAAAATAGTGGAGGGGATAGTTATGACGTCATAAACATGGCGGCCGGGCCTGTCATTTTAGGCGGTATATCTCGATAGTTACTCGACCGATTTCCTTCATTAAGGTGTCAAAAAAAAGCTAATAGAATGAGGATTATTCGATCTCTTACTATAGTTTATGTTAAACTAATACGAAACTAAATATTTACAAAAAACCGACATTTCGGAAAAAATATTTTTTTTATTTTTAAAATAGCTCGGTAACCATCAGGATTTTGGAAATTTTGGTTATAATAAAACGTATAGCTATATTCAAGACGATTATAATGATCTTTAAATCATAACGATTGAGATATAAACAACGGAGCTACAGTCATTTAAGTGATCGTTGGTAGCGTCAAGCTGGCTGTAGCGGTCGGGCGCGCGGCGACGCACTATGGACAGCCCCCATACAAGCAACTGACAAAAATGGTTTTGGCAACATACCACCTGTGGTAATGAGTTGGTTCGATAGGCCATGAAATGTACTTGTTTAATACGTACATATTTTAGATTTTAGTTGAATTTCCTCAGTTATATGACGCTTGAAAGTTGAACAAATTCTTTGCGCGAACATCCGCATATTAAGGGAGCGCATATATTTTATGTATATTTTCCTCAAAAATACTTAAGTAAACATATAGAAACCCATACATATTCGAAAAGCATTTTAGGTAACTGTGTTGGGTTTTTTAAAGATATCATTCCTTATTTAAAGCACTAACGAAAACGCGAAATTTATCTAAAACTATAATTAACTATATAATTTATAATTAAATCTTAAACTATATAATTTCATCTAAGCTTTCAAATGGTATCAGGGTCTGTCCGGGTGAATATTATAATGGTTTTATATAGCCAGTACACTGTTTATTTAGAATCAATAAACAACTTTCTGCAAAACTCTGCAAATTGGCACGAAAATTAAAAAAATATGCGCGCTGTTCGCACGCTCGGAGCGTTCGCGTGAATGATTTTTTTAAAATTTTATTTTATTATTTTTTTATGGAAACTGACACGGTTGGCTAAACCTCCTACAACATCCGTGATGTCAGCCCATAACACCGTGTGAACTAGGTGCCATGTCAATTCTTCCCTTCATTTCATGCCGGCTACACTGAACTGGACGGAAAACACGAACTATTTACATAGCGGTTTCGACCGACGTTTCATTCAGTGCGGTGGTACCAACTCGGACGGGATAAGACCTACCTAATAAAAAAAATTTTATAATCGGATAAGGTTTAGGGGGCTAGATAACATAAATGCCGAAAGACGATTTAGTATGGAGTATGGAGAAAGGTAACTTCCGTCTCGTCTTAACACCGACCGCACCACTGAGCTACCCAGGCTGATTTTAAATGATTTTATTTGAAAAGTTAACTTAAGAGTACTGATTTAAGAGACTGAATGTATAAATTATGCAAGGAAAATACACTACAACCTCAGCATTCTCACGGTAGGTATAGCTACTTCGTAACGGAAACAATTGCGGTTAAAACTATGATATGATTATATATGTACTTACACCAGGTGTGTTTTGTGTTATTTATGTTTTGCACACCATTTCTGAACCACAGAGTGTAAGGAGATATTACACACGCCACATTTTTTTCGTACGAATATAAGCCATTCTGTGAGGGTACATTTACACACTGTACTGCCTGAATATTCGTGCCAGATGAGTGCAGTGTAGTGTTTCTGAAACTATATGGCGTCTTTCAAGTATTCTAAAGGTGAGCTATCCACTGTGATTCTTGAAAAATGGAACCATATTATCTCAAGTGCAAAAAAATATATAAAGGAGCATTACATTTTGTCCGATCGACCTTGCAAGGACTACGCAATTTCATCAGAGAGTATACAAAATCGTAAAGCTGTGAAACTTTTTGGGGAATCTGGTTTGGACAACGTCTATCATTCATACGAGTACATTAAAGGAGTGAATTCAATTGGCGAAAAAGATGAAGCCTCCAATGTTAAAATAATACGTGTCGTACGCAACTCAATAAAACAAGAAAAACTGCAATGAAATTATCAAAGGAAATTCTGCAAATTTTTTTCAATTCAACGACGATGAAGCTTTTGTGTCTTTAGATCTGACTAAAGTGCAATAAAAATATTTGTGAAGCTGTTTATTGGAAAGGTACTCCATCGTCTTCCCTTCTTATAATAAAATTCAGGAAGCAAAAAACAGGTGCTATCCTGTAAGCGCATTTAATGCGTTTAATATTTAATGTTTAATTTTTTATTTATCACAATTATAGGTACGAAAATGTTTTTATTATTATATTATATAAAAGTTGATACTTTATTGGTAAATGAACATAATATTTTTTTATCTTATTTTCATAGTTTAGAAATACATTATTTTATATTTTAGGTTTTTTTTTTATTAATAATAAATATTATTTGCAATCAAATGTTACTGTTTTTTGAAGATTAACTATTCAAGTAATACCATAAAAAAAATTGTCAAGGAAGGTATTCTAGTTTAGAAGATACAGATTTATGACCGAAAAGTGGCACTTTGGCCAATAGTGCGACGGCGCGGCGAGCGGGACCGGACCGCGACCAATGTAGTATAGCACAGACATGGCCACGTTTCCAGTCATTATGAAGTAATTGGGGCAGAGTTCCGAACTGTAATATATGTATGTACAGAAACACACAGATTCACACTTTAGACCTTAACACATTACACTCCTCCTAACGTCGCCGTCGGGTAAAAAGACAGAATTGTCGAAAAAAATTATAAAATTTAGTACAGAAAGTCTTTACATACCTTAGGTACTCAAAACTTACATACCTAGGTATCTTAACATATTTAAAGATATGTCCTAATTCAGAAACAAAAAAATTATATGAAAATCTCAATGGATGGATGGATGGTGATCTTCGGTATTGGTATATTTGCGGTCGGCCGAGTCGTCAACAGTAGGTACTTACGTTACCGCGCTGAGCTTGACGCTACCAACGCTCACTTAAATGACTGTAGCTCCGTTGTTTATTACTCTATCGTTATGATTTAAAGTTCACTATGATCCTCTTGAATACAGCTATGCGCTTTATAATAACCTAAATTTCCAAAATCCTGATGGTTACCGAGCTATTTAAAAAATTAAAAAATATTTTTTTTCGAATTGTCAGTTTTTTGTAAATATTTAGTTTCGTATTAGTTCAACATAAACTATTGTAAGAGATCGAATAATCCTCATTCTATTAGCTTTTTTTTGACACCTTAATGAAGGAAATCGGTCGAGTAACTATCGAGATATACCGCCTAGAATGACAGGCCCGGCCGCCATCTTTATGACGTCATAACTACCCCCTCCACTATTTTAGAAAGTGACTACCGCACTTATGGTTTTCAGGAGAACAGCCCGAACACGTACATACCAGTTGTCGGTATGGCCGAGCTATGTCCCACGGAAACCGTTATTTGAAGGCTTTTCAGAAATGGATCTTGTACTATTACTTCAGATCAAATCAAACCAAAAAAATGGCTCCATTATTTTCCAACAAAAAACTTCCACGATAAGAACACTGATGACAAATTGTGTTGATTTTGTCTTGATGAAATCATTTGGACACGAGTCCACTCCACACTCTGGGGACATCCTCAGGACTCGCGGTACTGCGACAGATGTGCCCACCCCACTGCCACTTCAACTTGCTAAAATTTCTTAGCAATGTCGACTAGGTACCTTAGTTCTTTGTCGTATGCCGTCATTACGACTTTTGACAGTTTGCAACTTATTACTTTAAAATACACTTCAGCTCACTTCTAAATTCTAACCTAAACATCCTTTTATTCTTTTTCAAAATACAGAAAAAAAATATTGGTTGTCTGTAAAGTTGGTTTACGGACGATAGTTTTACGTGATGATGTCATAAAGTAAATCAGTTCCGGCGGATATTTACCATGTAAAATTAATTTAAGTACATGATAAAGTTGTGATAATAACTAATAAAATATATGAGAAAATAACGACTATTAATTTTTGTTTAATTTATATTTAAAAAAATCTACATAACGCCATCTACATGTTCAACGTTGCAACAATTACCTAACTGCTAAATCAAGTATACCGCTGGCTGAAGTATTTCATTTAATATTGACGCTAGATGTGGACGCTAGATGTCGCTCCATGAAAATCACATATGAAATTCACATACTGTTGAGAAAATTTGCAGCGATAAGTACACGGTCGATAGCCTGCGTGGATAACACGTCTGGTCAGTGATGGTGGCAGGGACCGCGGGTTCGAGGCTCGCAAAAGACGGAGAAATATATTTTGTATTTTCTACTATTGTATATGCCTCTCTATCGCGCTCTCGCTTGCACACACAGGTCTCTAGCGCTCTCGCTTGCACACACAGGTCTCTAGCGCTCTCGCTTGCACACACAGGTTTAGATGGAACGTTACACTTCTTCGTGCGTGCAGCCGGTGTTCATCAATTTATAAGACGTGACATCATCACGTCAAAATTTGTTTCCTTAACAGTTTAACTGAAAAAAAAAACATTAGATTTCTTCTTGCCATGTCGGCTCTCACAACGGCTGATCACAAGCATTACATTCACACACTCACTTGCTGGCTGTCTATACCGTGTCCTAACTGTGCAGTCACTTGTATGTTATGTTATTTAGTTATGTTAGTTAGTTATTTTTTTTTATAATATGTTGATTGTCATTGTTGTTTGTTTGTTTTTACCTATTCTTGTCCTTGGTTGGAAAGGGGAGCTCCTGAAAATCATCTACGCTGTCTCGGATAGTGAGTCAGCTGAGTGGGCTCACCTTTCGTCACATGTTATATGTTTATTTGTGTTTGTAATAAATATTTGAGTTGTTGTGTGACGAAAAAATTAATAATTTCATTTCAAATCATCATTTCATTTCATTTAATTAACAACATGCTAAACTAAAAAAAACTTTAGTGAGTAAGTAAATTCTTCTATCCTTTGAATTGTTTGATACGCCACCCGTACTTATGCCACATGGAACAGAAGCTCGCACCTCTGAGCTGTGAGTGTGTCTCACCCCCGAATCGACAAATAAAAGTGAGTCGCTTTCAGTATACGGCGTAACCAAAAACATTTTGATAATTTGTAATAAATTAGCGGTAAAAGCCTAAACGAACACATCTGTCGCAGACCCGAGAACCGTGGTCAGGTGGACAGACTACTTAAAAAGTGGTAGCCAGGAGTGGATGGATAAGTGCAGAAGACCATGCGCGGCAGCGTGTCTTGGGAGAGGCCTTTTTTTTATAGAAACTGACACTGTAGGCTACATCACCTACTACATCTGTGATGTCAGCCCATAACACCTTGGTAAACTAGGTGCCATGTCAGTGCTTCCCTTCGGTCATGCCGGCTACACTGAACTGGGCGGAAAATGCTTACTATTCAAATAGCCGTTTCAAGCAACCTTGTCGATGTCCAGCGGTGAAACGAAACGGGCTGGCACGGTACATATCGTTGTCTAACAATGCAGATTCATAATATGAGACGTCTGGGTTGGTGGCAAGGGTTTGGTTTCATAAGGATTCACCATAAATATACTAGGCACAAATTCTGTGCAAGCTATTAAAGGTACGGGTCATTGTACTGACAAAACACTTCGGAATGACAATCAACGGGCCGATGTCCTGAAGCATTTAGTTACATATGATCTTGATGAAGAGGGCGATGGACCCATCGCTGTGGCAGCAAGGTCTATAGTTTTGTTGCAAAAGTACTGCCAAACTAGTCTCTCTCGGTCAAGGGCCCTCATGTTAAGTCGGCGGCGGGGTATGGGCGTCATAATCGAAAGGGAGGTCTGAGGTTTAAATCCGGCCCGCGTGATCCAATGAGTTTTTTCTGATGTGAAAAAATTTACTTGCATACCTTCACCAGCTGTTGCACGGTTCGCGTTCAATGTAAAACAGTAGGTTCTCCGTGTAAATTTGCTTAATAAATTGCCTAATGCAATGCCGTAGTCTTCAACTCTTATTTAATTTATTTTCATTTACATATATTTAATTTCTTTTCATTTATATTGAATTTCAATAATTTCGCCCTTGCCTCACATTATGTAGCTTAATTTTTTATGTAATCCGGTATGGGTGGCTGAGTCGGAGGTGCCAAAGCGCATGCTCCGACCAGCCAATATCACCTCCGGGAAGGTAGGTGGCATACCGGAGACTTCACTGGATTATTGACTATGCTGGACTAGAGAACACAACCGAGGCTACCATGCGGTCATCTTACATCCAGTACGTTTCGTTCCATTACAAGTAGGTACGTTCCATTACAAGATTTGATTAGCGGGGGTTAGATCGAATATTGCTGGTATGCTTATTGTGTAGGCCGAGTTGAAAGATGAATTATAGTGAAAGAATTGTTTGCCGGAAATGCGTAGTTTCGGAGAAAAAGAAATGGCGACCTGCCGTAAATAAATGAGGCAACGAGGCGGCAATGGCCCGCTTGGCAGAGCGCCGGACGAGTCCATCGCGCGTCTGTCTAACCAAGCACCGACACGGCTACGTCATCCGTGCAGATGCAGATGAACTAGAAGGGTTAACCGAAAAACGTCTGCGGTTGTTCGCTCAAGTCAGGTGAATCAATGTATCCACAAATATTCATCCAATACTCACGGTTAAAAACAGCTCCCAAGTACACGATACTGCTAAATCACACCAGCTACAGCAAGCCGCGTTCAGAGAACCGAAGCAGAAGGAAGGAAAGAACCTAACCTATAAAGAACGAAATTGGCGACTTTACTTTTATTTTACCGACAACGGACAAAGAATATAATACTACTTACTAGGGCGGCGAGTAGAGCGCGATGCGTGCACGCACGCGAGTACGGGACTGACTGACTGATTCGCTTCTCTGTCTCTCTCTCTCTCTCATTTGATTCGATTACGCTTCCCGCCCGCGGATTGGTTGCGTCAGTTCAGCCAGTCAGTACGCTACACCGCACCATTATTTCGGGAAAGTCTCAGTCAGAGACAAGCTCAGTCAGACGTAGAGTAACCATACTCTATGGTCTACGGCGACTCCCACGCGTAGCGTACGACACCTGAAAGACATTTCGGCTCCTTTCGTGAACGCTCGGCTCGAAACGAAACGTAACAAAAACGACATGCACCGCCTCAACATTAGGTTAGAGTTAATGTAGAGAACGCGACGCATCTTCTTTATATTAACCCTGGTTATTTTTTTTAAACCACAAAAACATAATTCATACGGGTCTTTCTCCGCCGTCGCAATATTTCGATGACTTCGGTGGCACTTTTTTTTTTCTTGAATTTAGACATTCTCACAGGCAAAACATAATTTAGAATCAAATGGTCGTGGAGGGAACGAAATTGATTGAACGGTTATGAAGTTATTGAATTTAAAAAATATGATGTCCACCGAAATCAATATTTTAGTCACCGAAATCAAATCGTGTAATTACTTTATAACTTAACACTTTAAACACTATGCAACTGTGCAAAAGAACAAACAATACTGACTACAATTGCGTGCAATTTCGATATGAGTAGGTATTGAGTAGATTTATATTGTAAAAATTTTTTTGTGATATTGCCGGTCTCTTTCATTGTTAAATGCATAAAGTATGGGGTCGCTTTTATTTCCAGCTTTTCTAAGTCTTTCAGCCACTCTTTTTTTAGCTAAGCGTTCCTCTTTTGAATCCGCTATCACGGCAAAGCTGAAAAGAATAATCACACGTAATACTATAATAATAAATCGACCACCGATACGTCGAGATACTCCAAAACTTGTATCGGTAAACGGCGGTGACTGTGAGGCTGCATGAAAATACCCGCCCCATCCAATGATATTTTGCTACTCAGCAGTATACAATGTTATGCGGACAAAAGTAGGTACACGGATCCTACACCAGTCACCCTTCAGCCAGACGGGACGTTGTGGATGAGAAGAGGCGAAGAACAAACGCTTCGGTCTATTTCCGAATGGGGCCGTACTAATTTGGTCGAGTTTAACGCTTCCAAGACACAAGTATGTGCGTTCAGTGCGAAAAGAACGGCGTTCACACCCGCTCCTTCCTTCCAGGTCCCGTCGCTAAAATTAGGCGATGACCTCGGGGTCCTCGGAGTCGAACTGTCGCACGACCTGAACTTTCGGCGCCATAATTTAGTTAGGGCAAGGCCAACCTAGTTTCTAAAAAGTTGGGCGTACTCAATAAGGTGCGACGGTACTTCACGCCGGGCCAAAGGCTGCTTTTGTATAGCACAGATTAGGTCCTGCTTGGGGTACTGCTCGCACTTGTGGGTTGGCTCAGCTAAATACCAGCTTGCGCCTTTGGATTCGATCCAGAGTCGAGCCCTGCGACTAGTGGATGACCCCAACGTGTCCCGCGATCTATAACCACTGCAACTCCGTAGGAATGTCGGCGACCTAAGTGTGTTCTATCGCTTATTCAATCCATGGTAAATGCTCGGAGGAGCTGTTTAACGCGATCCTTCCGTCCCCTTTCCACCTCCGCACAACGCTCACTGGACAGGGATTGCATCCCTATACGCTGGACTTATACGGGTGCGTACCAATCGGTTCTGCAGGTATTTCCTCCACAGAACTGGTAAACTCTGGAACGCTCTGCCTGCCCACGTATTTCCCCCAAGTATCGTCTCGGGTCCTTGAAGAGAGGCGTGAATAGCACCTGTCAGGCCGGCATGGCATTCGAAAGCCCAGCGTACGACCGAATTTACATGGGCGTCATTAGGCACCTTATTGGCGGCTCGGCGTCGCATGTCGCGCTTTTTATTTAAAAAAAATTTTTCTTGGTAAGGGAGTGAGGCAAGGGGCCGTGATCTCACCCAAGCTCCATACAAAAGCACTCGAAGACGTGTTCAAGACGCTTGAGTGGGAGAACATTGGAATAAAAGTCAATGGGGAGTTTCCCAGTCATCTCCGTTTCGCGGCTAACATTGTCCTCCTCGCCCATACCCGGGTTCAGCTTCAAGAGACGCTCAGCGACCTTTACGAGGTCTCGCTGAACGTCGGCCTGAGGATGAACCTGGATTTGTTTTATTACTTCCGAACTGGGTGGCTCTGCCCGAGGTCGAAGCTTCAGGCGCAACCAATTTCACCGCCGAGGAGGTGCCAGTCCAGCTTGGAGGTGGACTAATGTCGCTGGGGAAAGTCTGCCCGCGATTTAAAGATCCGTGTATTGTAGGAGTGGAGAAAGATATTCCCTGGGAGCCCGTTCCACACCTTTGCAGTGCGGCACAAGAACGATTTAGAGAATCGTGCAGTTCGAAGAACTCTTCTGTCGACTACAAAGGGGTGTTCCGCGAGAGTATGGCGGGTTTGACGAAGGCGAACAGTAGGAGGAGGGATAAGGGAAGCAAGTTCATCAGAGCAGCGGCCATAGTAGTACCGATAAAACAGGCTCAATGACCCCACGATACGTCTGTGCTTTAAAGGCTGAAGGTCCTTTGTGAGTACAGAGTCACCAATGATGCGAATGGCTCGTCGCTGAATTGAATCCAAGGCTGAAAGAAGGTACTCAGGGGAACCCTCCCATTCCCAAAGACGACTGCAATATTCCATCACCGGTCTTACTTGTGCTTTATACAGTGCACCTAATCATTTGGACCGGCGTGAAAAATCGCCGACATCGGTAAAGGATCCCTAATTTTCTAGACGCTAGTTTCGCCTTGGACTCTATGAACGATCGAAACCCAACGTCCCTGGACACTTCCATACCCAGGACGCCCAGACTACCATCTTGGAGGCTTGGAGGCTTGGAGAGGAAACGGATTAGCCTTAGTAGAGAAGGCACAAGCTTGCGTCTTGGCTACGTTGAAGTTGACAAGTTCTTCCCCCAAGAGGATACTTTTCGAGAACCTGGTCAACCCGAGCAACAGTTTCGCGTCTCGCGTTTGCTGCTGAGGCTTCTCTACCCTTCCAGTCCTTGATGAACCCTTGATGCACCGTGCTGTCGTCCATGTAACAATTTATTTCGCCGAGCGAGAGCATGTCGTTGATGAATAATAGAAACAGCGTAGGCGACATCACGGATCCTTGTGGAACACCAGAATTAATTGAGTAGTCGGCCGAGCAGGCACCATCTAGGGTGACAAAGATCGACCGACCACTCAAAAAGCTGGAGATCGAAGTGCACAGTTTTGTAGGGACACCGTAAGCTTTCTTAACAGTCCCCGGTGCCAGACGCGATCGAATGCTTTGGATATGTCCAGGGCGACCGCCAGCGATTCCCCAAAACCATCGAGCCTTTCAGCCTACAAATGCGTGACGTACGCAAGAAGATCTCCAGTCGACCTTTGCTTGCGGAAGCCGTATTGCTTGTCATCGAGAAGTTTACAGTCTTCTAGATACGTCAGAGCGCTGAGTTGGCAATACGCTCCATAACCTTACTCAAAAGTAAGGTTAGGGATAAAACCAACGTCATGACGATGGAGGTTATGGGGGAGGGGGATATTCTGATCGACGGTGAAGTGATCAAACAAGTGGAGGAATACGTATATTTCGGACAAATATTTCGGCTAGGTAGGTCGACAAGGCCTACTCAAGGAGGTAGAGAGACACATTCAACTGGGTTGGGCTGCCTTCGGAAAGCTGAAGTTCGTCCTAAAGTCTGATCTACCGTAACGCAAAACATATTAGAAATATATACTAGTCTCAAAAGTTATTTAGTTAATACAGTGTAAACGGCATAATGTAACTTCGATTAAAAGAAAAACTGTTCTTTTTTTTTACTTCATTCGACGAAAACTCTCAATGACGCAATAGAATACAGTAAGTTAGGTTTTGCTACGTAGAGTTTGTAGTTTTAAATGTTTTTAACTTTATGTGAATTTAATTTTTTTTCATTTCTAATCCTCAAATACATAAGTTATCCTGTTTATAAGTTATAATAGGCATGCTATTTAATTAAAAAATATGTTTCATGCTTTCGGTGGTTTTGAAATTGACTTCGGTGCACCTATTTCCACCGAAAACACCGAAGTCATTGACACTGAAATAAAAAAAGTAAGGAAAATCTAAAATATTTGCAAATATAACCTATATATACAGCATTGCTCTCTAAGTTGGAGATCTAGTACTAATAAGACAATCTCTAATTAAAATATAATAGTAATATGTCAAATAAATAACGAGAAAATTGGTTCAGCGAAATCAATTTTATAGCTTACCAAGCCACCGAAAACGATTACATACCTTAATAACACGGCCGCACAGGAACGCACAGACGTGTTGTCCTCGCCACGGAAGCGGCGCGACTGATATTTTTTTTCGCTTTAACAGCTATGCACGCAGCTACAATAGTATAGGATCTATGAGCGTATTCGTGCGCGCCACCGATATCAAAGGAAACTAGCGGACGCAGATAAAATAATTCGTATTTCGTCTTCTAAAGCGTATTCATGCTTAGTAAAAATATAAGTTAAAGCATAACTAACTAGGTTTTAGAGAACATATACAAAGTAGCGTAATTCCTTATAGATGATAAGAAAAAAAAATTTTTCTACCGCAAAGTGTAGTCCGGACTTCCGGACGCGCCAGTGAAGTCAAGATTTCAGCAGTTTTAATTTTTTTTATCGCATTTCTAATTAATTAATTTAAAAAAGGACACAGGCCCCCCCCAATATTTTAATCATATCTACAATATAAAAAAATATAAAAGTATTACGAATCCATTTTATAAGACTTTTCGATCCGGACTCGCTTATTCTGCCCATCCGGAGAAAGACCCATACATAACATAACATACCACACTTTCCTTCGAGCCGAAAATGTGCACGAAAGGAGCCAAAGGAGCCGGGAAAGTCTTTCAGGAGGCGCACCGGCGCGCAGGGCGCAGACGGGTTTGACACCTGACAGCTCTGGCGGATCCTGCGCCTCCTACGCTCCTTTCGGAAACACGGCTCGGGTTGACTCAGCTCGAAGGCGAACCAACTGAACCGATATTCGTTTGGTCGTTTATGTAATTTGGTGGCTCAGTGGTATAAGAGTGTAGGGTTTTTATTTTTTCGATCTCGACCATGGGTTCGTGTCCCTTTTGTCAAAATTTGTTTTGTTTTGTTTTTTGCAATGTTAGGGTGCTAAAATTAAATTATGGTTATTTTTTTGACGTGATAACGTCACGTCTTATAAATTTATGAACACCGGTTGCACACACGAAAAAGTGTCACGTTCCATCTGAGCCTGTGTGTGCAAGCGAAAGCGCGTAACAAGCAATAGAGAGGCACAATCGGCCCAAGCGTCGGCTGGTATCAGTGCAGCACAAATTGAAAGGAGGCTACTCGTATCATAATATATTAAGCGCATCTGGCCGGTCGGAAAAGATTTCAAATTTAGAATATTCATGAAACTTCTAAAGTAGCAGGGCAGCACGAATTGAAAGGAGGTTACTCGCGCATCTGGCCGGTCGGAAAAGATTTCAAATTTAGA
Organism: Nematopogon swammerdamellus; assembly: GCA_946902875.1. Lineage (NCBI taxonomy): Eukaryota > Metazoa > Arthropoda > Insecta > Lepidoptera > Adelidae > Nematopogon > Nematopogon swammerdamellus. The sequence continues at coordinate 1,473,447 of OX336338.1, read as the reverse complement.
ATATTCGCTAGGTGAGTGGCGGAAAGAGACGTTTAAATATTATGATATGTCATATGACAGATGTACGGGAATACAGAAGATAGATAAACTTAAATATGAATAGTTTTAGACTATACGATGCCAGATATATACATAAGATACACTAAATACACTTATACGTATTACGATTATATGTACTACGATTATTCCACGTCATCACGTAAAACTATTGTCCGTAAACCGACTTTCCAGACAACAAATTTTTTTATTCGGATGTTTCGTATTTCTGATAAGTCAAAAAGTGTTTTTTGTTCAGAACGAATAATATTTACGTCCCTCTTTTGTTTATTCGGTTATTAGATGCTTGAGATACACCTAGATAGAACAAAAATTGGTTGTCTGTAAAGTCGGTTTACGGACGATAGTTTTACGTGATGACGTGGAATAATAGTAGTACATAGAGCAAAGATCAGTAATTCTATTTCCAGTAGAAAGATTAATCATCTTGTGACTGGCCATCAAATGCCATCAATAAACTTCTGTTGTCTGATCTTGACAGTTTTACTTCTTAAGGCGTTTCCATGGTAACTTTGACCATACCGATTGTGCTTTTTTTTTTGCTTGTTACGCGCTCTCGCTTGCACACACAGGCTCAGATGGAACGTGACACTTTTTCGTGTGTGCAGCCGGTATTCATCAATTTATAAGACGTGACGTCATCACGTCAAAAGCCCCAGTTGCACTCCGGGAGTGCCGGCAGAAGTGAAAACTTTTTGTTACTTTGTGTAAACACCCTAAAAAATTTAAACACCGTAACATTGCTTAAAAAAGAAAAAAAAACAAAACAAAACAAAATTTGAGGGATTTGAACCCATTGTCAAAAAATACAAATCCTACACTCTTACCACTCTTACAAGCTCATTGACAAAACATGAAAATGTTTATTGGAAAAATTATGAAAACCTAAAAGTGCACTATTAATTTCACTAGAAATTTTAACATAATATAAAATAATCTTAAAATTTAACTATGCTGTTCCCATTTAGCACCGTTCTATAATTAGCAGATTTAAAAATATAATTATTATTTAATTCAAATACGATACTCCTGGCGCCATCTTAGGACTTGAATGAAGACTAATTTCATGTTACCTTTAAAACGTCGCTGACGGTACATCTGACTGCCCCTATAAAATCAATGCCTCTCTATAACCTGGTTATTTTAATCTCTTTGATTTAAGTACATGACTGAAGTGCTAGATGTCGCTCCATGAAATGAAATATTCACCAACTGTTTCCAAATTCGCCTCATAAGTACACGACCGATTAGCCGTGTGGTTTAAGACGTCAGTCACAATATATTGGTGGCAGGGACCGCGGGTTCGAGGCTCGCAAAAGAAGGAGAAATATATTTTGTATTTCCTACTATTGTATATGCCTCTCTATCGCGCTCTCGCTTGTACAGACAGGTCTCTATCGCGCTCTCGCTTGCACACACAGGTTTAGATGGAACGTGACACTTCTTCGTGCGTGCAGCCGGTGTTCATCAATTTATAAGACGTGACGTCATCACGTCAAAAATAATTACCAAATTGTACATTACGGCGGCCAATTCATGACAATCTCACTACAATGACATAACGTTTTACATAAATTATATGTCCGTTCAGAAGCCAACTTTACTACATCATTAGAGGAATGCTTTCACATCCTGCACGTCTTTTGTCTTGCAAACACTTGAAAACATTGTACACAGTATTCCGCTCCCTGACCCTACTATGACTAGTTTTTGGCATTTTATAGTGTTATTTTATAGTTTAACGCAAAAACATAATATCAAGAGATTATGACATTTTGACATTGACAACAGATTATCAAGCATCAAACATCATTGTGGCCGGTGTAAGAAATTAGTTCTAACGAAATTCCGCTATATGGCGGCCCCTCATATATTCCTGGTCAGTCAGGCTTTCTTTACATACCACACATTCCTCCTTCGAGCCGAAGTTTGCCGAAAGGAGCTAAAGGAGCAGTTGTAGGATCAAGCAGGTCTTTCAGGTGGCGGACCGGGGCGCAGGCAGGCATATTCTGTCTCTCTCTGCCCCACCGCAAAATATAGCATACATCTCGGCCTTTGTTCGAGACTACTATCTTGCACCAAACGCACTGGTGAAGGCTCGTCTCAGTCTTTCATAGTGGAATAGACAAGGGTGGATCTACATAAACGGTTGTACGTACCTAAGTAATGCGACGTTCGTTACCACGAGTCGCTCTCCTGCGATGAAGGACTCGTGGTCGTGGTCCACGAGTTCCACGACCACGAGTCCTTCATCGCAGGAGAGCTTTGACGCAGCTGCGAGGGAGAGAAGATGGAACGTGACATGCGTATTTCCACAACTCGTCAGCGTTCGTACATCGTACAGCGAAGGCCGGCCTCATCAGCATCACCCTCAAATAGCATCGATGTCAAATAGCAGGAAAGTGGTATGGGTGAATGTTTTGCTGGTTAAAAAAGAAATATCCAGAGTTAATTTTTATATTTTTATAATTTTTTTCTAACAACTGCACGCAAGTCAAAATATAAGAAAAGGTCGCAAATACACCCTGCAAATCGCACACACAGAGTGAGCCGTTCGGCGCGACGGTCGTGGGGGGCGGCGGCGGCGGGGCCGCGCGGGGGGAGGGGAAGCTGGCGGCGCACCTGCCCCGAGCTTTAGTACAAAATGATTTATGGAGTTCGCGGACTGAACTAAAGCACACCGCAAGTACGAAGCCATCATCCTAATACCGCGCCGCCTGCACGCCACCTATAAAGCCTGCTTACCTACTAACGCGTCTACCTTCGCGCGCATATTGTCGCACGCAAACTCCGTTTCAGCTAGTTTAGTATTAGAGCCAGAAATCAATACTCATAATAAGGATGGTCATGGAGTAAGATATACTTTGTTATAAGAGATATTGCGTTTTTAGACTCTATGTATCCAAAAAAAAAAAAAAGAAATGTATGATACTAAAACTAAATTGACGATTTTTAGAATTATTTTCTGTATGTATGTATGTATGTTCCTCCATAACTCTTAAACCGATCATCCGAATTCTATCAAACTTTGTACAAGCACATTTAACTATACGTGACACAGGATATAATTCAGGAATAAAATTCAGTTCAGGTTACACCAAGATGTTGCTCTCATACAAACCGAATTGTATACCGCTCGCCGAAATAAAGGTACGGTGCGGGCTTACTTACTTTCTTCTTTTTAAATACGAATTTCACGCGAGCGAAGCCACGGGCAAAAGCTATTTTAAAATAAACATTTCACATACCTACTGACAACGATATTGTGGTTCATACGGAAAAAAGTTAAATTGCACATTTAAAATAGGCCCCACACATGAAAAACCTTCAAAAAGTAAAAAAGAATTTCCGCTTAGTTAATAAAAGGCGTTGGGGGACTGAGTAGATTTTTTTTACTTAGCGGTCTCCCGACGCCTTTATTAAGTACAAAATATTGAGTTTGTTCCCGAATCCTTTAACCTGGGTGTCTTCAAACGTATTAACAGGCTAAACAGCCTAGCAACAATCCGCAAATCTGCTGGCATGGCGCCTAAGCCTAACAAGGAGAAAATACCTAATTTTGGCTCCGTGGACTGCACCATTGGTCCCTCGGCACGGCCACCCATGTTGGTTTACATAAAAAGAAACGAAGGGAATGGCTAGAGAACCCTCTGTCTCCTTGTGAACAACGTTCACACTTATAATTTTATTTATTTATTTTTTTGTTTTTATATTTAATCCGGCATGGGTGGCTGAGTCGGAGGGGCCAAAGCTCAGACTAGCCAATATCACCAATATCACCTCCGAGAAGGTAGGTGCCATACCGGAGACTTCCCTGGTTTGCTGGCTATACTGGACTAGAGGAGAACTCATAACCGAGGCTGCTATGCGGCCATCTTACATCCAGTACGGTGGTACCAACCCAGTCGGCTACAATTTGAGTCTACCACCTAGTAAGAGGCAAGGGAAGGGACCTACAGTTTTACACCGGTTCCGAACGGTGAAGCAGCACGTAAATTTTTTCGTCAGAAAAAAACTCATGGTTACACGCCGACCGGATTCGAACCTCGGACCTCTCGCATGAGAAGCCGATGCCCAAATCACTCGGCCACCCGCCCCTTTATATGTCACAATAAGGTATAATATGTAATTGTTTTACTTGATGGTGTCCGTCACTGGTGTGGTCGGATATACGCCTACTTGGGGTACGCACTAGTCATCACGAGACTTCTAATCATACATACATACATATACATATCAAACACGCTGAATCCTGACAATCGGGCTAGGCAGAGCAATCGGTGTTGTGCTGCAAGAACTCTGGTAAATTACAGAACAACACCGACCGCCACGTTTCGCCAAGTATTCGAACAAGATTCAATCGATCAAGCAGCAAGTAAGGCACGAAGACCCACCTGCTGCATGACTCGGTGGAAGTACAGTGCCAAGGTGAGAGGTGTCGAGCCTGTCGTCCTTTAGCACGGCGTCTTGTCCTTATCCCTTAGTTGCCTTTTGCCAACATGCACGGGGAGAGATGCAGTGTAGGGCTATTCTTTTTAAGTACCGACCGAGTACCGACTACTGACCCACACGATACGGACTTCTAATCGTCCTAGATACTTCCTACTAATATTATAACGCGAAAGTTTGTAAGGATGGATGGATGAATGGATCTTTGTTCCTCTTTCACGCAAAAACTACTGCACGGATTTTCATGAGACTTTACAGTACTATAGCTTATACATCAGAATAACATATCGGCTATATACCATCACGCTAAATAGCCTTAGGGCTCAGCTGTATCAAATAAAGTATAGTATGAACGGGAGAGAGAGACTATAAAAGACAAGAAAAACAAAAGCCTATCAACGTCACATAAAAACTTCAATTTCGAATTCTGTCATTTTTTTAAATCCATCCACGCGGACGAAGTCGCGGGCAAAAGCTAGTTCTTTATATTCTGCGGTCCTACGTGTGATGTTTAGCACACATCTAATCAAATTACATTTTCTAAAGTATGGGCTGAACGGAATCCCTCGGGTAATACCTACGTGTACTTCCTCAAAAGGAGATACGAAAACCGGCGCTATGAATAAAACTTGTCATTTATGGGTTGTCGGGGTCACGAGGTTCGGTCTAAAGTTTAATATGTGAGAAAATTTCCCAGGGGCCCTAACAGCGCGGGCGACATTTTCCGTCGCCGCGCGCCCGTAACGTTGCTACTTTCGCGAAATACTCATTTACCAGCTTTAACAATGATGTGACAAGCACCACTGCCTCCTCGATTCGAAAACTCCGGTGCGCAGATCACTACCATTGCGACGATTTTAATTTCATTAATGTGTTAATTAAATGTTTAGCAATGTTCATTAGTGTTTAATTTCATTATAAGATGGTAGGGCTTATCGCACCTGAACGAAACGTCGTCGGTCGAAACGGCTATGTACATAAATCGTTCGTGTTTTCCATCCAGTTCAGTGTAGCCGACCGACATGAAATGAAGGGAAGCACAGACATGACACCTAGTTGACCAAGGTGCTATGGGCTGACATCGCGGATGTTTTAGGTAGGTGATGTAGCCAACCGTGTCAGTTTTCATAAAAAAATCTGTATACTCGTATCAATATCATGCTTTTCATAATTAATCAATCATATTATAGTTTAATGAGAAGTACTGTAGAATAGTGTATGTCGTAAAAGGCGACTAAAGGGGTAAGGACAAAGTGCCGTGCTAAAGGGCGACAGGCTAGCAATCTCTCACCTTGGCACGGTCCTCCCACCGTGCCATGCAGAAGGTCTTCATACCTTACTTCCTGTTCGATATAGTTATCTTGTCCTAATATATTGCTATCCGTTTTCTCAATGTATCCAGAAACAGTGCGAGTTACATATTTTGATTGCCAAGATGGATTTCCAATTATCACAAAAAGTCATCATTTAGTAGGTGGAGTAGGTAAGTTCACACTCCACGCTTTCATAACTACCTACGTAAATTATATATGGGTTTTTAAGTTACCGTGGTTGTTAGACATTATTTTTTTATAACAAAACAGCTTTACTCGCGGTTGTTCCGAGCTATGTTGCTCGACGTTTCGGGCCAAGCGTATGGCCCATCCTCGTGAGCACTCGAGCGACGGTTGGCAGAGAACGAGCAACATAGCTCGGAACAACCGTGAGTAAAGCTGTTTTGTTATAAAAAAATAATACCTAAATTACTTTTCCGCGATAAAAAAAATGTGAATCAGGAAAAATTGTTAGAAAATTCACCGACGACGAGTCCATTCAGTTTCCTCTGGCAACTCGTCCTATCCACCGAGGGCTCCCCTCAAGTAGTCGTATTTGTTTTACGGTGTCAGGGTGACGTCCTCTGACCCCGACCTCATCCATTTATATCCTTCATTCCGAGAAAAAATATCGAGGTCTCAAGCAACCCATTTGTTCCGGGCGCTGTTTTTGTGGGTCCTTAATGGAAGAGAAGTGCACGGTACCGGGGGACGTTTTGTGATGAATCGAGACTTAAAAGTTTCAATTTGAATGTCTCCACAGGTAGTTGCTTGGGTGAAATGCCAAGAAATGCCAATTTTTTTTGTATTATTTAATTTAATTACAAAATAAAATAGAAACTAAAACTATAATTAAAATCTAAAACACAAAGCCCTATAAATAAATAATAAAATAAAATAATAATAATGTAAATAATTAAAAACTATTACGGGAAACCCCTGATTGTTTGAAAACGGATCATCGGAAAATACTGTGAACTCAGTTCTCTAATGATTAATCAATCACAATCACGTAAAACATTCTGATATCATAGTGATATCACCAAAATATACAAGAAATTACTAAAATTTTTTGAAGGTTCAAATTCGTTTTGGGAAAGAATACAATTATTATTTAAAATGTAACCTACATAATAACTGAATCACAGTGAGGTTTCTTTATAATTATAAGTACCTACTCTATATATTATGAGTAAGTAGAAAGAGCGACTAAGCCCACGTTTAACCACTTGGTGGGTACCTGGACTGTCGTTGTGCGCCGGTGTCGACCGATCGCACCACTGAGCTACCGAGGCTGACTATACCAAATAGTTTGAAGTAATGTTAGTATGAAAAGCTGAAATGCACTATCCAATGCTTCCTCAAATAGTTTCACTATCTTGCGATTTGTTCGCTCAGTAGGACGATTAACCTGCCCGTATTATTCCCGCAAAAGTAGATACACATTTCTTACAGAATTGTTCTGAATCTGAATCTGAATATGTATTACCGTTTGTAAAATAGAGTAAAAATATTGAGACCTTCGTATCCCTCACGCCATCTATCGATGAACATTTTCATACCATTCGGTTCATAGTTTTGCAGTTTTAAAATATTAGTTAAATGCTCATTCGGTAGATGGCGCTCTTGCACATTTATTATGATATAATAATTGTATGGGACACCCTTATTTTTTTTCATTACTTTTTCTTTTTCTATTAGTTGTTTTTTTTTTTTTTTTTTTTTTTTTTATTGGTACGCGAGACACTTGGCGCCGTCAGCATGGATTGTTGAGCCAACGACGCCCCAAAGCATTCGTTTTAGAACGGGGGCTGCGAATGCCGTGCCGGCGTGACAGATGCCTTTTTACGCGTCTCTTGAATGATCCCAAGTCATACACTGAAGGAAACACATCAGGAGGAAGTGCATTCCAGAGTTTCGCAGTGCGGAAGATAAAAGAAATACTGGAGCGCTTAGTCCGCACTTTAGGCAGCTCTACAGTATAGGGATGCATTTCAGTTTGCATATTCGCCATAATAACGCATATTCTGCGAGATATTCTGTGAAAATTTCAACCGGATACCTACCTATTACGGTTTAAAAGATACGGACCTCGGACGGACGGACAGACAGACGGCGGCGTAGGCTTGGATGCGGCCCCTAAAAACAAGGTGATCGGTGCCTCAGGCTCAGCTATTTAATGACATATTATGCAGGTACCTGTAGATAACACGCCTACAATAACTCACACGCCAGCCCGAGTGCTTTGAAATCGGCGCTCGAAAAAAAGTACGTGTTCTCAAAAAATACCCTCGTTTGTCGTTTCTGGTCAATTTGACGCAAATAACGACCGCTTAGCGCGTGCATATTCTCTCTTCTGCGCGAAGGGAGACTCGCGTATTGCGAGGAGTCTGCCTGTGTAGACTGTGTGTAGGTAACTTAATATCATCATTAAATATAATATATATCTATCTATCTATCTATCTATATCTATTCTATCTATCTATCTATCTATCTATTTAATCTATATCTATCATCTATCTTCTACATATAATAAAATCGTAAAATTAATAATCTCTGTTTATTTGTGCGCGCATCACGGAAAAACTACTGAACGGAATTTGGCGAAACTTTGTATAGTGACAGTGTATATCCCGGATTAACATAATAAACAAAAAAAAGATAATAAAAATTTAAGTTAGTTTATATCTTTATTATCACATTTTCATTCTATAATATTTATATTAATTATTTATACATTTATACATATTCAATATAAAAATATACAAAATTAATACAAACATATAAAAACAAAAACGGCATTACCGCCGGCGGCGGGAGACAGGCCTCCAAGCGCGCCGACGGGTGCAGGCCGTGGCTACGGAGCTCTCCGGGACGACGCGAGGCAAGCTACGAGCGATAGGTGGTGGTACTAGACACGTAGGCCACCACCACCCCCATCTCGGAGAGCTCCGTATCCGTCGGTCTGCTGGGCGACGACACGCAGCCATTTCATCTAACATGATTGTCGCGCGTGTGTCACCCTTGCGCACTTTGCTTTAGTTTATATATTATTACGCACTTAAAATCACTTTATCCAAAGTAAAGGTAAAAAACAATTTTAATGTCAATTTGACAACGGAGACCTGTCATCTCGACGTGAGCTGGCCGATGACAAAATGTTTGCTAAATAAAAAGAATTTATTGAAGTCGAACTTACGTCGCTGTCATTGGTTCAATTAATATTTATGTTGCCCGCGGTTTCGCTCGCGTGAAATTCGGATTTAAAAAAAAAGAAAGTAGGTAAGTAACTAAAGGCGGGGCGCGCTCACGTAAACGATATTATTTCTCGATGAAAGTAACTAAGGGCAAGGCGAAAGTCGGAGCTGAGTTCAGTAAGAAGAAAAACATTCTTGAATAAAGTAAGTAGCTATGGGCGAGGCCGCAGGTCGAGCTGCGTTCAGGAAGAAGCTAAACCATATTGAAGATAGTAAGTAACTAAGGCGAGGCCGCAGGCCGAGCTACGTTCTGATAAACAATAAACTATCTCGAAGAAAGCAAGTAACTAAGGGTGAGGCCGAAAGCCGAGCTGCGTTCAGGAAGAAGGTAAACCTTCTTGAAGAAAGTAAGCAACTTAGGCGAGGCCGAAGGCCGAGCTACGTTCTGATAAATGATAAACCATCTCGAAGAAAGCAAGTAACTAAGGGCGAGGCCGAAGGCCGAGCTGCGTTCAGGAAGAACTAAACCATCTCGAATAAAGTAGGTAACTAAGCGATATTAAGATTGAGTTAATTTAATTTAAATTTTATTATAAAGTCCACGCTTCTGACGGCAAACATACCGTGCATCCTAAAACCTTGCGGTTATTCCCGGCTGGATGGCAAGAGGCCCGATGGTATCACCTTAGTTCCATGGGCTAAGGATAGGTCTTTGATGTGGGATGCCATTTGTGTTCTCACATTGGCTCCAAGTCACGTTCGGGCATCTTCAAGAGCGGCTGGCGCGGCCGAGGCCGGGGCGGAGAGCCTCAAATGCAACAAATATTATAGAAATATAATTCAAGATTTCGAATTTGTTGCGTTTGCGGTTGAAACCCTCGGTCCGTGGAGCAGTCAGTGAAGTCAAAAGCTTCTTGAAGAGGCTTGGGCCTCTGCTGGTGGACGCAACTTTTGTCCCGCAATCAAGGGCCTACTTCATTCAAACGGTAAGCCTTCCCATCCCATCCAACATTTGAAAAAACCCCTTTTGTGATAGTTATTTTAATTTTTGTTAAGTAGGTTTTAAATTATTTAGTTATGAATATTACTTTTTACATTTTATGAAATAAATAGATGGTGTAAACGATATTATATTCTATCCAAGAAAGGAAGTCATTAAGGGCGAGGCTCGAAGGCGGAAGTGGGTTTTTGGTTTAACTGAACGCAGCTCGGCCTTCGGCCTCGCCGTTAGTTGCTTAGATTCTTCTTTGAAATACGAATTTCACGCGAGCGAAGCCGCGGGCAACACCTAGTACTAATAATAAATCTGTAAGGGATAGTCATGGAGTAAGTTATTTTGTTTTATGTATGAGATATTGCATTTGTAGACTCTATGTATGATACTAAAACTAAATTGACGATTTTTAGAATATATTATATACTAGCGCTTTTCCCCGCGGCTTCGCTCGTGTGAAATTCGTATTTAAAACCAAGAAAGTAAGTAAGCCCGGTACTGTACCATTATTTCAGCGCGCGGAACAATTCGGTTTGTATGAGAGCCACAACTTAGCGTTACCGGAACTGAATTTTATTTGGCCTATCACGTATAGTGAAATGTGCTTGTACTCACTGAATTCGAATGATCGGTTTAAGAATTAAGAGTTATGGAGGAATATACATGCATACAGAAAATTTTATATTTATAAAAATTGTCAATTTAATTTCAGTATCATACATAGAGTCTACAAACGCAGTTTTTTTTTTATCCAAACTGACACGTTTGGCTACATCACCTACAACGTCCGTGATGTCAGGCCATAACACCGGGTGAACTAGGTGCCATGTCAGTGCTTCCCCCTTTGATCGTGCCGGCTACACTGAACTGGTCGGAAAACACAAATACATAGTCGTTTAGACCGACGTTTCATTCAGTGCGGTGTTACCAACCCGGGCGCGTTAAAGCCTACTACCAAGTAAGATTAGGAGGGAAGGGACCTACAGTTTTACGAGGAATCCTCGGTCAGCCTCCAACGGTCAGCGGTCACCCATCCAATACTGACCGCACCCAGCGTTGCTTAACATTCAATAGCGACAGTTGACTGTCTGCACCACTGAGCTATCGAGGATGAAAAATCTCATGAAACCAAAGTTACTCCATGACCATCCCTTACAGATTTATTATTAGTACTAGGTGTTGCCCGCGGCTTCGCTCACTGTAGACTTGATTTAACAGCAAATTATTATTATAATTTTTTATGCCACGTAGCCGTTTCGACTGACCTTCCATTCAGTGCGGTGGTACACACCCGGGCGGGTTAAACTCTACCACCTAGTAATATATAAAAATGGGTCATATCCCTTAGTCTCCTTTTACGACATACACGGGGAGAGATGCAGTGGGGCTATTCTTTTAAAGTACCTACCGACCCCACACGATACACGGTACGTGCCTTGCTTCCTGCTGGATAAATAATTTTGACTTTGATAAACGTGGCTGTCGTTGTTGTTCTGTAATTTGCCCGATTTCTTGCAGCACAACACCGTTAACTCTATTTAACCCCATTGAGATTGTTTTCCTTCCGCATATCAGAGCACAAGCAGCGGGTGGCCGAATGGTTTCGGCATCGGCTTCTCATGCGAGAGGTCCGAGGTTCGAATCCGGTCGGCGTGTATGAATGTTTTTTCTGAAGAAAAAATTTACGTGCATACCTACACCTGCTGCTTCACCGTTCGGAACCGGTGTAAACTGTAGGTCCCTCCCTTCCCTTGCCCCTTACTAGGTGGTAGGCTCAAATTGTAGCCGACTGGATTGGTACCACCGTACTGGATGTAATATGGCCACATAGCAGCCTCGGTTGTGTTCTCCTCTAGTCCAGTATAGCCAGCAATCCAGGGAAGTCTCCGGTATGGCACCTACCTTCTCGGAGGTCATATTGGCTGGTCGGAGCATGAGCTTAGGCCCCTCCGACTCAAGCCATCCATACCGGATTACATAAAAAAAAATATATCGCATTCTGATGAACCCTACCGGAACGCCAAACTCGTCGCACAGCAGTTGACCCCGTAACGTCTAGCCGTAAGTATTTCGAGCGCAGTTCCAAAGGCGAGTTTGGTCGCGTGCGAGGGCCGCGTACACGGTAAATAATGTATAAAATAAATAGCTACAATAGCATGGTGGGCGACGTCCCGCATTAATAAATCATAATTTTCGTGAAGCACGCCAAACGCACATGTCACGAGAAGCCGTCGAGAAGCGGCCCTGCCCTGGCTGACCGCCTACCGTGCCCCGCCGCCTACCGCCCCGCTCACACACATCCACTGCTGACAGATTCGGTTAACAGAATTGTGTTCACATGGTGTTACAAGTCAAAATATAGATTCTTAGGCTTATTTAGAGCAAAAAAAAAATATTTGTCTAAGTATTAAGAAAGTTTCTCCATACAAAAAGTAAATAATAAATTCCTATAATAAAACTACACCGTGCACATGCACATTACACCCCGCGCACTCCCCAACTAGTCGAAGTTCTGTTTGCTCACCACAGACCATTAAATCTATACATATAATAAAATCGTAGAGGTAAGAAAGTCTGTACATTGAATGTATTCGGAAAAAAACTAACCAGGGTGGCTTAAAATGAGATACTGAACATGTTGGAACAGTTTTTAAAATTTTTGTTTGTTTGTTTGTTTGTCTGTACGCGCATCACGCAAAAACCACTGAACGGAATTAGACGAAACTTTGTATAGTGGCAGTTTATATGCCGGGTTAACATAATACGTAAAAAAAATTAACAAAAATAAAAAAAAATTAACAATTATAAACATTATTGCGCGTTTAAAATCACGTAGTCCAAAGTAAAGGTAAAAACAATTTTAAATGGCATGTTGACAACGGAGAACTGTCATCTCGACGTGAGCTGGCCGGTGACAAATTTTTTGATAAATAAAAATAATAATTGAAAGTCGAAGTTATTTCGTTGTCATTGGTGCAATAAAATTTATATATCTGTTGCCCGCGGCTTCGCTCGCGTGAAAATCGTATTTAAAAAAAAGAAAGTAAGTAACTAAAGACGGGCCCGAAGGCGGATCTGCGCTCACGTAAACGATATTCTTTCTCGATGAAAGTAACTAAGGGCGAGGCGAAAGGCGGAGCTGATTTCAGGAAGAAGAAAAACATTCTTGAAGAAAATAAGTAACTAAGGGCGAGGCCGAAGGCCAAGCTCTATTCTGGAAGACCATAAACCTTCTCGAAGAAATTAAGTAACTATGGGCGAGGCCGTAGGCCGAGCTGCGTTCAGGAAGAAGCTAAACCATCTTGAAGAAAGTAAGTAACTAAGGCGAGGCCGAAGGCCGAGCTACGTTCGGATAATTGAAAAACCATCTCGAAGAAAGCAAGTAACTATGGGCGAGGCCGAAGGCCGAGCTGCGTTCAGGAAGAAGCTAAACCATCTTGAAGAAAGTAAGCAACTAAGGCGAGGCCGAAGGCCGAGCTACGTTCTGACAAATGATAAACCATCTCGAAGAAAGCAAGTAACTAAGGGCGAGGCCGAAGGCCGAGCTGCGTTCAGGAAGAAGCTAAACCATCTCGAATAAAGTTAATTAATATTAAGATTGAGTTAATTTAATTTAAATTTTATTGTAAAGTCCACGCTTCTAACGGCAAATATACCGTGCATCCTAAAACCTCGCGGTTATTCCCGGCTGGATGGCAAGAGGCCCGATGCTAGAGACCTTAGTGCCATGGACTAAGGGTAGTTCTGTGATGTGGGACGCCACTTTTGTTCTCACATTGGCTCCAAGTCACGTTAGGACATCTTCAAGAGCGGCTGGCGCGGCCGAGGCTGGGGCGGAGAGCCTCCAACGCAGCAAATATAGAAATATAATTAAAGATTTCGAATTTGTTGCGTTTGCGGTTGAAACCCTCGGTCCGTGGAGCAGTGAAGCCAAAAGAGGCTTGAGCTGGTTGACGCAACTGGTGTCCCGTCATCAAGAGCTTATGTACTTCATTCAAAGGGTAAGTCTTGCCATCCAGCGGGGTAATGCCGCAAGTGCTCTAAGAACATTTGAAAATGCCCGTTTTGATAGTTATTTTAATGTTTGTTAGGTAGGTTTAATTATTTAGTTATTAATATTACTTTTTTATTTATATGAAATAAATAGATTGAGTAAACGATATTATATTCTATCGAAGAAAGGAAGTCTTTAAGGGCGAGGCCCGAAGGCGGAAGAGGGTTTTTGGTTTACCTGAACGCAGCTCGGCCTTCGGCCTCGCACTTAGTTCCTTCCTTTCTTCCAGAAGGTTTGTCGTCTTCCTGAACGCAGCTCGGCCTTCGGCCTCGCCCTTACTTCCTTTATTTGAGAAAGGTTTATCGTTTACCTGAAAGCAGCTCGGCCTTCGGCCTCGCCCTTAGTTAGTTACTTTCTTTAAGAAGGTTTATCGATTACCTGAACGCAGCTCGGCCTTCGGCCTCGCCCTTAGTTACTTACATTCTTCTTTGGAATACGAATTTCACGCGAGCGGAGCCGCGGGCTCAGCTAGTGTACCATAAGTCCATAACTAAATGGAATTGCTCCATCGTCTCATGGCATCACTGGCTACCTACATATATAACCAATAATCACCGGTCAAAAGACGTTTAAGCGCGTCACAGACGATGAAAATAATATAAATATATACAATTTATCTTAGGGCATATTTCAGAATATACCATAAACTCCTTTGAAGCATCACACATAATGAAGATAATATATATTTGATCTTACGGTACTTATATCAGATATCGAGCGATTTCGAAAGACGCCAAGCGATATGAAAATATAGGCAGACTCTTAGGGCGATATCATCCTTATTGAAGTCATACACTCAGCGGAATCCTCATTCCTCATACCGCGGGAGCAGGGAGTCAGGAGACAAAGAGAGTGCGTTGCAGTTTTCTTTTTAATGAAGCGGGATGGAATCGCCTCAAGACGCATATGACGAATTTGATACATACAGGCATCACGCCTGTAATTTCCCAGTGGGGTAGGCGAATCGAACCGGTCATACCACGCGCTACAAACCTGTCACACCTCTGCCGCCTCTTCCACTCACATAATCAGTTACTACGCACTTGTCCCTTTTTGAGCACATGCCCGATCTGGTCCAGGTACGTGCGTGTAACTAGAGCGCCCCTTTCCGATTCTTCCACTCGCATTCGCTCTATAAACTCCTAAATATTTTATGTTATAAAAAAACTGTTTAAAAAAATATTGAACGGACTTCAAACCCTAAAAAGTATTAAGTCATATTTTTATCTTGAGTAGAAGGCGGTAGAAAAGCACAAAAGGGTGAATCTACAGGTGTGCTTTTGTACCGCCTTCTACTCAAGATTAAAATATTTTTAGGGTTTGAAGTCGGTTTAATGTGTTTTTTATTTCAATCTTTTTAGTAATATCACATAATAAATATTAAAATCGGTTTACGGGAAGTGGGTGATTGAAAAATTCTTTAGTGTGAAAGTGTTCATCCCTTAATATACCAAGTTAGTATTCTTTAAAAAAAAAATGAAAGAACCACTCCTGAGATATACCCTAATCATGAAAATATAATCATTAAAATCGGTTAAGATTGACGGAGAAATCAGATCAACACACAAACAAAAAACAGATGAATTGATAACCTCCTCCTTTTTGGTAGTCGGTTGAAAATATGAGGAATCCGAGTGCAGTGTACCTACCTACTGTCTATGGATGATGAATAAAGTATAAATCCTGCAATACTGATTACCCGGTCGGCTGTCTCAGATAATGTAAAATATTATCATATAATATCTTAACTGTGTGTGATAAATTGAAGATACTATAATATTTCATCTTAGAACATCTTGAGATCAAATATTATAGTATATTCGTCGTCTGTGACGCGCTTAACAGCGCAAGCCATACGTCACCTAGCCACGGACACGAAGTGACATGAGATCGCGTGAAACGGGCTCTCTCCCCTAGCGCTTGCTTGATATATTTTACCTACTTATTAAGGTACATTTTACCCCATTCATTACCTCTTATAGGTTGCTGTCCGTGAATGAATGAGTTTTTTTTTTTGGCAAATGGCACAAATACATCAGATGCAATTATTTCAGATTCTGAAACACTAAGTGACACTAACATATCTAATACACTTGAACTATTGATTATTATTATAGGATTCGTAGTCATCAACATTCGTTGTCTGTTTAATTTTTTTTTTTATATTTTTTTTATAATTAATTATTAGTTATTGTAAATTTTGAAAGCGAAGCTCTAGACAATGATACCCACTCCATGAGTTTTGAAGAAATTTCTATTTGACAAAAGGTGGAAAAGATAAAGATAATAAAAGCGATAAGCATCTGCACACTCCTGTATTTTCTTTTGTTTCATTCGTGTATTATACTTTTCTGTGAATTGTGTTTGCTTATATTTTATTTTCCTAACTCAGAGCAAGAAAAAAGTTTAGATAGAGCGTAAACTGAAAAAAATAGTTAGATAGAGCCATCTGCATTCCTAGGTGACGCAAGTACTTAAGTCACGCACGAGTCACTTAAGTAATAGGATGACGGTTCGACCAAAGCAGGGTGAACATCGTGGACCAAAGTAAACCGGCCGTACGCCAATCCGCCGCTAGTAAGCGAGAGCGTGTTTCGATTAGTCGGTTTTTGTGTAAATAAAATTAAACAACTTGTAGATTGATGAAATTAGAATTTTTTATATTTTTTTTATTTTTCAAGTTCTGACATTGACATTAACATTTTTTTTTTGTTTTTTTTTTTATTTATCTCTTTATTTCAGCCAACTAGGGCCATATTGAAAATACATATTAAATGTCTTAACCTAAGAACTAAAATTACTTTTTCTCCACTTGTGCCTGTATTGTATACTTTATAATGTATTTGATGAGAAATGCATAATATCTCACTAGATCCATAATGAATCTGGCCAAGGGATCTTTTGAGAACGAACCTCTTTTTATAGCTTGCCACAGAGCGCACATTATGTTTTGTATCAAAACGAGAAAAATATCAAAAATATCAAAATATGATTCGTATTAACACTAATGCGGTTTTAATAGTTCATAGTTCATAGTTCATTTATTTCATCTTTGGACAAAACTGCCGCTCAGACATGTCACACATTACATTTCATATAATATATTATTATTTTTTACTTAAAAAATTATAAAAATACAGAAAAAAAAATACAGTTTTGTGCATTAAAAGGCCATTAAAACTAGAGCAAAATTACAATAAAAAATTAAAATACATCGCATCAATCTTCAACTATTTTTTCTGTCTACGGCATCAATAGACATGTCAAAGGTTAAAAATACAAACAAGTCAATATAAAAAAAAATTAAATAAGCTAGCATCATCAATGTTAGTATATAACTGTTTCATGATATTAATTTTTAGACGACGAGCGAGTTACGAGTTATTATGAGTTTGACGCCAGTGTTTGTCTGTCCAGTCGTTAAGGACCTGTATCACATGAAATAAATTAAAATTCTGAAAATGGGAAATCAGATCGACAGGTCGAAAGGTCATTAGATCGAAAGGTTAACAGGTCGAAAGGTCGATAGGTCGACATACCGAAAAGTCGATAGGTCGACAGACCGAAAGGTCGACAAGTCAAAAGATCAGCCGGTATACAGATCGACAGGTCGAAAGGTTGAAGGCTTGGTCGTGTTATCTAGTACATAGATAATAAATGTAGCTCTGTTCATTACGAGAACATGGAACGCAGTGTAGCAAGAAAAATAAAGTGTTTCAACAAAATCTCTACAACAATACGTCTACCCCTACGTGTGGCCCCCGCCACTCCGCGTACCATACTCTTGTGGCTCAGAGAGAATACGATAGGTACATACGATGGGTTGGAAGTTAACTAAATTTAGAAATTTTAAAATTGTAATTTTTTTCGTCTTTGTCGATATATTCCGAACAGACTAGACGGTTCGTGAAATACGCTAATATGATTCCGCTCAACATAGAAGAGAGTTTATAAAATAGTTTATAAAAAAAAAGTAGCTAAGCAACAATTTTGAGGGGGGATTTTGAAGCCAATATTGACAACATAGTTTTTTTATTCGAAATATAATCAAATTTGTTCACGATCTACGTACATACCCTGAAATTATCTGGAATTTTCTCTTCGGCTATTTTCGTTTTAACACATTGAAATTATTTATTAAAATTATCCTAAATATTACATTCATAACAGGTATAGCATGGACGGCCTAACCTGAGGCAAACACACGTACGCACACAAATGCATTTCTCTAATACAAATGCTTGACATGACAAATGCCTGAGCACTACTACACTCGCAGAATTTTATGCTCACCGTCATGCAATGTATTTGTACGCCTCAGGTTAGAACGAACGACCTATAATGCACATAAAATGCACCGGCCAAATGTGAGTTGGACTCGCTCAACGAGGGTTCCGTACCACCACGTCATTAACCAGCTTTTATTGTTTTACTTTAGAGTTTGCACTTTAATGACACCAAGTTTGACGCTTTTACGTATTACCGTATCTCCCGTATCGTGACTATTGCCCATAATTATAGGCAGGCTGTGCTACCTAAACTGGCCCACAGACTATTTAGGTGGCAATGAGCCTATGTAAGCAAGTAAGTAATTACTTTACTTACTCATCTGAGTACAGGTCGGTTAACGAAAGCTGGCGCGTGCACAGTACTCACACCAATGCAATTGTGCAAGTGCGAGTGAGACAGGTCGGGGCATACGCATCACGAAAACCCGATCTGTCTCACTCGCACTTGCACAATTGCATTGGTGTGAGTACTGTGCACGCGCCAGCTTTGGTTAACAGACCTGTAGTATAGTACATAGTACTTATTTTATCTGAGAGTCTAATAAATAATTTAATCTTATTGGGTCTACATCATCTGACACTTATTATTTCACTTGAACAGCTGCAATACAATGAAGTGACTTATAGTATGGCTCCCCAGCCCAGTCAGCTCAGCCAGAATGGCATGGATGGAGTGTAGGAGCAAGCAAGAGGAGTCCGGAGAAGGTATGAAGAGGGTTGCTCGAGGGAGGGATTTGGGAGGGTGGCATGAAGGGGGTTAAGTAAGGTGAGGAGGCGGGAAGGTGAGAGGAGGAAGGTCGGAAAGGAGGGAGGTGTCGGAATAATGCATTTTTGTGTATCCCCGAGGCGGCTTGGCTGCCAACCCAAGCCCTCCGCACTTCCACATTAAATATGAAAATAAATTACTTTGCAACTAAATAATAAAAGGGCAGTTTTTCGGTGCTACCTACTTCTCGAGTGAAAATGTGCATGCTTTAACCATGGAAGTTATGTTCGGAAATAGGACAAGATTGCAAAATAATTATATTGATTACTAGCTTATGCCCGCGGCTTTGCTCGCGTTAAAATTCGCATTCGCTAAAAGAAGAAAGTAAGTAATAGCCCCCTACCGTACCTTTATTTCGGCGCGCGAAACATTTCTGATTGTATGGGAGCCACATCTTAGCGTAACCGGAATTAAATTTTAATTAGCCTATCCTTGTACTAAGTTTCATCTAATTCGGATGATCGGTTTAAGAGTTATGGAGGAACATACATACATACAGAAAAGATTCTAAAAATAGTCAATTTAGTTTTAGTACATATCATACATAGAGTCTACAAACTCAGTATCTCATAAAACAAAGTAACTTACTCCATGATCATCCCTTACAGATTTATTATTATTATTTATTTTGTATTGATGTGGTAGGCTCAATAATTGCGGCCAACTGGGTTGTTACCACCGCACCGCGCTGAATGTAAGATGACCGCATAGCAGGCTCGGCTGTGTTCTCCTCTAGTCCAGTATAGCCAGAAATTCAAAGGGAAGTCCCCGGTATGGCAACTACCTTCTCGGTGGTGATATTGGCTGATCGGAACATGCGCTATTGACCCTCTGACTCAGCCACCCATACTGAAGTACATAAAAAAATCTGTTTCATTTTGTTCTAATCCAATTTGTTAATACATTGTCTACACCTTACAAGGTGGTAGGGTTTAACCATAGCCGACTATCATTGTCTCCCTCGACAATGATAGTCGGCTATGCCCGTCCTCATTGGACAGAAATTAATGAAGCAAGCTCGAAGAGGATATGAAATTGTGTGTGCTTCTCTTCTAGTTCAGCCATGGAACACTGTAGTTCACTAAGATGTGGATGATGTAGGTGTTGTTGTTGTTTTGGTTTGGGGATGGCTCTAGGCCTGCAAACTAATCCCGCTTGGTTGGGGACCTTCGTGCAAAACCCCGCAATCTCCAGCTACCCCAGCCAGCCTATGTCTTCCATGGAAGCCACAAGTCGACCGGGGTGTCTGCAGGCCGCTTATCCTTTAGTCGCCTTTTACGACATGCACGGGGAGAGATGCAGTGGGACTATTCTTATTAAGTACCGACCCCACACAGTACATGATGTAGGTGATGCAGCCAACAGTTTCACATTCCATAAAAAAACGAAATTCGGTGCCGATAGCCTAATCGTAAATACTGCCAAGATCAGCTAGGGGAACTTAACAATTTTCCTCAGGCGAGTGTTTTTCGCTCGCGAGACCACAAAAATAGGGATGTTATCCGAACAGTCGCATTCAATGAGTAGCCTTGTTTATCTACAGAGACTGCAAAGACTCCGATTTCGCCGCCCGCAATAAGTTATCGTTAGATCGGGCTCTCGGTCGTCGCTGTGCGGAGCGTTGCAAAACATTGTGCTCTCTCTCTCAGTTAATTCAGGGATTTGTTGGGGGTAGCGCGGTATACAAGTTTTATCAAAAAAACTGCTTGGATGAAAAGACGATATTGAATTTTTCTTTTTCTTGCTTAAAATATTGTGTTTATAACAGAAAATGTATGTTATTTTAATACGGTGTTGCAGTTGCCCCCGTAATATTTTTAACTGAAATAAGGAAGGGGGTTATTCTATATGTGAAACTAAACAACTTACCAAAGTGGCGAAAAAAAAAATTTCAAACGAAAAAATAATTTTTTTTTCCATACAAATTTTAAATACCTACCTAACTATTCTCAAAATATATGGGGAAATTTTTTTTTTCTTCAAATTAAAAAGTCGTAGATCAAAAGTTGTTCTATTTCACGTACAGAATCACCCCCATTCGGGTTTTTCGGTTGGGCTTGCAACACCGTGTTTATATTATTTTATTATAGTTATCTTGTCCTAATACATTACTAAACTCGGTGGTCCTGTAATTTACAACAGTACTTGCAGTACAACACCGATTACTCTGATTAGCCTGATTGCCAGGATACAGAGTGTGGTATGTATGTATGCTACCTATGTAAGTAGTCTAGTCTGAAGGATTTCGGCGTAATTGGCAATTATATTTGCGCCTCTACATCCGTCAATGATCTAATTTCCTTATTTAGTTTATAATGAATTGGCGTTTTTTTTTTATTATATTTTTTATTGTATGTCTTGACAAATGTATACTCGACTTGTTACTATGAATGACATAATTCAATTAAATAAATAAAATTAAGTGCGAAATAAAAAAAAAACCTAGGTACAGGCCACAGAGCATGAAATGCGCGCGCCCGCCCTACTAGAGGCGCCGTGAGCGCGATTTCTCTACAACGCCGTTGAAGCCTGTGGGCGTGGCCTATGACTTACATATGTGTGTTGTGCGTGTGCATTTGTTTTGTGCGTATGCCTAACTTGCTCCTCTTTGTGTGTAGTGTCGATACTAGCACACACACACACATACGAAGCGCTAGCAGCTCAGCGTACGGTTATTGGGTTTCAAATATCATCGCTTAGGGCGCCTCTAGTAGGGGGCGCGGGCGGTAGGTATTTGATGCTCTGTGGTACAGGCGTATATCTTCTATATTCTAACGCACGCGCCGACACAATATGGCGAGCTTACCCCACATTTTACCTATAAGTGTGTTTCATTTTAAATTCTTATTGTGATGTCAACAATGAAAATTAGTGGCCTTTTGCCATACATTTTATATTTTATCCTTTTTAACAGCCTCGGCGGCTCGATGGCTCTATGCACCGATAAGCAAACACGTAGGACCGCAGCGGTCGAACTTTGGATGGGTGACCGTTCGACCGTTGAGATTGGCCGTGGTTCGAATTTCACGTAAAACTGTAGTACCTGTTTGACGTCCGGGTGTAGTAGGAAACTTCAAATTGAAGCGGGGTTTTTAATAATTATTTTTTTGTTTTTTTTATTTTTTTATTGGCATATTCTCCTTAATAAATAACACATATTGTTTGAACATTTCAACGGGCTACCTATTACTAAGGTACGGTTCGAAATACTATTACGACCTTTTACGCCCTCGGAAGGCAAGCCTAGGCTTAGTAATAGACTTCCGTATGAATACGAAACCCTAAAAAGTAACCGACATAGCCCTGGGCGCGGTCAGTACTTGGATGGGTGACCGCTCGACCGTTGGTGGCTGACTGTAGTTCGGATTCCACGTAAAACTGTAGGTCCCTTCCCTTCTTACCTTACTAGGTGGTAGGGTTTATCCCGCTCGGGTTGGTTGACCACCGCACTGAATGAAACGTCAGTCGAAACGGCTATGTAAATAGTTCGTGTTTTCAATCCAGTTCAGTGTAGCCGGCACGAAATGAAGGGAAGCACTGACACACCACCCAGTTCACCCGGTGTTATGGGCTGACATCACGGATATTGTAGGTGATGTAGCCAACCGTGTAAGTTTCCATAGAAAATATTTAAAAAAAATGCGCAAAATGCTCCGCATTTCAGTTTCGCCGCTGAAACGTTAGGTCAACGCGCTCATAAAGCTTTTCCATATGCGCGAGTTTACCGGAAGAGACTAATTGCGTGGCTTTTATCATAAGCAAGGGTCGTAAATCGGGGTTAGGTTATATTAAAATATTCAGTCGCCTCATTCCGTATTCGCGAGGAATAACTGAGAGGAGAGGACTTTATCGCGCTCTCACGCGGGATATATACGCCGGGAATGTCGATATGTCGATACATTATTATGTATCTATGTATGTTTCAACTTTACTGCTGGAATCTAACAAATTCATTCCGGCGCGGCGCGTAGAAGGACGATTCCAATAGACAGGTAGCTGGTAACAGCATTTTCGATAAACATTCCTTGTTATTTCTTTTTTTTTTTCGTAGTCGGGTTTTTATTTTTAACCTCCGACGCAAAATAAGTTTAACGTGTGTGTGTATGTGTGTATGGGTGTGTCCGCCTGTGGCATCGTAGCTCCCAAACGGATGGACCGATTCGGATGCGGTGTTTTTTATTAGATTTTTTTTCGGGATGGTTCTTAGCTATGTTTGTAATCAAGTAATTAATTAATAAAAAAAATATTATCTTAAAAAGTGGACGGATATGCATGCGGTTTTAAAAAATAATAATTAAATAAAGGTTAAATTACAAATTTAAAAACCCCCGACCCTTAAACAGTCAAAAATAATTTACATTTACTTACTTAAAGGATTCGGGGGACCGATAAGTAAATAAAATATAAAATCTCAGAGCTGCACGGGTATTTACATAGCGGTCCCACGACGGGGAGAGATGCAGTGGGGCTATTATTTTTAAGTACCTATATCTATTTCCTCCCAAGTACAGCATGGGGTTTTTCAAAAGGATCCTGAAAGGGCTCCCGTCAGGCCGGCATGGCATTCGCAATCCCCGTGCATCACAGATCCCATGGGCATCGTTAGACACCTACTTGTAGGTGAAACGATGAAACATCACGCGCTATCCACAAAAAAAAAAAAATCAAAAACAAAAAAAGCCAATGATATTAAAGTCTATACAAAGTACATAATTATTTTTGTACAAGTTGCTAGTTTGTATCCTATGCCAAGTGGTGTTGATATGAATTGATCAGTCGAATACGCTAACATGGGAAGACGAAGTGTGTACTACATTTTGTTGTTTACAAGAAAAATGTTTTCAGGTTGCCAGATTTGCTAGTAGGCGCAGAATGTTGGCCATTTTTCTCATTTTTTAGAACGTATAGATAAAATTGTAGGAAGAGTAAATAATAAAATGTAAAACAGTTGTTACTTCCTTACCTATAATAAAATCCAACGTCTGCTTTCTGTCTGTCTGAGTGTCTGTCTGTCCGCTTATAACTCGAGAACCACTAAACCGATTTAATAAAACAAAATTCTACGGATAGCTTGATTCTTCCCATCAACTATAGGCTACTTACTATCACGCTGAATAGCTTATCAGGTTAGCAGTGAAGTGAAATATGAGAGCGGGCGGAGCCGCGGGCACAGCTTGTCCTTCCATATCTATAATAAAATCCAACGTCTGCTTTCTGTCTGAGTGTCTGAGTGTCTGAGTGTCTGAGTGTATGTCTGTCTGTCCGCTTATAACTCGAGAACCACTAAACCGATTTTAATAAAACAAAATTCTACGGATAGCTTGATTCTTCCCATCAACTATAGGCTACTTACTATCACGCTAAATGGCTTATGAGGTTAGCAGTGAAGTGAAATATGAGAGCGGGCGGAGCCGCGGGCACAGCTTGTTCATTCATACGAGTAAAATCTCTTTGCTTTCATTGTACTTTTTTCTATGTATTTTTTGTTTTTTATCCAGCTGTCAATTGACCAATGGAAAAACCATAGACGTATATTATTTCTCTATGGGGAGAACAAATTCCCGTTGGCCAGACTAGTCTGACCATCAATCTGACCACTGGGCACAGATTACCGATATATGGGAAAAACCGCTCTCTTATATCGACCTATTTCCGCAATCCCCTTCGCATGGAATCAGAGATATGCATTAAAAGCTTAAGCAAGCTTTGATATAGATAATTCGGGGATGCTAAGGGCCGCCTTAGTTAAAGGCAGAACCGCACAAATACATTCAACACTAACACTGCAACGCTCCTGGGGTCGCTGTTACCGTGATGCATAATTTATGAAATTAGGAATAGCGTCAAATAGTTCGGTGTATATTTTGAACGCGACATTGTCAGAAAATTTAATTATTTGCTAATGTTGAGGGTCACTCAAGTACATGGAGGGTTTATGTGGAAAATAGAATATCTAAAAAAATTATTATGCTTGTGAAATAATAGCGTTTTAAAGTTGTATTTATTTAAATACCTACATATACCACACGCCGTATCCCAACAATCGGGGTAAGCAGAGTAATCGGTGTTGTGCTGCGAGTACTCTGATAAATTACAGCACAACACCGACCGCCACGTTTAGCAAAGTATTCGGGCAAGATAACTATTAGGCAGCAAGTAAGGCACGAGGGCCCACCTGCTGCATGACTAGGTGGAAACTGGAAAGACCGCGCCAAATAATAATCAAAATATTTAAGTTTAAATTAGGTAAATACCACAGAACAACGATCGGGCCACACCGCCCGCGCCCGTGCGCCATGACTGGCCTGGTTCAAAGCTCCTTGGTAAATTAAATACCTATAACAGATTCCCCTCTTAATTTTAAGGGTTCTGTACTTCAAAAGAGGAACAAACGGAACCCTTATAGGATCACTCTTGTGTCTGTCTGTCTGTCACAACCTATTTTCTCCAAATCTACTGGACCAAAAATGTTTAAATTCGGTACATACATTCTGTGTAAAAAGTACCGGGAATTGTTCATTAAAACCAAAAAAATAAGTTCAAAAACTAAAACCCGACAACTGAAAAATCACGCTCTAAAAAGTATGAAACAAGAAAATATTCTCATCTGAAATTGTTATGTACAAACTATTCAATATTTTATCGTCTATTTAAATAAACAACTTACACGTAATATATTTTAATGTATTTAATAAATATTCATAGTGTTGTTCAGAGGATAGCCATGGTCGTATGCCACTTTGCCCTGTAGGGTAGGTGGCATACGACCACGCGGACGATCAAGACGCTTTCAACGATACCTCATTTGTCAAATTATGATAAGTAGTTTAGAAGTTATGAGGGAACAGATGAACATACATACATACATACATACATACATACATACATACATACATACATACATACATACATACATACATACATACATACATAAATACATACATAAATACATACATACATACATACATACATACATACATACCGGTAAAACACATAACCCTCCTTTTTGCTTCGCCGTAGTCGGGTAAAAAAAGTAATTTATTCGTCAAAATTTATTTTGTCGCCTTCAAAGTAGGTCCCTTCGCTTGCAATACAGCTACGCCAGCGCTTGACCCAGTCCTCCATAAATTTTTTGTAAGCTGATTGAGGTATGGTCTTCAACTCTTTCAGCGAATTTTCTTTTATAGCAGCAATCGACTCGAAACGCCTTCCTCGAAGTGGTAGCCTCGGGAACAGGAAAAAGTCAGACGGAGCCATATCAGGTGAGTACTGCGCTTGGTCGATGACATTCGTCGAGTTTTTGGCTAAAAACTCTTGCACAATGATGGCTTTGTGCGATGGTGCATTATCATGGTGAACATTCCATGAATTGTCGTTCCACAAATCTGGTCGTTTCATGCCCAAAATTTCAGTCACAATATTATGAACGGACTTAAAAGATACGTTTTCACGGACGTATAGCGTAATTGAACGAATTCCGATATTGGGGGTATGTTTTGGGGGACGAATTACAAAGTAAAAAAATATATATTTAAGTGCATGTGGCATATATTTGAAAGGGGCTCGTTACAAGGAATACAAAATATATTATGTTTTTTTTAGCTGTTTTAACTTTTCAGATGCTTAATTTCTGGATGTTTGGGAGCATTTCTCGCAGCCAAAATAAAATCAATCTACGCGATAATAAATAAATAAGGTTTCTATTATGAACAACAAAATGCTTTGCCAGTAATGAATCGAAAACATGAATTTAATTTACAACCGTCTAGGATTGAATTAAAAAAAAATATATTGTTTTCATTTTGCAGATTTCTCAACTCTCCATGGAACGTTATCAGCCGGACCAGCTTTCTCCGACAGTGTTTTGGCTGGCGGTGGGTTGATGAATGCTCTGGAAAAAAATAATGTATTAAATTAAAGGCACGGGGTAACACGCTTATACGTAACATTGAAAAAAATTAAAAATAACTATTAAAAGTCTATAGTGCAGGGATTTTTCTTTTATAGAAAGCGCGAAATTTGGCGCCGGCCAACCCATAAGGTGTCTAAATACGCCCATGGACATTCGGTTGTACGCGGGGGTTGCGAATGCCATGCCAGCCTGACAGGTCATTCACGCCTCTCTTGAATGACCCGATACTGTACTTGGTATGACACATTTATTCAAGAATTGATCTCCGTGATGAATAAATGTTTTTATTGTTCATCAACGACATGCTCTCGCTCGGCGAAATACATTGTTACGCGGACGACAGCACGGTGCACGAAGGGTTCATCAAGGACTGGAAGGTTAAGGTAGGCCTCAGCAGCAAACGCGAGACGCGAAACTGTTGCTCGGGTTGACCAGGTTCTCGAAAAAGTATCCTCTTGGGGGAAGAAGAACTTGGTCAACTTCAACGTAGCCAAGACGCAAGCTTGTGCCTTCTCTACTAAGGCTGATCCGTTTCCTCTCCAAACCACTTTTCAGGGCAGCCAAGTCCCCAACGATGGTAGTCTGGGCGTCCTGGGTATGGAGGTGTCCAGGGACGTTGGGTTTCGATCGTTCATAGAGTCCAAGGCGAAACTAGCGTCTCGAAAATTAGGGGTCCTTTACCGATGTCGGCGATTTTTCACGCCGGTCCAACTGCTTACACTTTACAAAGCACAAGTAAGACCGGTGATGGAATATTGCAGTCATCTTTGGGAGGGTTCCCCTGAGTACCTTCTTTCTGCCTTGGATTCTATTCAGCGATGAGCCATTCGCCTCATTGGTGACTCCGTACTCACAAAGGACCTTCAACCTCTAAAGCACAGACGTATCGTTGGGTCATTGAGCCTGTTTTATCGGTACTACTATGGCCGCTGCTCTGACGAACTTGCTTCCCTTATCCCTCCTCCTCCTGTTCGCCTTCGCCAAACCCGCCATACTCTCGCTGAACACCCGTTGTAGTCGACAGAAGAGTTCTTCGAACTGCACGATTCTCTAAATCGTTCTTGTGCCGCACTGCAAAGGTGTGGAACGGGCTCCCAGGGAATATCTTCCCCCACTCCTACAATCCACGGATCTTCAAATCGCGGGTTAATAGCCTTTCCCCAGCAACATTAGTCCACCTCCAAGCCGGACTGGCACCTCCTCGGGGGTGAAATTGGCTGCGCCTGAGGTTGCGACCTCGGACAGAGCCACCCAGTTCGGTAGCAATAAAAAAAAAAATTTTTTTTTATTTATATGTTATTGGTTAATTTACTTTATATATTATTATTTTTTTAACTATTTATGTCTAAGAATACATTGTCTTGTAATAAATGCATTATCTGATAAGAAAAAAGTAATATAAAGAGTACCCACTTTTTTTTTATTTGCATGAGGGATTGTTGATGTAACTAATATAAAAATAATAAAGTAGATCAAACTCATAGAATTCAAGATGGTGAAGCATTCATAACGAAAACTAACTTGAACAAATCTGGTAATAACTTTTTAATTAACTTGAAAAATATGTCGTATCTTTAGGCACTTTTTCTTTATGCATTTATTTGGTGCTTTCCGTTCAGTTTAGTGTAGACCAAAGGGAAGCACTGACATGACACCTAGATCACCAGCGTGTGCTGGCCTGACTTCATGGTTGTAGTTGGTGATGTACGAAACCACATGTCAGCTTCCATACAGACAACATATTAAAAAACTAAATTAGAACGAACAGAAAACGAATTCGTACAATCCTACAAATAATAAGTACTAACCGATAAATCCAATGCGCCGCTACCACAAAGCATATTAAGCTATTTGCAGACATGCGCACCAAGATGATGAAGAAAATTGAAAAGTTGGAGACTATGAAGCACAGCATGGTCAAGATGTCTCTGAGGGAGTTCTTGAAGCAGTTGCTCGGGCCAATGGTTCCAGGGAAGGGGCAATGCCTTATGTTGTAGAGAGCGCATTGCTCGTAGAAATTGTTAAACAATCTTGTAACAAATTCAGCAAGAGGTCCACGAATAAGAGTGTTCTTAGCGTCATCGTTGCGTAATTTCTCTTCAGCACTCATGAACGTGCTCTTCAAACGCTTAACTAAGCCACCTTCGACGCGTTTGTCGATGACCCGACATTCACAGATCTCTTGTTTTCTGCTACTGCCGTTGGGCGGCATTTTATTGTTTTAATAACCGAAAATTTTAATGTAAACTGATTTTTTGAATTTTATATATTTTTTCGGACACGAATAACGTTGAATTTGAAATGACAGAAGCTAGAGACCACGAGACCACAGAGATTTTTTTTTTTTTTGGTTGTTTTATCCCTTTTTTTGGGATAGGCAAAGGTCCATGCAGCCTTGTCTGTTGTTATTCTTTAAATTATTTATATATCGCCAATTGTTGAAATAATGAAATCGTAAATGGATGGACAGTTAGTAAACGTGACGGTCACACTTTTGGAAAAGAGTTTGAACCACAGATTACCAATCATATATGTTGAACACATCCCGTCGTCGTCGCCTCTATGGTCTGAGACGAGCCCGTCAAGACTGGATCATGGAAATCTGACGTGACCGCTGCGATAGCAACAGTGGCCGGAAGTAAATAATGAACATCGAGCTTTAGAAAGAGACACTCCGGTTGCAGAGCGTCGTCCCTGTTGCACGAACTCGCACGTGCGACAAGAAAAAACGTTTTTCAACCGATCTGAAAATATGTCAATACGTACTTGCATGTTTATTTATTGAATGAGAATGAAAATCATACTTATATTTATACATACCATCTTCATACCACTTATACATACCATCCCGATAATCGGGTAAAGCAAACTAATCGGTGTTGTGCTGCAAGACCTCTCGTGAATTGCAGCACCACATCGACCACCAAGTTTAGCAGAATGGACATCATATTGCAATAAAATTAATTTTAATATTGCTTGCCATCATGTAAACATTATTTTTTTCTAAAATGTTCAACAAAAAGTTTGGTCAAACGGAGAGCGTTAGAGCTCTTCGGAACGGCGCCGCACAACTGTCCATCCTGCTTCCCCACTTCCCGAATCCCCAATTTCCGAGCACTCGAAGTTCCCCTCCCATATTGTTGGAGCACAATGCACTCATCAGCCTGACACTTTCCTACTTTTCAATAAAAATACACTTTCCTTTTGTGTTGGTTCGAGGGAGCAAATTAGGAACAACACGACGACGCTACGCCGCCGCCGCCGTCGACGACGCGACGACGCGACTTCTCTACCGAAGTTATTCTACCTACCTCGCTCCGGCTCCTCAGCGACGACGGCATGCATGCACCCATGACCTCATTGTTTTAATTTTGTTTTAAAGAACAGCAGATTACGCACGCAGAGCTGAAGTACGTAAGCTGGCTCCCTTTTCCTCTTAGTCATATGTTAAAGAGCCCCATACTATATCTCACCGTGTGTGTCGTAAAAGGCGACTAGGGGATAAGAACAAGATTTTTATTCTTTTAGCAGATTTTTTGGAATATCTGTAGAAGCTTTCAGAGTCTTGACCCCAGTGGGTGAACCTCTACCGGGCCTTCCTGGCTTGGATAGGTCGAATATGTATTGTCTTTTGAGTCTCCTTAATTCAGGTTCTTCGGTGAGTTGTTCCGCCAGTCTGCTGGGGTGGTGCTGAAGGCGATTCATGTAGTTTTTGTTGGTGGATCTCCTCGCTGACTGTAGGGACGTCGAGAAGCTGCTGAATTTCTTTCACATTGTTATTCTTATTAGAAATAGATTTCTCATTGTATCTTATTATGTGAATAAGGAAATGAACTAGGTGTAATGTATTATAATCATCATTTCAGTTGGTGATTTTTTTCTTTTCACCATTTTTATAGTATGTTTTAAAGAAAATGCTGAAAATATTTTTATTACAAACAAAATTAATTAATATGTAAATCTTTAACAAAATTTCGTAAGACACGTCCGTTTCGTCTAGTCATTTGTCTGTATAAAGTTTTATTTTAATACTATTTGTTGCCCGCGGCTTTGCTCGCTTGAAATTCGTATTTGAAAAGAAGAAAGTAAATACCTACCTAAGGGTGAGCTGCATTCAGGGAGACGATAAACCCTCTCGAAGAAGGGCGAGGCCGCGGACGGGCTGCGTTCAGGCAGACGATAAGCCTTCTCGAATAAGGTCAGTAACTAAAGGCAAGGTTGAAGCCCTAGTTGCGTTTAGGTAAACAATATTCTTTCTTGATGAAAGTTACTAAGTTCGGGTAAACGATAAACCTTCTTCTGATGACTTGCTTTCTTCGATAGAATATAATATCGTTTGCGCGAACGCTCGACGTTCAGCCGTGCTCTTACTAATTATTCGAGAACGTTTATCGTTTATCTGAACGCATCTCAGCCTTTGGCCTCGCCAGTAGTTACATACTTTCTTCGAGAAAAATATCGTTTACCTGCTCGCAGCTCGGCCTTCGGCCTCGAACCTAGGGGCTTACTTTCCTCGAGAGAGTATGAAATTTACAGGAACGCAGTTCAGCCTTCGACCGGCCTCGCCCTTGGTTACTACTTAGACACTCCTAAAACTAGTTATATTTTTCAAACTATAATGCTAAGATCCAAAATTGTTTCACCACAACAAAAGATCATATTGTACATGAATTAAGCAGGTGAGCTCCAATAACCCTATTCATTATTCAACAACTACGTTTTTATCTAGTCCGTGTAGGTAGGTAGGGGAATTTGTCATGGATCGCCGAAAGGGTCCATGAAAGGAAAGGAAAGGAAAGAATGCATTACAATCGCCCCTAGCGTTATTGGCGACCTTACCTTCGTTTAGGTATGAACTGAATACCTTACGAAGGCGAGCTGCAACAGGCATGTTTTCACTAGGAGCTTTTCTGTGAACTCGGATGAACGAAATGTGTTCGCGAGATAGTTTGGCAATACAGCCATTACTAGTGGTATCCCTGAGTGAAACTCCTTCGCTCCGCTCACATCTAGTTCATGCTATATTATGAAACGAAGGAAAAAACTACAGTGAATTGGACTTGGATACCAATATATTAGATGATTTTATTAGATTAGTGAAATGAAATTACATTTGATACTAAAAAAAAAATAATACCATGCATAATGCTTTTTGTGGGCATCTGCCGAACATTAAATCAACACGCGCCTAAGAAATTTATTTCATTTTCGTTACATACGCGCACTCATACTCGAACCCATTTAGCTCCTCAGGATTGCTGAACTTTAACATTCTTAGATTTATCTTGTGCGAAATTTTACGACTTTAGGCACGCCATAGTCTGGAATTTAAAACTGTGTACGTTTACAGCTCAAAGAATTATGATCTGAAGCGAATTAGTGATATTTGGGACCATAGTCGAAATGTCAAGTCTAACTTCAAAATTTCACCTATATAGTGCCAATAGTCCCCGAGTGACATACGGACGGAGGGACGGACGGACGAACAGACAGACAAGACGAAATCACGAAACATTTTGGTTCTGTTTTTTGCCATTTGGCTACTGAATCCTAAAAACGACGAACATACAAATGACTAAATGATTTTGAAAAAAGAATACTCATTTGAATTTGAAATTGCTACGTAAACAAATGTTAGCCACGTTCGAAGTGACCAGCTTGTAAAAGCGGAAATTTCATGGGAAAGGTAAGCTCTTATTTATAAGAGTGAGCTCGACGATATTTTGTAATCGTCAATGCTAAGCTTAATTCTTTAATTAATAAATGAGATATTCCCAAACACACTCTTTCTGAACCTCCGAAGAATATAATCGCTTTATCATTGGCCACAAAAGCAAAGGATATATTTCGCAACATCAAACAGGCAACAATATATACGAAACATACTCAGCCTATCAGCGAACCCTTCTCTGAACCTCTGCTTACAAATAGGATTAGCCCGCGTGACATTGGCTCTCGGCCTAAGTCGCTTGATATGACAGCTTTTCGTGATATCGGGCATCTAAAATGTTTGGGAGTAGGTTGGGTTGGACGGCTTTTGCGGTCCTGTGAGCAGGGCTTGAGATTAGCGCAAAAAAAAGCCAAAGCCACTAATGCGTCTCACTCACATGCAGTAAGTCATAGTTTTACTATGAGTAAGTAGACGCGCACACGTCCAGATGTATAACCTGTAAGAGTATACAGGGTGTTTCAGGATAGGCTTTAGAAACATCAGTAATAGAAAGTACTCATTATTAGAAGAAAAAAATCCTTATCACTCAAATCGAAAATCCGATTTTTTAAAAAAAAAAAATGAAAATTTTACTAATAACTCGATGGACAGTGAGATTTGACAACAGTGCTGTCTAGGTCTGCGGAGTGCAATGACCCAGTCCAGTCCCTTTTTTTATTTTGATGTCATTTAAATTTAAGTGTTTGGGATTTGCCTAAATGCAGTTCAACTCTATTAGTTCAGCATGCAAGTTAATCATTTTATTTTTATTTAATAAAGACGGACGTTAACCGTCCACCAAATCTCGATGAAACGGTTTTCAACAAAAATATTATAAAATGACCGAATCTGGGAAAAAGTTTCAGAGCTTTCGTCGAACCCCTTTCGAACCCTGAAGTTACGAAACCCTATCCTGAAACACCCGTATAAGTATGTAGGACCAATCGACGAGTATGAACTGCAAAACAGGATAGGAAATGTAGATTTGCGCCCTATCCGTCTACAGGGGTGCATTTGCGACCAAGACACTCATAAGGTGTCTAACAACGCCCATGCACATTAGGTCATATGCGGGGGTTGCGAATGCCATGCCGGCCTGACATTTGCCTATTCACGCCCTTCTTGAAGGACTCGAAACTATACTTGGGGGAAATATATGGGCAAGGAGAGCGTTCCGGAGTTTACCAGTTCTATAGAGGGAAAATCTGCAGAACTCCTCTCCTCTGCGTCTGAGTGTATTTAAAAAAAAAACATTAAGAATATTTTCCTATCCTTACTGAAGTAAATACTAATATTAATAATATTATTTATTTAGTAATATTGCATACATATTATCTTATTAACTCCCCTCTTCTCTCTCTCTCTCTCTTGTTATTCAGTTGATCATATTGTACACCAGTGCCACTGATTAATTTACATAATATTTAAGTCTATTACATGCATATATTTGCTTGTAGTTTATCATATTTCTTTACAATTTAATATATTGCCACAAAATATCTTTGTTCGCCTGCATTTACTTCTCTCACATTCCAAAGGTTAGTTAGAATAGAGTGTCTCACGGCAAACCTAACCTAACGTACCTAATTTGTATAAATTGGTGTTCAAAAGGATATATACATACATACAATTTTCTATACATTATTATATCTAGTCTTACCCGAGGTCTTACCGGTAACAACGAGTTAATGCTTTTATGGTTTTTCGCTATGTTTAGAGGGCTATAGTTTCCGATAATGCTAGTTAAGTATTCATGATGAATGTTTTTTGCTTTACCTTTGCTTGCACAAGCCACAGTTTCAGTAGCCTACAAAGTGCATGTACATGCGAGAGGTCAAGGTTCCAATTCTGGAAATTATTTTTTTATCAATGGAACCTGACATATAGTTAACCAGAAACTAACACGGTTAGCTACATCACCTACAACATCCGCGATGTCAGCCGATAACCCCTTGGTGAACTGAGTGCCATGTCAGTGCTTCTCTTTGGTCATGCCGGCTACACTGAACTGAAGGAAAATACGAACCGCATATATTTGCGGTACCAGCCCAGGCGAGTTAACTCTTCAGTTCCCATGTCAAAACGGTTGAAGTATATTGTTTATATTGTTTCTTTCACTAAGTATACTCGTATGATTTATGCGCTGTTATGTTAGGTTTGCAGAAAATTCTTATTTAGGCTATAATGTTTTATAATTATTGAAGTATATTCAGTCATGTTTTCATATCAGGTATATTGTTTATTGGTTATGTCGAAAACTCCGCCAGTTCTAAATTCAATGCGAAGAAGAACTGACGAACAAACTTCGCAAGTCACAATGTTTTGTTAGTAACTTATAAGTAATAATTAATTAACAATAATTAACCCATTCTTTTACAGCATAAACATGAATACTGAAGAATCTGACCACTCTGCCTACATTACCTACATATATCTGATGTATAGTGCCATCGCCAATTTTGATATGGGCATATGCCCATATCAAAATTGTATGTAATGGGCAGGTATGGAAATAGAGAAAAAAAATTGTTATTTTAATTTAAGTCCAACAATTTTTTTAATGGTGACACTGGGAACTGACCAGTATAGTTGAACCCTATCACCTAGTACTTCCATACAGATACGGAACCCTAAAAATACAGCAGCGATTGAATACCTATATGATTATTCAAATTTAAGTCGACTAGTCAGACATGGAAAAGACTGACTACATTTTGACAGGCGGGGTAGTTAGGGGTAGGTATATGACATGGATACAACGTGGTATCGTGCGAAGCTAAATGCGGTGGTACAGCCCGGTACAGCCCTTCGATCATAAAGACAAGGTTTTATACATCTGCGACGGAATACATTTCAATGAAGCGGGTTTTATTGAAGTTAAACAACATGCGAGATATTTCTGAAGCGCCGGAATCGTATTTCATAGAGTTCGACTATGAATTAAATTTGCAATTATGTTTCATGCAATTATGTATTGAGACAAGACAACTATCAAGCAGCATAAGGCACGAAGACCCACCTGCTGCATGACTCGATGGGGGGACCGCGCCAAGGTGAGAGGTGGCTATGCTGTCGCCCTTTAGCACGGCGTCTGGTCCTTATCTGTCCTTATTCCTTAGTCGCCTTTTACGACATGTACGGAGAGAAATGCAGTAGGGCTATTCTTTTCAAGTACCGGCCCCACACGGCACAACAATACAATATTATCAAATATATTAAACTAGCTTTTGGCCGCGGCTTCGCTCGCGGTAAACTCAATACTTCAACGCAACGCAACAGAACTGCCAACGCCATCTATTGGACACTAAATTCCGTTCCATACTATACTTTCTTTGATACTGCTCAGCCCTAAGGATTTTAGCGTGATGTATAGCCTGTAGTAAGCCTCAAGAACTACTCTTTATATTAGTGCAAACCGCATCTAAATTCGTTCAATGGTTTCGGAGTTTACCTCATACATACAGAAAGACGTTCCATTTTGTAAGGAGTAGAGAGTAGAGATGTAAAAGTGTTTATACGTAGGTATCTATAGTCTGTTTTTTTGGAAGACGGAGTAAATTGACGTTTGACTGACATTAGAGTGTTGCACGCTTTGCACCACTAGTGATTGTAGTCGATGAAAAGAGTATCGACTTTTACACGACACGAACACGACACGACACACCTTCACACATATTATGCGCTATCTATGGCGCTGCCTTTAACTTAACATTTTTCTAGCTAGATTTAGCTTAATATGTTGTCAATTAAATCCACAATTAGGTAAATATTAGAGTTTACAGCATATCTTTAATTAATCAATAGATAAAAGTATCTATAGCAACTACATGCCTATTTAAAATTTTCCAGAAACTGGCAACACTCCAAACGTCACTTTCCTCCGTCTTCCAAAAAAACAGACTATAGTAATTCGCTACTCGCGTAGATATGGATGAGTTTGTGAGTGAAACATCACTTTCTGCAGCGAACCGTAGCTGCAGCCCCTAGCGAGGCTTCGTTAGTATAGCATTGTGAGGATTCAGTCGCATTTCGTATCGGGGGGGCGCGGCCCGGGAGTCAGCAGTCAATGGATAACCTTACTTTTATTCAATACAAGCTGTGCCCGCGGCTCCGCCCGCTCTCATATTTCACTTCACTGCTAACCTCATAAGCTATTTTGCGTGATAGTAAGTAGCCTATAGTTGATGGGAAGAATCAAGCTATCCGTATAATTTTGTTTTATTAAAATCGGTTCAGTGGTTCTCGAGTTATAAGCGGACAGACAGACACTCAGACAGACAGAAAGCAGACGTTGGATTTTATTATAGGTAAGGATAAGGAAGGAAGGACTAAATATTTATCAATAGCATACGTAAAATATGACCGAAGTTAATCACTGACATGGCACCTAGCTCACCAAGGTGTTATGGGCTGACATCACAGATGTAGTAGGTAATATAGCCAACCGTATCAGTTTCCTTAAAAAATACAAGAATGAATCTCCCTTGCCCCTTACTAGGTGGTAGGCTCAAATTGTAGCACGTTGGTATCGACCCAGTTGGGGTTGGTGTGTGTGATATGTACGTGTATGTATGTATGATTAGAAGTCTCGTGATGAATAGTGCGTACCCCAAGTAGGCGTATATCCGCGCACTTAACTCCGACCACACCAGTGACGGACACCAAAAAGTAAAACAATTACATAAATACCTTATTGTGACATATCAACGGGTGAGTGGCCGAGTGGTTTGGGCATCAGCTTCTCATGCGAGAGGTCGGAGGTTCGAATCCCGTCGGCGTGTACCAATGAGTTTTTTCTAACGAAAAAATTTACGTGCATACCTACACCTGCTGCTTCACCGTTCGGAACCGGTGTAAAACTGTAGGACCCTTCCCCTGCCCGTTACTAGGTGGTAGGCTCAAATTGTAGCCACCGTACTGGTTATAAGGTGACCGCATAGCAGCTTCGGTTGTGTTCTCCTCTAGTACAGTATTGTCAGCAATCCAGGTAAGTCTCCGGTATGGCACCTACCTTCTCGGAGGTGATATTGGCTGATCGGAGCATATGTTTTGGGCCCTCCGAATCAGCCACCCATATCTGATTACTTAAAAAAAATTTATTAGAGAGAAATAGATAGAAAACGTAGATTCGACTGTCCTTATTACAACAACAAAATAATTGTAAAAATCGGTTAAGGCTTAGGGGGGTGAAAAACATAAATGCCGAAAGATGATTTTGTATGGAGAAAGTTAACTTCCGTCTCGTCTTAACTACAGAACCGGGTAAATGTGGAACGTACTCTCTGCTGATCTATTTCCTCCCAAGTACAGCCTGGAGTTTTTCAGTAGGGGCGTGAAAAGGCACCTGTCAGGCCGGCATGGCATTCGCAAACCCCGTGCATCACAGAATGTCCATGGGCATCGTAATTCACCTACTCGTAAGTGAAACGACGGCACATCTCGCGCTTTCCATTAAAAAAACCCGGCCAAGTGCGAGTCGAACTCGCGCACTGAGGGTTCCGTATCGCCATGTCATGGCCAGCGCCACTCACGCATCTATGGCGTGTTTATGAAATGCTTCATATTAGTTAAAATTAACGATTAGTTACAATGCTTCATACTATTTTTGGTAGATGGCGCGCGCGCATACACTTTTTAGTTTCTTCTATGGGAACCCCGTGAAATTTTTACTGTTTTCTTATTTTTATTATTTGTTGTTATATCGGCCGTAATAACACATATTCTGTGAAAATTTCAACGCGCTACCTATTACGGTTCAAGAGATACAACCCTCGGACAGACGGACAGACAGACAGACGGCGTAAGCTTTGTAATAGGGTACGACAGATACGGAACCCTAAAGACTAGGTGCCACGGCATTTCTTCCCTTTACAGGTTCTATTTAAAAAAACCGCCTTCAAAAATGTATGAAATAAAAAAATTAAAATCGAACCCTAGAGTTGAAGGCGGTCGGTTATTTTTGCTTGCTTTAGCACCACTGCCTTCAAC
The DNA here is from genome assembly GCA_946902875.1 of Nematopogon swammerdamellus. Taxonomy (NCBI): domain Eukaryota; kingdom Metazoa; phylum Arthropoda; class Insecta; order Lepidoptera; family Adelidae; genus Nematopogon; species Nematopogon swammerdamellus. The sequence goes on along the minus strand of OX336338.1, from coordinate 1,434,718 downwards.
TCTAGGATTCGATTTTGATTTTTTTATTTCATACATTTTTGAAGGCGGTTTTTATATTTTTTTAAATAGTTTTTTATTTCACAGTTTTTTTAGTAATTTTTTTTTGCTATTAATGTACTCGGCGGAATCGCTCGGCCTTCGGCCTCGCGATTCCGCCTCGCTTTCCAATCCGATCTTGACCAAAAAAAATGGGACCACCTATTGGAGCTAGACTGAACCGAACACAAAAAGATTCATCGAAATCGGTTCACAATTGGGGAAGATATTGTTGAACATAAATAAAAAAAAAATACACACAGCCGAACATAGAACCTCCTCCTTTTTTGAAGTCGGTTAAAAATGAAATTAAAAGATAACTCCAGTAGCTCCGTCCTCCTTGCGGGATGGGGCGCGATGGGGCGCGGGTGGTGCGCTCCCCTTCCACAAATTAAATACGGCTAGGGACTACTTAGTGGAGACGCAAATTTGCGGTGCAGATAAAATTACTTTCCACGACAACACCTATTTAGTCATTAGGCGTGGGCGCGATGCGAATTTAACAGGAAAAGGGAGTTTAAACCAACCACACCGCAGTGTTGACATAAATGTTTCGCGCAAATTTCAATACCTACTATTATAAAAATAAGAATGTATGTTTTTAGGTTTCCGTACTCCGTACGGAAAACTATTGGTAAGCGTACAACGTCTGTCTGTTCGTTTGTCTGTCTGTCCGTCCGCCCGTCTGTCCGATACACATATTCTGTGAAAATTTCAACGGGCCACCTATTACGGTTCAAGAGATACAGCCCTCGGACATACAGACGGACGGACGGACAGACAGTCAGACAGACAGACATACATACAGATAGATAGACGGCGGCGTAGGCTTAGTAATATGGTCCCGTACCGGATACGGAACCCTAAAAATGAAGAAGAATCAATTTATGTACAATTCCTGCATAAGTTGTAGGGTTCACAAAAATAAAACATACACAAACCGAAACAAGAGAGAGAAAGAGAGGGTTGTTTCATGCGTCGTATCTATATTAATTTAAGGGATGACGACGAAGACTACCCTCCCCAGAGGAAAGGCAAGAAGTGTGAAGACCGCCTATTGCGGACTGCGAAGTACTGCGAATATGTTGTTGCTGACACATTTTATTTTGAACAAATTGTTTTTGCAAATATTGTCATATTTTACCACGTGGGTAAGGTACTTCAAAAATAATATACCAACTTCATCTCTCCACGAGCATGTCGTAAAATACAACTATGTGATAAGAGCAAGATGTCATGCTAAAAGTCGACGCGATAGTCACCTCTCCTCTTCACGGACCTTCCACCTGCTCATTCTGTAGGTGTAAGTCTTCGTTCCTCTTTTTTTATGTAAAGCAACATGGGTGACTGTGCCAAGAGACCAATGGTGCTTTCGACAGAGCCAAAATCACCTCTCCTCGCTTTATTTATATATTTTTCCCTTACTTGCTTTCCGTCGTTTCCTTGCCCATGGATCTGATTTTCTATCTTCGTTGGTGGTAGGGTTTTTAACCCGCCCGGGTTGATACCACCGCACTGAACGAAAGGTCGGTCGAAACGGCTATTTAAATAGTTCGTATTTTCCGTCCAGCTCAGTGTAGCCGGCACGACCAAAGAGAAGCACTGTCACGGCACCTAGTTCACCAACGTGTTATGGGCTGACATCAAGGATCTTGTAGGCGTCAGTTTCAATAAAAAAAAGGTTATTATTATCTATTAATTTTATATTTTATATTACTTAGTATTAGAATTAATAGTACTGTGTGGGGCCGGTACTTAATAAGAATAGCCCCACTGCATCTCTCCCCGTGAATGTCGTAAAAGGCGACTGAGGGATAAGGACAAGATGCCGCGCATAAGGGCGACAGGTTAGCCACCTCTCACCTTGGCACGGTGTTTCCACCGCGTAATGCAATAGTTGGGCCTTCATGCCTTACTTGCTGCTTGATCTGAGTTATCTTGTCCGAATACTTTGCTAAACGTGGTGGTCGGCGGTGTTGTGCTGTAATTTACCAGAATGCTTGTAGCACAACACCGATTACTCTGCTCAACCCGATTGGCGGGATATGGCGTGTGGTGTATAATAGAATTTTTTGTAAATTTATTTTCTTTTTATAAAATATTCAACTACCAAAGAATATCCTCATTCTCCAACCACTATGTGAATACCGAAGCAGCCAATATTTTCATATTTTAGTAAAACCACTGTAACATATATATTTTCTCTCGCTCTCTCCTCTTTTTTTACGAGTACAAAGCATCCTTTCAATTTTCTTCCCGCATAATATCATTACCACACGAGCTGGCGGGAGCGGGCCCCTTCTCTCTGAAAATTCAATAATCATAAAAAGGTATTGGGGTTGATACAGTTAGAACTTGCGGTCAATCTATAAATACCTACGGTTCGGTGGATTATTATTTTATTTTACCACCTGTCTCTTTCCCTAACTTACTTTCGGAATTTATTTTAATTTTTTTTTTTATGGAAACTGACACGGTTGGCTACATCACCTACAACATCCGTGATGTCAGCCCATAACACCGGGTGAACTTGGTGCCACGTCAGTGCTTCCCTTCGGTCGTGCCGGCTACACTGAACTGGACGGTAAACACAAACTATTTACATAGCCGTTTCGACCGACCTTTCATTCAGTGCGGTGATAGATACCAGCCCGGGCAGGTTAAACCCTACCACCTAGTAATATAAGAAGGGAGACATATCCCTTAGTCGCTTTTTACGACATACACGGGGAGAGATGCAGTGGGGCTATTCTTTTAAAGTACCGGCCCCACACGGTATAAATTCTCTTTTCATCGCGTCTCAATTTGTTTCTTTTTAGAGTTCCGTACGGTACGGGCACGGAAGCCGTATGGATAAGGAACTCTAAAAAGGGACACATAACGCAGAATTCAATTTCCTACAGTCGAACTTTACATAACGCATTATGATAGTTAGCGCGTCTGCACTGAGATATTCTGTAACATACCATTACGCTGTATCCGGATAGGAAAATCAGAGTGAACAGAGTGATCGGTGTTGTACTGACATGGCACCTATTTCACCCGGTGTTATGGGATGTTGATCATGGATGTTGTAGGTGATGTAGCCAACCGTGTCAGTTTCCCTAAAAAAACACGTTTATACGTACCAAAAAACATTAGGACAAGACAATTAACGAGCAGCAAGTAACGCATACACGTTTATACGTACCAAAAAACCTTAGGACAAGACAATTAACGAGCAGCAAGTAACGCATACACGTTTATACGTACCAAAAAACATTAGGACAAGACAATTAACGAGCAGCAAGTAACGCATACACGTTTATACGTACTAAAAAACATTAGGACAAGACAATTAACGAGCAGCAAGTAACGCATACACGTTTATACGTACCAAAAAACATTAGGACAAGACAATTAACGAGCAGCAAGTAACGCATACGGAGACTGGTTACCTTCTGCATGATTTAGTGGAATGACAGTGCCAAGGTGACTATCCTGCTGCCCTTCTTTGTCCTTATCTACATAAGTGTTTAAAGAGTTACTTACCAGAATTGTATTTACTGACTGGCTGAATGCATTAAATTAGTTAATGTAAAGTACCTACAACGTATAATATGAAAGTACTTGTGCGACCGAGCTTCGCTCGGGGTCTTTGGATGTTTATTTTTTTTTTGAAAACGGATTTTCTAAGGAATGTCACCTACGAGTATCTAGATACTAAATTATAATATACAATACAAAATTGCATTTAAATCGTCAGAGCGGTTTCCAAGAATTATAATGGCGTTCAGTGTCTATTAGACAAGATGCAGGTTAGATTTATATAATAAAAAAAATTTAACTCCGATTTTTTTCTTATTTTTCACTGGTTAGTCATAAACTGGCCCACTCTCTGGTTCCCGCTTGACGTTGAATTTTGGGACAGCCTGTACAACAATATCGCACTGAAATGATGGAACAAAAAAATGGTGGAATTAGCAATAAGTGTTGCAAATTCTGTTTACAATTTCCTATTGAAACTATTGACGGGATGGTTCGACTTCTCTGTGGTATCGCTGTGTAGATCTCAATAAATGTATGAACATAAAACATAGTACACATGTGTATGAAACACGAGTTAGTACACATTTTTTATCCGTTCTAAATGTTACGCCGCCGTAATGGTAACCTGCCTAGAGAGAGCTTTATTTTTCCCACATGTTTCCAATGTGATATGAAAATTCAACGTAGTCGGTGGGAGGGGAGGGGGGGGGGGGGGGGGGGGCTCACGTGAATGTGTGTCACGCTACGTTCCGATAACATCTTTCGGCGGGTGGATTTTATGGGTTGTAACTTATAAGGAGGGGCCGCACTGGGGCGAGGGGTTGGAAGGGGCGGGAAGGGGCGCGGAGGGGCGGGCTGGAAGCACGACACGGGGTGTCAAGGCATGTAATGGAAAAGTTGTAATTGCGGGCATCGAACGAAGAAGTTTGATAGGCAGTTATTACGCTTAATCAATAATGACGAGACTGGACACCAACTCACGTGACCCCGTTTCGGATCGACAAAGGAGAAATATGAATTGTTTATGAGGTGAAGAAATTATAATAATTCATAATTAAAACCCAATTTATGTCGAAATGGCTCCTCAAAATTACTTAATACGATTATAATGATGCCACTAAAAAAATTCTAAGATTAGTTTAATTAGAGTATGTACCTACATAATTCCTCTAAGCAAATAAAAATCGTTCTATTTGCCTATTAAAATTGTATAATTAATTCCCAGAAAAACCTTCTCACGAAAGCGTTTTAGCTTTAATGTTTGTAAAATGTCCTAAGTGGTTTACTTACTTACGACTCAGATCGATTCGAGAACTAAGCAGAAACTTAAGTTTATTTATTTATTTTATTTACTTTAGATATTAATTACTTATTATTAGATATTAAATACAGGAAGTATTGAATCTTGAAACGTTATATAATTAGTTTAAAATAATTTTGGTACCTATATGATTTGCTCATGTTTTATATCGATAGGGATCAATGCGACCCATGTCACGAACCACAAATCCAGTCAATAAGTTCCTATGTCGCGGCGTTTTTTTGCGCCTGTAACGTTTCATTGTAAAAAAAATTATTATAAATCATTTGCTAATATTTCTGCCTCTTGAGCTGATTAAAATATAAAATTTAAAGAAAATAAAATTAAAGAAATGGCAGAATGACCCGGCATCCACGCCTATAAAAAATAATATTGTAGTAGCTTTTACCCGCGGCTTCGCTCGCTTGAACTTCGTAGTTAAAAAGAAGAAAGTAAGTAAGCCCGCTACCGTACCTTTATTTCGGCGCGCGCAACAATTCGGTTTGTATGAGAGCTACATCTTAGCGTAACCTGAACTGAATTTGATTTAGCCTATCCTGTGTCCCGTGTAGGTAAATGTACTTGTACGAAGTTTAATCGAATTCAGATGATCGGTTTAAGAGTTATGGTGGAACATATATACATACAGAAATGATTTCTAAAAATCGTAAATTTAGTTTTAGTATCATACACAGAGTCTACAAACCCAATATCTCAAAAAACAAAGCAACTTACTCCATGACCATCCCTTACAGATTTATTATTAGTATTGATATTGATGATTGATGATGATGATGATTGATGATATAACTTCAAATAAATTCAAACTATGTTTATTGCATAAAAATTTACAACAAAAGTCAAAGTACGGAGTTTACCACAAACATAGATACATATAGACAGACGTTCCAATTTTATAAGAAGTAGAGAAGAGTAGAGATAGAGATAGAGAGGAGAAGAAGAGATGTAACATTACATGAATGTAACACGAGAAACGGCACGGAAGCATGGTTTTTCAGAATTTTCTTTTCGAAAGCATACTTTGCGATTTTCACACCCCTTGAATTCGCATTTAAAAAGTTATTTAACACTAGCATTTGCCCGCGGCTTCGCTCGCGTGAACTTCGTATTTAAAAAGAAGAAAGTAAGTAAGCCCACTACTGTAACCTCGACCGTACCTTTATTTCGGCGCGCGGAACAATTCGGTTTGTATGAGAGCCACATCTTAGCGTAACCGGAACAATCCTGTGTCCCGTATAGTAAAATGTGCTTGTACTAAGTTTCATCGAATTCGGATGATCGGTTCAAGAGTTATGGAGGAACATACATACATACAGAAAATATTTCTAAAAATCATCAATTTAGTTTTAGTGTCATACATAGAGTCTACAAACTCAGTATCTCATAAAATAAAGTAACTTACTCCATGACCGTCCCTTACAGATTTATTATTAGTATTGATAATAGCTGTTTGTGTTCTTGAGTAGGTATATTTACAAGCAAATAAGTACAATTGAAATGGTATAGGTCTATTTTTCCGTTACACAAATTGAAATTCATTCGCAAATAAATCAATAAAGTGGCCCCATGTTGGTGAGCAGAGTCCGCGACGCGACGGTGGCGCCTCCGGGCGGTAAAGTGCGCAGGTGCGATGGGCGGCGGCGGGCGGCGCAGAGGGGGGCGGCCGCGCCGCCCAAGGAATTTACAAACTATTAGCTTTTCCCGCGGCTTCGCTCGCGTGAAATTCGTATTTAAAAAGATGAAAGCCCGCTACCATACCTTTATTTCGGAGCGCGTAACAATTCGGTTTGTATGTGATCCACATCTTAACGTAACCGGAACTGAATTTTATTTAGCCTATCCTGTGTCGCGTATAGTTAAATGTGCTTGTACTAAGTTTCATAGAATTCGGACGATCGGTTTAAGAGTTATGGAGGAATATACATACATACATAAAATATTTATAAAAATCGTCAATTTAGTTTTAGTATTATACATAGCGTCTACAGACGTAGTGTCTCATAAAACAAAGTAACTTACTCCGTGACCAGACCATCCCTTACAGATTTATGATTAGTATTTATATTTACTAGCATTACCCGTGGTTCTGCTCGTGGTAAAGTCGGTGAATGCTGTAAGTTAAGTAAATCGGTTATGAAGTCTTCGAGCACCTCATATGAAAGCTAATTGTTAGATTTTTGCCGACTGCGTGATTATGGTTGACAATGCAAAGAAAATGTTCTTAGAGTAATGAATCGAAAACATGAATTTAATTTAAAACAGTCTAGGATTTCATTAAAAAAATCTTGTTTTCATTTTGCAGATTTCTTAACTCTCCACGGAACGTAATCAGCCAGACTTCATGGAATGTTAGTAGCCATATCAGCTTTCTTCGACTGTATTTTGGCAGGCGTTGCTTTGAAGAATGCTCTGGAAAAAAATATGCAATTAATTAAAGGCACGCGGCCACAGGCTTACACGTAACTATGAAAAATATATAATTAAAAATGTATAGAGCTGGGATATGAAATATTTATTCTAACACACAAACTATTTACATAACCGTTTCGACCGACCTTTCATTCAGTGCGGTGGTACCAACCCGGGCGGGTTAGACCCTACCACCTAGTAATATAAGAAGGGAGTCATATCCCTTAGTCGCCTTTTACGACATACAAGAAGAGTTTAAAAGTAAGATTCATAAAAGAGTAGTTGTCTTCAAAGGTCTCGTTGCTCGGGTCAGCGTTACTGTAGTTGCACGCCATATCAACTGATGTAATACCAAATACATTAAACCCACCTTAATCTCTTTGTGTAATACAGTTACGAATTATTTTAATAATTCACAGCTTGTATTTTGCAACTTCCTGTATTATTTGGACACGTCTCGGAGGAAATGGACACGTAGAAACAAAATTAGGATCGAACTTTGTACACAAGTTGTAATCACAGACTTACTCTTTGATGATTTGATTACATAAGTGATAGATATCGAAGATGATATGATAAGTCAATGCACGAATCACGATGAATTTGAAATGACAGAAGAGATCACAGAGAAAGTAAAGGCGACTGTCACACCACACTCGCCCGTATAAGTTACTCTATGGTCACACTGCGACGAATTTCTTTGGCAAAGAGTTTGAATAGGTCGCCTCTTTGGTTTTAGGTTAGTTCCAGATAGGTCCAGTTCAATGTAGCCGAAATGAAATGAAGGGAAGCACTGACATGGCACCTACCCGGTGTTATGGGCTGACAGCACGGATGTTGTAGGTGATGCGGCCAGGTGTTAAGCGGCGGGTGGCCGAGTGGTTTGTGCATCGGCTTCTCATGCGAGAGGTCCGAAGTTCGAATCCGGTCGGCGTGTACCAATGAGTTTTTTCTGACGAAAAAATGTACGTGCATACCTACACCTGCTGCTTCACCGTTCGGAACCGGTGTAAAACTGTAGTTCTCTTCCCTTGCCCCTTACTAGGTGGTAGGCTCAAATTGTAGCCGACTGGGTTGGTACCACCGTACTGGATGTAAGATGGCCGCATAGCAGCCTCGGTTGTGTTCTCCTCTAGTCCAGTATAACCATCAATCCAGGGAAGTCTCCGGTATGGCACCTACCTTCTCGGAGGTGATATTGTCTAGTCGGAGCATGCGCTTTGGCCCCTCCGACTCAGCAACCCATACCGGATTACATAAAAAAAAAATTGGTTGTCTGTAAAGTTGGTTTACGGACGATAGTTTTACGTGATGATAAAGTAAATCAGTTCCGGCGGATATTTACCATGTAAAATTAATTTAAGTACATTATAAAGATGTGATAATAACTAATAAAAAATATGAGAAAATAATGACTATTAATTAAATTTAAAAAACCTACATAACGCCATCTACATGTTCAACGTTGCAACAATTACCTAACTGCTAAATCAAGTATACCGCTGGCTGAAGTATTTAATATATTGACGCTAGATGTGGACGCTAGATGTCGCTCCATGAAATTCACATACTGTTGTAACATACTGTTTAGAAAAATTTGCAGCGATAAGTAGACGGTCGATAGCCCGCGTGTATAACACGTCTGGTCAGTGATGGTGGCAGGGACCGCGGGTTCGAGGCTCGCAAAAGACGGAGAAAAATATTTTGTATTTCCTACTATTGTATATGCCTCTCTATCGCGCTCTCGCTTGCACACACAGGTCTCTATCGCGCCCTCGCTTGCACACACAGGTTTAGATGGAACGTTACATTTCTTCGTGCGTGCAGCCGGTGTTCATCAATTTATAAGACGTGACATCATCACGACAAAAAAATGCAGCCAACCGTATCAGTTTCCATAAAAAAAACTTATATTTATATTCCTATTTCCTTGATGTCGTCTGAAGTCACAACAAAAATAAAATCATATATCGTGCTTCTCCGTAATGCTAGCCGGTTAAAATGTTCACATAATATGTTATTTATTATGGCGGATAAAACAACTTTATATATTATGTTTTTTTTTTGTTTGACGAACTATGTAATCGAATTACTTGTTTTTAATTTAATTATTTTCTACATATAACGCAAATTTAGAGCAACTATATATTTTATAACAAATTGTTAGTCCTCGCAACGCTAGTGCGACTCGCACTTGGCCGGTTTTTTTTAATAGCTAAGCGGATGACAATACTCCCCGTGTTTGTCGCTTAGAAGAAGATTCAGACGCTTTTCCACGGCCGGGCCTAATGGGTCCATCCAAGCGAGCATAGACCAGTCAATGTATTTTCTGTTGGTATCTCCATACGGTTCTCGCTTGTCCCGCAGTTACAGGCATCGCTGTGCTTAGCTCGGTCCGTATGTACATAAGGCTCCCTTCCTGTCTCGCATCTATTAAAAGAGACACAAAGGAAAAATAAATGACATGTTTCCCGCACGATGTGCCGGAGTGGAGAGTGGAGTGGAGACTAGTGGAGAGTGGAAAGTTTGCATGCAACATAAGTACATACAAGGACTCCCTATAACATACTTGTATGAAAGCGATTCGGGCATAGGAAATGGTGGAGTGGGGCTATTGGAGAACTTGGGTGCATTTTTCATGTCAGTGAAAAAAATTTGTAGGGTTTAACCTGACAGGTGCCCATTGATTGAATCACGCTATTGTATCCACCAGCAAACACAATTTTGTGTGATAACTTTACCGTACCGTGTGGGGCCGGTACTTAAAAAGAATAACCCCACTGCATCTCTCCCCGTGCATGTCGTAAAAAGCGACTAAGGGATAAGGACAAGATGCCGTGCTAAATGGTGACAGGCTCGCCACCTCTCACCTTGGCACGGTACTTCCACCGAGTCATGCAGCAGGTGGGTCTTCGTGCATTACTTGCTGCTTGGTCGACTGAATCTTGTTCGAATACTTTGCGAAACGTGGCGGTCGGTGTTGTGCTGTAATTTGCCAGAGTTCTTGCAGCACAACATCGATTACTCTGCTTACCCCGATTGTCGGGATTCAGCGTGTGTGATATGTATGTAACTTTACCGTTAAATATTTCTTGGAGCAATAAAGTATTTTCTATCGTGTCGTACCGTCGTACCGTGTGGGGCCGGTACTTTAAAAGAATAGCCCCACTGCATCTCTCCCCGTGTATGTCGTAAAAGGCGACTAAGGGACATGACTCCCTTCTTATATTACTAGGTGGTAGGGTTTAACCCGCCCGGGTTGGTACCACGGCACTGAATGAAAGGTCGGTCGAAACGGCTATGAAAGTAGTTTGTGTTTTCCGTCCAGTTCAGTGTAGCCGGTACGACCGAAGGGAAGCACTGACGTGGCACCAAGTTCACCCGGTGTTATGGGCTGACATTACGGATGTTGTGGGTCATGTTAGCCAACCATGTCAGTTTCCATAAAAAAAAATATAGATTTTTTTAAATACGTTGATTTTTTTCCTAATTACCCCACCGTTTCATCATCCTCATCATCAGCTTGTATTGGTCCATTGCTGGACATAGGCCTCTCCCAAGGCACGCCACCACACGCGGTCTTCTGCGTTTATTTCGCTAAAATTGTTACTGTTGAGATTCAGAACCACTCTCGAAAGCCGTATACCTCTGTCTGACTGTTTTGACACATTTCTTTTCTTTTGAAAGGAATCACGTCTTGTCTATAGAAATTCGTTGATTCCGATGAATATGAGTGATACAATTAAATTTTACATAATTACGTTCTTGTAACTTCTATTCAGTTGGTTTTATAATCAATACAAATAATAAATCTGTAAGGGAGTAAGTTACTTTGTTTTATGAGATACTGAGTTTGTAGACTCTATGTATGATACTAAATTGACGATTTTTAGAAATCTTATCTGTATTTATGTGTGTACATACATATGTTCCTTCATAACTCTTAAACTTATCATGTGAATTCGATGAAACTTCGTACAAGCACATTTGCCTATACGAGGCTCAGGATAGGATAGGCTAAATAAAATTCAGTTCTGGTTACGCTAAGATGTGGCTCTTGAGACGAAAAAGGGGGCTTAAATAATAGAATACGGCTCAGAAATATAAATTTATCGTTTATTTCATAAAACACAAATATACGATGTAAAAAGACAGGGTGTGAGTTATCAGAATCACTTGAGCATCGTAGGGGTGACGACCGAGCTAATCGATTAGAGCTATAATTCTGTCCGAGAACTTAGCTTCGGAAGGGGAGACGAAGGTCTTCGCAGGAAGGCCGACACGAAGTCTCCGACGCGTCGCTCGATCTCCACCCTCTTCACAAAGTTCTGCTTCGGAACAGCCGGACGAGGAGTAGGGCCCAGGTGGCTCGTACCGGCTATGCCGTCGCAGATGATGCAGGCGTCCTCGGACGGAGAACGTAGAACGGGGAAGTCTACGTGTAATCGTAGAAGGATCTACGTGCAGACGTAGAAGGATCTACGTGCAGACGTAGAAGCTGTTCACACACACACACAAACACACCCACATTAAATAATGCCACATTTCAAGGTGCCCTGTGGATGGGAAGAGAGAAAATACACGGATGGGCGTTATACGTTTTGTGCGTGTAGCGCAACGACAACCGCTAGGCCGGCGGTGTCTCACAAGCGACAGGCAAGGCAGAGCTGAAGAGATTATAATGTTACCCGTAACCCTGGCTGTGGGGACTCCTCTCTCAACGCTGAGATGAACGGCTGGAAGCGTCCGACGGCGGCGGCGGTACAGCGCCGCGGCTCGTTGACAGTGGCACGGTCGCGAGGGAAACTAGTGTAACTCACGGCGGCAGATCGAGCGCGTTATATTTTATCTTGTAGCGGAGAATTATTTAACAGAAGAAGTGAAGTCTGGTTTCACTGAGACCCGCTTTTATAGACGGCAGCGCGCGTTTGTGGTGTGGCTGCGGAATGAAGTCGGCTAGCACGCAATGACGCGCACTGTACGTGGTTACCTGAATCTAAGTGGCTGAAGGCCTGTAACTCCATTAGTTGATAATATTGGACCTCTACTAGGGGTCCTCCGATGATGTCTGAATTAAAATGTAAGATAAATACAACCGAGGTGAATGTGAATTCCCGTCTATTTGGGATATATTTTAACCGCCTGGCAACCCATTAATCAACACCGCGATGTGCGGTGTTGCCAATTACAGCAAACAGAAATTCCATACCGACGCTCGCTATCTTTTTCGTTACGTCAAACAATATATAATTTTAGTATGGGCTGACAGCGGAAAGAGATCGTGGAAATTCACGCTCGGTAAATGATGCAAGAATGTGTGCTCGGTTACGTAGTGAGAGTGTAGTACGCCGAGATATGTGTGATTGAGTTTTCCAAAATGTAGGTTGGCAGTAATAATCTTCAAAATAACGGACGTCTCACGTGTAGCGTAGCCTTAGTACGGAGTATTTTCCTCCGTACTGGCAATGTGTCTCTGACACTTCGGTAAACGGCATTTCGACAGTCCGCTATTAAAATTCACTACGTGACACTCTCATACAAACCGAATTGTTCCGTGAGCCGAAATATAGGCACGGTAGCGTTACTTTCTTCTTTTTAAATACGAATTTCACGCGAGAGAAGCCTCGGGCAAAAGCTAGTATAAATAGATTTATATATATATATATATGTAATTTATACATAAATATAATGTGCACGTACCTCATAGCATTTATTTTATGTATGTATAATAACATTTATATGTTTTTCTCCATTTATTAGTTTTATTCTTCACACTATTCTTTCACTGCATTGTCTGCCCTATGCGCTTCTTCACATTCCAAAGGTTAGTTTGTAAAGAATGCTACATTGCATTAAACTCACCTTTTGTGTGATATTTATTAGCGGCACGTGTCACATCTAGTTCTTAAAATCATTGACTCGTATATACTTTCTGCGCTCGAGTGTTTTCAACAATACGCGTCACAGAAGCTTTTTTCCTTTTCCATTCAGCGTTTGTGTGGCTAGCTAGGCGGCTGGTTGAATGAATGCTTTCCGCAAATCATATTCTCGTTGGTTGCACGCGGTAATTTGCATCTCCGGATAACTGCTAGTGTGGTTGGAGGAAATTATTTGATTAGCAATTTTGGAATTAAATTAGTCAAATCAATTTTTAACCGGAACTCGACATGGCTTCTTTCATCGTATGCTAAGCCCGTGACGTCAGACTGTCAAACACACCTTGGCGAACTAGGTGCCATGGCAGCGCTTTCCCGTTTGGTAGCGCCTTAGTAACTTACTTTCGAAAGGTTTATCGTCTTTCTGAAGGCAGCTCGGCCTTCGGCCTCGCCCTTAGTTACTTACTTTCTTCGAGAAGGTTTATCATTTACCTGATTGCAAATCGGCCTTCGACCTCGCCCTTAGTTAGTTACTTTCATCGAAAAGAATATCGTTTACGTAAACGCAGCTCCGCCTTCGGCCTCGCCTTTAGTTACTTTCTTCTATAAGTTTTACCGTTTACATGAACCCAGCTCGGCCTTCGGCCTCACCCTTAATTACTTATGTACTTTCTTCTTTTGAAATACGGATTTCACGCGAGAGAAGACGCGGGCAACAGCTAGTGAACAATAAAGTATATTATGTATTATTATATAAATATATTATGATTGTATTTCCATACAATCTATGTTTAGTTTGTTTGTAGAGACAATTTTGCAGACTGCTTCAGTATCATCATATGAAAACACCCAGAGCTCACCCCTTGTAATCTCCTGGTTTATAATAACAACTGGGTACTGCAACAAGTGTAGCCCGGTGCACTTTCACATAAATTAACTTCCAAGCAAATTGAAACTATCTGAACCCCTTTATTAGGGGATGGGCATTTATCATGCGGCGTCGCTAATCCCTAAACAGATAAGCGAGGCATTAAAGTAGAAGAAGATTAAATAATAACAATTCATCGCGACCGCACCGCGGTCTGGAGGCTTGTCAATACCATAGCCAGCCGCAAAGCGACATTTATGACTGGTCGGGATATTATTCCCACCACTGTGCTACAGTGCGCGCGCGGCGGTTTTGCTAAAACATTGTCCTGGCGCACTCTGTTGCACTCTGACGTTTGGTCGGACAATATTTTTTTTTAGCTGGTGCGACTAAAGGGAAACGCTGACATGGCAACTAGTGTACCATGATGTGATGGGCCGACATCAGTGGTGTTGGAGGAGATGTAGCCAACCATTTTAAAATTTAAGCGTTAAGTTGTACCTTTTGCAAATTTTTAAAAGGCAACAAGCATAACAACAAATAATAAAAAATAAGAAAAAGTTAAAAATTCACGGGCGTTCCCATAGAAGAAACTATTAAGTGTATGTGCGCCATCTACCGGAAAGAGTATGAAGCATTTTAACTAATACATGGATGGCGTGAGTGGCGCTGACCATGACAGCGATACGGAACCCTCGGTGTGCGAGTTTGACTCGCACTTGTTTTTATTTTTTTGTTGTTGAAGCAGAGTGGGTGGTGTTCACACTCTAAATTTGAAGTTGACTTTCTTATCAACAGCGCGGGAATGCCACAAGTGTTCTGTAGCCGGTTCCAAAATCGATACTTAATAAATTAAGTGTATGATCAAATAAATAGGACTAGTAAGTAATGTATTCTTTATATATCTAAGTACGTACGAGCATTTTAGTCGCTACTCATAGATTTCATTAGGTAGATAGATAGAAAATACTTATTGCCCCAAGAAATGTTTAACAGTAAAATTATCACACAAAATTGTGTTTCTGCTGGTCAATATAATAGCGTGATTCAATCAATAGGCACATGTCAGGTCGGCATGGCAATCGCAACCCCCGCATATGACCGAATGACCGTGGGCGTCGTTAGACATCTTATGAGTGGCTCGGCGCTACATGTCGAGCTTTCAATAAAAAAAAACCGGCCAAGTGCGTGTCGAACTCGCGCACCGAGAGTTCCGTATCGCCATGTCATGGTCAGCGCCACTCACGCCATCTATGTATTAGTTAAAATGTTTCATACTCTTTTCGGTAGTTGGCGCGCATACACTTTTTAGTTTCTTGTATGGGGACTAGTTTTTTTACTTTTTCTTATTTTTATTATTTGTTGTTATATCGGCCATAATACATACATCAGAACATATTCTATGAAAATGTCTACGGGCTACCTATTACGCTTCAAGAGAAACAGCCCTCGGACAGACAGACAGACAGACGGCGTAGGCTTAGTAATAGGGTCCCGTACAACGGATGCCCAGCGAGCAATGGCGCGAGCCATGCTGGGAATAACGCTACGTGATATGGTGCGTAACGAGGCAATCCGCCGACGCACCAAAGTAGTCGATATTGGATACCGGGTGGCTAAGCTCAAGTGGCAATGGGCTGGGCACGTCAGCCGAAGAGACGACGACCGTTGGAGTAACCGTGTCCTACATTGGCGGCCGTGGACGGGAAAACGGAGTGTGGGAAGACCGCCCGCCAGGTGGGACGACGGCATCAAGTACGTCGGCGGAAAGCAGTGGTTCCGTACCGCTGAAGGCCGGGAGGACTGGAGGAAAATTGGAGAGGCGTATGTCCAGCAGTGGACGCTTACACGCTGACTGACTGACGACGCATGCGGAACCCTAAAAAAACTACTAAGATCTCTAGAGCGCCTACAAAATCATGGCGGATAT
Organism: Nematopogon swammerdamellus; assembly: GCA_946902875.1. Classification (NCBI taxonomy): domain Eukaryota; kingdom Metazoa; phylum Arthropoda; class Insecta; order Lepidoptera; family Adelidae; genus Nematopogon; species Nematopogon swammerdamellus. The sequence continues at coordinate 1,418,750 of OX336338.1, read as the reverse complement.
CATGTCGCTCCCTCCGCTCCAGCATCAGGTGCACCATCTAAAAATAAGTCAAACGCTGACGAACGCGAGCGAGACGCGCGATAACTTTGCCTCGAGGATCGCGCGGGCGGGAGGGAGAGGGCGAACGGAGGAAAGATTTAAAGCTGCCCGGCGGAATATAACCGAATCCGGCTTATGTACGGCTTGGTATTTGCGAACGCTTGCGGCTCTAACTAAAGTATAGTAGCGCTCAATGGATTTGTCCGGTACCTACATTTAGGGGAAACCGCTTGGCTTTTGTTGAGGAAGAATATCTATAAGTATCCTAATGGCGATGTATGAACGGTGCATATTTCGTTACTGTCTGCTGGTGTACACATGATATTTTTAGGGTTCCGTATCCGTCGTACGGGACCCTATTACTAAGCCTACGCCGTCTGTCTGTCTTTCCCTCCGTCCGTCTGTCCGAAGGCTGTATCTCTTGAACCGAAATAGGTAGCGCACGTTGAAATTTTCACAGAATATGTGTTATTATGGCCGATATAACAAAAAATAATAAAAATAAGAAAAAGTAAATAATTCGCGGGGGTCTCCATAGAAGAAACTAAAATAGCGTATGCGCGCCATCTACCGAAAAGACTATGAAGCATTTTAACTAATCATGAATTTGAACTAATATGAAGCATTTCATGAACACGCCATAGATGGCGCGAGTGGCGCTGACCATGACATGGCGATACAGAACCCTTGGTGCGCGAGTTCGACTCACACTTGGCCGGTTTTTATGTGTAAAAATGTACCTATACGCGGGGTAGAGTTAATTGTAATTTCGCATAAGGCTGTAACGCGCGAGGCACACAATGATAAAAAACATTGCACCGACTTAAAAAAACAAGTAGAACTTAAAATTGTTAAATAATATGTAACACACAGTAGCGATAGTTTAATGCGTATTTGCGTTTAAATTGGATTTGCTATTAAACCAAGTTTACAGCGGGCGAAGCCGCGGGCAAAAGCTAGTCTATACATATATTGTGTGTATATGCATGCGAGAAGGCAATGGCTACGCAACCCTCAATGTGTGTGTTCGCACAACGTTCGATTTATGAATTTGATGTTTTGAATATTATTGTTTATGGAGATATTATTAAACATTCGCGAGTGTTTTCCAATAATTACGTACTTCAAATCTTATCTTTCTTGAAAGACCTTGAGGCACGTACCCACAACCGGCGTAAAGGACCTCTCGAAGGTCCCTGGAATAAAACGAGTCCTTTCATTGTACGGATCTTGAAAGCAATTCTTGGGAAAATTAATATGGAAGTAATTTCCAAAAGATCGTTCTTCAGTTATGCCGCAAAGTAATTACATCGCTTCAAATTCTACCAAACTAATAATAGTAAGTACCTACATGAAATGGCACCTACCTCACTAAACGTCGTCTCCCGAGGAATAGTGTTATTGGCTGTTTTTGATTGTCAGACGAACTCTTGGCACAGATAGATAATACTTTCCTTTGTATAGAGCACGAAATACCGCGCGCCGCGCCCCCTCCTAGAGACGCCCTAAGCGATTGAAACCCAATAACTGGACGCAGTGCTACTAGCGCTTCGTATGTGTGTGTGTGTGTGTGTTAGTATCGACACTACACACAAAGAGGAGCAAGTTAGGCACACGCACAAAACAAATGCACACGAACAACACACATATGTAAGTCATAGGCCACGCCCACAGGCTTCAACTGCGTTGTAGGGAAATCGCGCTCAGGGCGTCTCTAGGAGGCGCGGCGCGCTGTATTTCGTGCTCTGTGATAGACGAGGTGATAGATAAATACACTTATCAATTCACTCACGACAAACATATGCTATTACATTACTTATACACATACATACATTACAAAAAAAATACAGCGTAAAATTTTTAGGGTTCCGTATCCGATACGGGACCCTATTACTAAGCCTACGCCGTCTGTCTGTCCGTCTGTCTGCCCGAGGGCTAATCTCTTGAACCGCAATAGGTAGCTCGTTGAAATTTTCACAGAATATGTGGTACAAGCTGTGCCCGCCGCTCCGCCCGCTCTCATATTTCACTTCACTGCTAACCTCATAAGCCATTTAGCGTGATAGTAAGTAGCCTATAGTTGATGGGAAGAATCAAGCTATCCGTAGAATTTTGTTTTATTAAAATCGGTTTAGTCGTTCTCGAGTTATAAGCGGACAGACAGACACTCAGACAGACAGAAAGCAGACGTTGGATTTTATTATAGGTAAGGATTATAACAGCAAATAATAAAAATAAGAAAAAGTAAAAAATTCACGGGGTCTCCATACAAGAAACTAGAAAGTGTATGCGCGTCATCTACCGAAAACAGTATGAAGCAGCGCAGACCATGACATGACGATACGGAACCCTCGATGCGCGAGTTCGACTCGCACTTGACCGGTTATTTGCTTTCTTTGTTCTTCCAATTTGTTGTTATAATGTTGTTCTTTCGTTATCGTTTGATATTGGTTACGCGTATGTATATAATATTATGTTCTCGTTGTTAAATTATGATTTTTTTTATTGTTAGTTACTTAGATAGTCAAATATGTGTAGGTAGGCTTAAAATCAGAAACAATGTTATATAACCCGTGGTTACAGCACAGCACTGTAAAATCTGGCGCCTACATCCTTTTTCATTCATTCTAAGTTACCTACATACATACATACATAGCGTCACGCCTGTTTCCCGGTGGGGTAGGCAGAGACAACGGATCTCCACGTGCCACGATCCTGACACACCTCTGCCGCCTCTTCCACTCCCATAATGTTCTTCATGCATGCTCGTCGGTTACGGGTACTAAGCACTTGCCCCTTTTTGAGCACATGCCCGATCTGGTCCAGGTACGTGCGTCTAAGTTACCTATCATAGTTAAATGGTTTTGTAACATTATATAATGAATGTGTGAAACAAATGATTTATTTATTTATTTATTTGTTAATTTATAATTTAATAGGTGTGTATGGTACATTATTATTATGTGTGAAATAGATTGTAGCTGTTCTATTTATTTGAGGCGCGTATGGCTCCCTGCACTTAGTTCCACCCCCGGTTCCACCTCTGTCAGCCACAGAGGTAAAGTGTATAGAGATTAAATCTGAACAGAGAAAATGGCGTTATACCTTTTGTCGCGCCGCTAGGGTGTGGAACTGTCTTCCGGCGAGTGTATTTCCCGAATCCTTTAACCTGGGTGTATTCAAACGTCGTATTAACAAGCTAGACAACCTAGCAACAGTCCGCAAATCTGCTGGCATGGCAACTAACTAAGCGTGGTTTCGCGAGGAGAGGTGATTTTGGCTCTGCCGACTGCACCATTGATCTCTCGGCACGCTTATTGAAAGCTCGACATGTAGCGCCGAGATACCTACATATAAGGTGTCTAACGACTCCCATGGACATTCGGACGTAAATAGAAATTCAAATGAAGAAAATATACAGAAGAACAGTAATAAAATAATACACAGAAACAAAAGAACAATAGAGTGCAAAGGCGGGCATATCACTATAAGTGATTTCTTCCAGCCAACCTTTGGGTGATGAGAGTAAGTGAAGAAGAATGAAGGCAAGGTTAGTGCAGACATTAAGTTCAAGGTACATTAATTTTAATGTTCCAGCTAAAACGGTTTTAAATTCGAGTTTGTACCCCTTATAATTATAATGACTGATTAATTTTAATTTGCTCACTCGGTAGGTCTCAGTAGGGTAGGTAGGCCCAACAGCACCGCCCTCCGCGCTGCCTTCCCGCCCCGGTACGTAACGCTATATTGTGGCGAGTAAACCTCAATAATGAGAGATCATTAGAGTAAGGATCGTCGTACGCGATTGACTCGGTCAGTCTCGGTAGCCCAGTGGTGCCGTCGGTCGACTGTTGTTAAGCAACGCTGAGCGCGTTCAGTACTTGGATGGGTGACGGCTCGACCGTTGGAGGCTGACCGTGGTTCGGATTCCAAGTTAAACTGTAGCTCCCTCCCTTCCCTAATTACCTTACCAGGTGGTAGGGTTTATCCCGGACGGGTTGATACCACCGCACTGAGCGAAACGTCGGTCGCAACGGCTATGTAAATAGTTCGCGTTTTCCGTCCAGTTCAGTGTAGCCGACATGAAATGAAGGGAAGCTGACACGGCGGCACCTAGTTCACCCCGGTGTTATGGGCTGACATCACGGATGTTGTACATAGGTGACGTAGGTAGCCAACCGTGTCAGTTTCCATAAAAAGAAAAAAAAATTTCTACGTCGTCGGCTGAATCGAAGGTGGTGGCGGAAAGTAACGCTGTTGTAGTCACAGGCGCTGGAGGTACGGTGCTCGGCAAATTGAATTGTTTATTATGCATGGGGCCCGGCTGGCGACATCGGCGGCCCCGGCTCACTTTTCCTCCCAAACAAGAAGGGGGAAACTCATTAAAATGTTACACTTTTGGACTCTGTCGGGTGGTCTGGAATTCGAGCTCCATAGACATAGAACCTTAATGTCAGGAATAAAAATGAAAACAAATTTAATGTATCTGGTATACCTCCCTTTATTTCATATTATAGTATGAAGGGTATAAGTAGCTCCACGAGTGAGAAAAAAAAATTTTTGTTTTTTTTTGTATGGAAGAAAACACTTAAAGTAATATTTTTTTTAACTGAATGAAACTGAAGGGCTGTTGCTCACATCTTCTATTGCACCTTACACAGCGATCAAGATGACATACAATTCCTTCACCTTTGGGTGCCTATTTGCGCGTGGCAAACGTTTGAAATTTGGAATTTTCGACAAATTATTTTTCAAACCTTAGTCGCAATTTAATGAAGTTGCCTATCGCTTTGAATATGAAATACTTTTCTCATGTTATTATTGTACTGAGTAGTACTGACAGTACAGTAATTAACCATATTTTACAGTAAACACAGCGTAGGACTGCTCAAATAATAAGAATAACATACAACACACACAAGCGAGCGACAACTAATTAACGAGTTAGCGAAAACCGGTTTTTCCACTCGCAGCGCGTACTAATCCCTAACACACAACCAGTCCCATGCCTTCTTAGTTTCAGCGAAATTATTTCAGTAGCTTTTAGTACTTGTGCGCGCTAACAACTATACTTATTACGTTCTATTTGTTTTCGTGCTATGATGGAAGGTTTTGGTACCAATTTGGACATTTTCGTGTTTGTGGCAAACAATAGTTGTTTCTCACAGCCCAGTGCGTTGTTTGAAGTTTTTAGGAGTGCCCTTGATCTGTCAGAAAGTGAAAAGAAAGAACTGAAACAATTCTGTCAGACTTATGTGTGTTCGTTGAGGAACAAATGGATCTCGTGTAATCGCACGAGACATGCATTCACGAAGAAGTACAAGACGTGGCTGCAAGAAAACATAAAATGGCCTGAGTTCATGAGGGAAAAGATGACACCTTCTTTAGTGTCAGTAGAGCGGCAACCATATTCCAGTGACTTCGGTGTAAATGAGGGTGCATCAACGTCCTCAAAACCAGAGACGTGCACTGTTGGAATATCACCAAGAGTTGTGAGTGAAAGGAAACCGTTCTCGGAACTAAGCCCTAAACAGAAGAGAAGGAGAGTGGAAGAGCTCCTAACGCATAGCACTGAAAGCCTCGCTCATGCAACTGTTTTGAGTGTGAACAACAAGGATGTGGCAGAAATAATAAAATTGGTCACAGAGCATCCCCAAGAGGCTACAAAGATAAAACAATTGTTGAAGCCCAAGAAAGCTGTGCCCGTATATTCCGTTGATAAAGCTTTAGGTATTTTGACGTCGTTGAAGCTTTCGAAGTGGCAGTATACAACATTAAGAGCTTGTGCAAAACAAGAAGGATTACAACTCTATCCTTCGTATACTGCCATCTTAGAGGCAAAGAAGGAGTGTTACCCACCAAAAGATACAATAGAAATCACGGAAAGATCGGTAAGAGTAAAGCTTCAAGCAATTTTGGACAAAACTGTTGCTAGGCTAGGAAAATTTCTACGTTTGGGATGTTCGCTGGATGGCAAAGAACTAAAATTATTATCCAAGTGGGACTTTGATGGTGCTTCAGGGCAAAGTTTGTACAAGCAAAGTATGGCGGACAAAGATGATTCCAGTATTTTTATGTGCTCCTTTGTGCCTCTGCGTCTCTGAGTCAAAATACCTAAAGCTTTATCAACGGAATATACGGGCACAGCTTTCTTGGGCTTCAACAATTGTTTTATCTTTGTAGCCTCTTCGGGATGCTTTGTGACCAATTTTATTATTTCTGCCACATCCTTGATGTTCACACTTAAAACAGTTGCATGAGCGAGGCTTTCAGTGCTATGCGTTAGGAGCTCTTCCACTCTCCTTCTCTTCTGTTTAGGGCTTAGTTCCGAGAACGGTTTCCTTTCACTCACAACTCTTGGTGATATTCCAACAGTGCACGTCTCTGGTTTTGACGACATTGATGCACCCTCATTTACACCGAAGTCACTGGAATATGGTTGCCGCTCTACTGACACTAAAGAAGGTGTCATCTTTTCCCTCATGAATTCAGGCCATTTTATGTTTTCTTGCAGCCACGTCTCGTACTTCTTCGTGAATGCATGTCTCGTGCGATTACACGAGATCCATTTGTTCCTCAACACCGAAAAAACCGGTTTTCGCTAACTCGTTAATTAGTTGTCGCTCGATTGTGTGTGTTGTATGTTATTCTTATTATTTTAACAGTCCTACGCTGTGTTTACTGTAAAATATGGTTAATTACTGTACTGTCAGTACTACTCAGTACAATAACAACATGAGAAAAGTATTTTCATATTCAAAGCGATAGGCAACTTCATTAAATTACGACTAAGGTTTGAAAAATAATTTATCGAAAATTCCAAATTTCAAACGTTTGCTACGCGCAAATAGGCACCCAAAGGTGAAGGATTTATATGTCATCTTGATCGCTGTGTAAGGTGCAATAGAAGATGTGAGCAACAGCCCTTCAGTTTCATTCAGTTAAAAAAAATAATACTTTAAGTGTTTTCTTCCATACAAAAAAAAACAAAACTTTTTTTTTCTCACTCGTGGAGCTACTTATACCCTTCATACTATAATATGAAATAAAGGGAGGTATACCAGATACATTAAATTTGTTTTCATTTTTATTCCTGACATTAAGGTTCTATGTCTATGGAGCTCGATTTCCAGACCACTGTGCGGCGGCGGCGCTCGCCGCTCTGATAGTAGGGAAAATAGCAAATTAAATCATTTATAATATGTATAAGCAGGTATAGGTCGTTCGTTCTAACCTGAGGCGTACAAATACATACACGCATGACGGTGAGCATAAAATTCTGAGAGTGTGGTAGTGCTCTGGCCATGTGTAGGTGCATGTTATAAGCATTAGTATTGGAGAAATGCATTTGTGTGCGTACGTGTGTTCGCCTCAGGTTAGGCCGTCCATGCTATATAGCTTCTTTGCATAAAGTCTATTACTTCCGCTCATAAAACTATTACACAGTCACTTGAAGCGTATGACCGCGGATCGGCGACTTAGAACATAGATCCCGTTGATCCGAAGCTTTTTTTTTTATTGACTGCGCGACATATGGCGCCGAGCCACCCATTAGGTGTCTAACGACGCCCATGGACATTCGGTCGTATGCGGGGGTTGCGAATGCCATGCCGGCCTGATAGGTGGCCATTCACGCCCCCCTTTTGACGGACCCGAGACTGTACTTGGGGGTGAAATATATGGGCAGGGAGAGCGTTCCAGAATTTACCGGTTCTGTGGAGGAAGGATCTGCAGAATCGATTGGTACGCATCCGCAGTAAGTCCAGCGTGTAGGGATGCAATCCCTTCCCAGTGCGAAGGTGGAAAGGGGAGGCCGGGATCGCATTAAACAGCTCCTCCGAGCACTCCCCATGGAATAAGCGATAGAACACACTTACTAATTTTTACCGAACGTGATTACTAAAATATGTATTTACTAGCTTTTGCCCACGGCTTCGCTCGCGTGGAATGCCCGAACCACCGAAGCATTCCTTTCTCAATCCTTGTCACTATATCTTCTTTCAAACCACAGCGCTCTCGCACTTCACTACATATTTCTCAATCTATGTTTTATTGTAAAACAAACATTATGACTAAGTAATCTTGTGTTAGTGTGTTCTTTATGACTAATATATATCTCTCAGTATAATTATCTGATTCTGAATCAATCTTAAATGAAATGAAGGGAAGCACTGACATGGCACCTAGTTCACCCGGTGTAATGGGCTGACATCGCGGATGTTGTGGGTGATGTAGTCAACCGTGTCTGGAATGGGCGGGATAAACCCTACCACCTAGTAAGGTAAGAAGAGAAGGGACCTACTGCAGTTTTATGTGGAATCCGAACCACGGTCAGCATCCAACGGTCAAGCGGCCACCCATCCAAGTATTGACCGCGCTCGAGTATGCTTATGATCACGACGACAGTCAGACGAGGCTGACGTATGCACGTAAGCGTTTTAATCAGAAAAAACTCATTGGTACACACCGCCGGTTGGATTCGAACCTCGGACCTCTCGCAAAAGAAGCTGAGGCCGAGACCACTCGGCCATCCACCGCTTTCAATACAATACAATTGATTTTCTTAAATAATATTTCGGTCACGATCATATCAAGCTGTGTATACATTCTAACTTTCCCGCAAACGTTCAAAGTTAAAAAAAAACGGCCAAGGGCGAGTCGAACTCGCGCACCGAGGGTTACGTATCGCCATTTCATGGTTAGCGCCACTCACGCCATCTATGGCGTGTAATGAAATGCTTCATGTTAGTTAAATTCATGATTAGTTAAAATCCTTCACGGTCTATTCGGTAGATGGCGTGCGCGCATACACTTTTTGGTTTCTTCTATGGGAACCCCGGCGAATTTTTTACTTTTTTTTTATTTTTTATTTTCATTATTTGTTGTTATATCGGCCATATTAACACATATTCTGTGAAAATATCAACAGGCTTCATTTACATAAAGATGCAAAGGCGGACTTATCCCTAACAGAGATTTCTTACCGACAACCTTTGAGAATATACAGGCCAAAATGAACAACCAAGAAATGTACAAGCTCAGATTGAACGAAGGCGGGAAAGGAAAATACTCTCGGAGGGGTGAGTGGGGGGTGAGGGTAGGTGGGAGACGACAACGGGCTGAGGGCCAGACAATAAGGCCACACTGACATTTGCCACTAAGTCTGCAAACGACGACAATAAAAGTTAGCGCATTGGCAAATAATGAACATTTAATACGATATAAGTAGGTGTGACCTTTGCTTCGCCTCGTAGACTGAAAGCCTGTCGCCGGCTTAGTGTAGCACCACACTAGGCATATTGTATTGTATTGTGCTGTATTGTATTGTATTGTATTGTATTGTATTGTATTGTATTGTATTGTATTGTATTGTATTGTATTGTATTGTATTGTATTGTATTGTATTGTATTGTATTGTATTGTATTGTATTGTATTGTATTGTATTGTATTGTATTGTATTGTATTGTATTGTATTGTATTGTATTGTATTGTATTGTATTGTATTGTATTGTATTGCATTGCATTGCATTGCATTGCATTGCATTGCATTGCATTGCATTGCATTGCATTGCATTGCATTGCATTGCATTGCATTGAATTGAATTGAATTGCATTGCATTGCATTGCATTGCATTGCATTGCATTGCATTGCATTGCATTGCATTGCATTGCATTGCATTGCATTGCATTGCATTGCATTGCATTGCATTGCATTGCATCGCATTGTATTGTATTGTATTGTATTGTATTATTTATTGATCTGATAATTCATAATGGCAGTTAGACGGCACTCGGACTTGTCACATATCGGGTTCGATTACACCCACGGAGAAGAACCGACAAGAAACTTCGCAGGGTATTTTTTTGGGTTCCGTATCCATCATACGGGACCCTATTACTAAGCCTACGCCGTCTGTCTGTCTGTCTGTTCGTCTGTCCGAGGGTTGTATCTCTTGAACCGTAATAGGTACCTCGTTGAAATTTTCACACAATAGGTGTTATTATTATGGCACATCTATTACTAAGTTATAATTATGTTAACTTAATGTCCCCGATGTATTTATTTCTCAATTCACATACCTATTTGACATTGTTCACAAACAATTTATACAGTGTGTTTCAGGATAGGCTTGAGAAACTTCAGGAATAGAAAGTACTCATTATTACAAGAAAAAAATCCTTATCACTCAAATCGAAATTCCGTACTTTTCGTTTCATACAAAAATTTAAAATGGTAATAAAAACTCGATGGACAGTGAGCACGGAGAGATTTGTCTAGGTCTAGGGAGTGCAATGACCTAGTCCAGTCCCCTTTTTCTTTTGATGTCATTCAAAAAGGGTTTGGAATTTACCTACATGCAGGTAAATTCTACTATTTAAGCATGTAAATTAGTCATTTTATTTTTATTTAATATAGGCGGACGTTAACTGTCCATCAAATCTCGATGAAACGATTTTCACTAAAAAGTAATATAAAATGACCGAATCTGGAAAAAAGTTTCAGAGCTTTTCCTCTTCAAATATGAAACCCTTTCGAACCCTGAAGTTACGAAACCCTATCCTGAAACACCCTGTATGACAAGTAGGTATATCTATTAGGTGAGCCGAATAGAGCAGGACTATATGTAATGTAGGAAGAGCACGAGGGCCCAGAATACGAGGGTCTATCTGCCAAGAACGTCAATGGGATCCGGCTTCACCACGGCGACGCGACGAATTGCTTATTTCGTGTATCAGATTTAGAATACAAGTCGGTAACGTAGCTGGTTTCAACATGAATGAGGTGACAGTAAATCTAGGTAATACACTGATTAAATATTTAGTTCTTCTACGTTTTAGTCCAAAATAAACCTTAAAACATTCCTCAGACACAACCACAGAATATAATAAACGTGTTAGAAGTAGCGCGGTGACTTATTATTAGTATGAAGAACCATACAAAATAGACATACCTAAACGATTTGTGAGTTGTGTAGTTCCATGTTACGTGTAAAAATTTACCACATTTATATAAATTCTTTGTCCGGCTATCGTTTTTGCACTGTAAATAGCACAATATGGCATTTACATATTTTTAGAGTTCCGTACGGGACCCTAAAAATACATAAATACTAAGCCTACGCCGTCTGTCCGTCCGTCGGTCCTACCTTTAAATGAATGTATCGTTTGAACTGTAATAAATAGCCCGTTGAAATTTTCACAAAATATGTGATATTGTGCGCATATCCTGAAAAGTAAAAAAAAAAATATAACGAAAAAACTATTAAAAACTTCTCCATACAACAAAGTTTTTTTTTCAGTTTTTTTTCCTCTATCGTAAAAACGGTAATACCTACAAGCGTCAAGCTTTTTGTGATTATAGTTCAAACTCTGAAGTAAAACATCAAATAGTTCACAACAACATGGCTCGCGCTAAGGATCTCTAACTGAATGAAAGAAAACACAATTTAACTCTCGGTGCGCGAGTCCGAATCGCACTTGGCCGATTTTTTTAGCTTAACGGTTTCCTCAACAGCAACGACAGGCGCCAGGGTGGAGACCAAGTGCGCGGAGCTACGCTCACTTGTGACACGAACAAGCCATCGCGCTAACTCTACTAGTTGTTTAATGTTCTGTGGTTCCAACAATTAACGAGTGTTTCATTTCAGCTCGGCGGAATTTTATTTAAGGCGTGCCGGTCTGACTGGGCACATAAATACGTTAACAGATCATTGATTTGTCAGTAGGAGAAGGGGAGCAGACCGGCCCACCCGTGCCGTGCCGCTAAATACACGAGCTCCTTAACGTCTTTACAGCGCTTCTCTTGTTTTGTCCTCAGCCGTGCTGCTCTCGTGTTACATGTGGAAATTAGGGGGATTTTTTAGCAACTGAACTTAATTAGATCTAAGAGGAGTTGAAGTAAAATTTTGAAGTTGAAGTGAAAGTTAAAATTGAAGTTAAAAAAAATTCTCTCATTTAATTTTCCGCACTACCCATCTACCCTACTCACAATCCCAGGTGTGACTGGCAGATAATGCCCTTAGGCTTTAAGTCCGCCTTTTGTCACTTTTTGTGCAATGAAGTATATTTTCATTTCATTTTCTTTGCGCACGTTATGAAATAAATTGAACTTCTATAAGCGCGATATGAAGTTTGTGAATAAACTCAGAAAAAACGTCAAGTCACCGTCTTCGTCACGCCTTCGGCCCTCGCCCATAGTTACTTTATTCAAGAAGGCCTATCGTCTTCCTGAAGGCAGATTGGCCTTCGGCCTTCGCCCTTAGTTACTTACTTTCGTCAAGAAGGTTATCTTCTTCCTGAACGCAGTTCGTCCTTCCGCCTCACCCTTAGTTACACTTACTTTCTTCGAGAAGGGTTATCCATTTACTGAACGCAGCTCGGCCTTCAGCCTCGCCCATAGTTACTTACTATCATCGAGAGGGTTTATCGTCTTCCAGAATACAGCTGGGCCTTCGGCCTCGCCCCTAGTTACTTTCTTTCTTCAAGCAGGTTTATTTTCTTCCTGAACTTACTTTATGTATGAACTTCGTTATGTACTTACTTTTTAAGTTCTTTTGAAATTCGAATTTCACGCGAGCGAAGTCGCGGGCAAAAGCTATTACTTATATATATATATATATTATATTTAACATACAAATAAAATACATTCTAAAAATTATTTATGCAGAAGATACCTAGGTACTCTGACTGATTATGTTGCATGCGTATACACAATTTCTCTGGTAGGTATCATGCGACTTAGCTTAATCCCATCCTACGTCTCGTAGTATAAATGGTATTTAGCTTCGCAGGTGGGGCTTGGTTATTAGGCTGGGTTCACACTGCACCTTATTATTAATGCTAGTAGGTGTCCAGATCGCAAAATAATACTCTCCAGCGTAGGTAGAGTTCATAAATTTGTAGAGAATAAAAGTTTTATTTTTTCGCTGAGTCTGTGGCTCCAAACCCAGTTATACTAAAATAATAAAAAAAATTAATAATCACAATATTTTATAATTTATCCTACTGCATTCACTTTCGACGCCACTGCTCAGCTATAGAGACTTCACCAGAGGTGCGTCACCTTTTACGGCATGCACGGGAAGAGATCCACGGTAGCTCAGTGGTGCGGTCGGTCGACTGTTGTTCAGCAAACCTGAGCGCGGTCAGTACTTGGATGGGTAACCGCTCGACCGTTGGAGGCTGACCTTGGTTCGGATTCCACGTATAAACTGTAGGTCCCTTCCCTTTTTACCTTACTTGGTGGTAGGGTTTATCCCGCCCGGGTTGGTATATCTACCACCGGATCAGCATTGTAAAATTAACAGTACTTGGATCGGTGACCGCTGACCGTTGGAGGCTGACCGAGGTTCGGATTCCTCGTAAAACTGTAGGTCCCTTCCCTCCTAATCTTACTTGGTGGTAGGGTTTAAACCGCCCGGGTTGTTACCACCGCACTGAATGAAACGTCGGTCTAAACGGCTATGTAAATAGTTTGTGTTTTCCGGCCAGTTCAGTGTAGCCGGCACGATCAAAGGGGGAAGCACTGACATGGCACCTAGCTCACCCGGTGTTATTGGCTGACATCACGGACGTTGTAGGTGATGTAGCCAACCGTGTCAGTTTCCATAAAAAAAAACATTCGGAAAGATTAAAACATCCAAGTGTGAATGGATCTTACTTACCAACCTAATCCGTGTTCCTTTTTGAAGAATGCGCAAGCCGTATTGAAGAGGCAGCAGCGGCCGTTATTGGAACTATGGTAGTATAACTACAAGTCAAAGAAATAAAATGTATAGAAGTGATATCGACTCGAACATTTGAAGTCATACACACGTCATATGAATTGTGTGCACAAAAACTATATTTTAAACGGCCAAGTGCGAGTCGGACTCGCGCACCGAGGTTTCCGTACCACTACGTAATTTGTCGGTATTTATTACTGGTGACAGGCGAACGTACGGATGGACTGAATGTTGGTAATATAAATAGGCAGAGTGATAAGATTTATAAGTATTCAAGGACGTTGCTCTGATGAATTGCCTTTCCTCATCCCTCCAGCCCCCATCCGTATCCGCCACACCCTCCGGACTCGCTCGGAACATCCATATGTTTTTGACACCCAACTACTAAGAACACATCGTTTTTCGAAATCGTTCCTGTGTCGAACAGCGAAAATATGGAACGGTCTTCCGGTGAGTGTGTTCCCCACCACCTATAACCTGGGAATCTTCAAAAGGCGTGTCAATAAATTAGAAGACAACCTCTTTGTCCGCCTCATAGCCGGCATGGCGCCTCTCTGAGCGTGGTTTCGCGAGGAATGGTGTTATTGGCTGTGTCTGATCTTCCGTTGAAGTATTGGGCAAAGACACCCGCGCCGGCTGTCTATAAAAAAAAAGAAGATGATTCTGTAAATAATAATTTTCTTGTGAGCGTTAGTATGGGTTAATTATTTGTAAGTTACTATAGTACTTAGGTATATTCTTTATTCATCATTCGTATACTACGCTTGAATTTGTCCAATTTTGTTTTTACAATCTTGTTTTTACAATCCTTCCTCCAATCTTGTTTTATAAGGTACTAACAAAACATTGTGACTTGCGAAGTTTGTTTGTCAGTTCTTCCTTCGCATTGATTTTAGAACTGGCGGAATTTTCAACGTCTCCAAGCGTATTATGTTACCTACCTACGGATGAAATTATACAATAAACAATAATAAACAGTACAAACAAACATACATCTCTGCCAAAATAATTACCCACCTTTTGGTTTCTCGGCGTAGTCGGATAAAAAAAAAGTTCTTGAAGAAGTTAAATAACGAACGAAGGACAAGTGATTACAACAGGAAGATGCAAATACTTAGATATCACACACGCTGAATCCCGACAATCGGGGTAAGCAGAGTAATCGATGTTGTGCTGCAAGCACTCTGGTAAATTACAGCACAACACCGACCACCACGTTTGTATTCGAACAAGATTCAATCGATCAAGCAGCAAGTAAGGCACGAAGACCCACCTTCTGCATGACTCGGTGAAAGGACCGCGCCAAGGTGAGAGGTGGCGAGCCTATCGCCCTTTAGCACGGCATCTTGTCCTTATCCCTTAGTCGCCTTTTACAACATGCACGGGGAGAGATGCCCCACTGCATCTCTTTTTTTTTTTATGGAAACTGACACGGTTGGCTACATCACCTACAACGTCCGTGATGTCAGCCCATAACACCGGGTGAACTAGGTGCCATGTCAGTGCTTCCCCCTTTGATCGTGCCGGCTACACTGAACTGGTCGGAAAACACAAACTATTTACATAGCCGTTTAGACCGACGTTTCATTCAGTGCGGTGGTACCAATCTCTCCACGTGCAGTACCGTGTGCACTGCATGCAATAGCCCCACTGCATGCAAATACTTATCTACTCAATATTGTACCATAATGCTCATACACATATATATACCTAAGAATTAAGGTTCGTTGAACCCTGTCTGCTTCAAGAAGTGATCCGACGAGTGCGCGCGTGCGTCGTGTCGGCTCTTCACTTTACTATATAACATTTGTAAAAAAAAGTTTAAAAATGTAGAAATTCCATTGTAATATCTTGAATAAAATCTTACCAATTCTTTTTGGACTGGCAATACAGTTTTACTACATCGGTACGGGCGGTTCTTTGACACCTTGCCGCACTCACACTTTGGTGAACTAGGTGCCATGACAGTGCTCCAATTTTCAAAAACACTTAGGTAATTAAACAAAACATAAAATAATAACGTATGAATCAATTGCTTATGGCACAAAAACTATTTTGAAGTTTGTATTTAGTTGAAGTGTCT
The DNA here is from genome assembly GCA_946902875.1 of Nematopogon swammerdamellus. Taxonomy (NCBI): domain Eukaryota; kingdom Metazoa; phylum Arthropoda; class Insecta; order Lepidoptera; family Adelidae; genus Nematopogon; species Nematopogon swammerdamellus. The sequence continues at coordinate 1,402,903 of OX336338.1, read as the reverse complement.
CCCGATACGCACAGCGCGGCGGCGGCGGCGCCGGCGGCGGCGGGCGGCGGCGAGGTGCAACGCGGGAAGCACGGGCAGCGGTGATGCACAAGTAGGTCAGCTACGGAACCCTCGGGATTTACTTACAACGATCGCAGGATACCTTAATATATTTTTATTGGTCAAAGTAACACGTTCACTCGCATGAAATTCGTATTTCAAAAGAAGAAAGTAATTAACTAAGAGGTCGAACTACGTTAATGTAAACAATAAACCTTCTCGAGCATAGTAATTAACAAATATCGAGGCCGAAGGCCGAGCTGCATTTATCGTTTAGCTGAACGCAGCTTCGCCTTCGGCCTCGCTATTAGTTAACTTTCTTGGAGAAGAATATCGTTTGCCTGAACGCAACTCGGCCTTCTGCCTCGCCCTTAGACTTTATTCGAGAGAGTATAACATTTACGGGCACGGAGCTCGGCCTCGCCCTTATTTACTTACTTTATTCGAGAAGGTTTATCGTTTACCTGAACCCTGTGTAAATCGGTTGAGTGGTTTTAGTGTTAATAGCATGAAAGCTAACCGAATGGGAAGATTTTTTCCGACAGCGTTCACTTTCGACCTCACTGATCATCTCATATGAGTAATTGCTTGATGTTATAAAGCCTATATACACTGGCGGAGATATGTCACATTACATTACATAGGCAAATACCGCAAGCGAATAGGTTAAGCCGTTCTTGAGTTATAAGCAAAAATACATATATACATACATAAACACAGACACGCAGACGTTGGATCTTATAATATGTACTGATAGGTATAATCACAGAAATCCTAAGTAATTTGTGGGTATAATAAATATTATAATTGCTTTCGCCTATATTTCTAGGTGCTAACAACGAACAAATAATAAAAAAACCGGCCAAGTGCGACTCGAACTCGCGCACCGAGGGTCATGGTCAGCGCCACTCACGCCATCTATGGCGTGTTATGAAATGCTTCATAGTAGTTAAATGTCGTGATTAGTTAAAATTTCTTCATAATCTATTCGGTAGATGGCGCACGCGTGTACACTTTTTGGTTTCTTCTATGGGAACCCCCGTGATTTTTTTACTTTTTCTTATTTTTATTATTTGTTGTTATATCGGCCATAATATAACACATATTCTGTGAAAATTTTAACGGGCTACCTATTACGGTTCAAGAGATACAGCCCTCGGACAGACAGACGGACGGACGGACAGACAGACAGAGGGCGTAGGCTTAGTAATAGGGTCCCGTACCGGATACGGAACCCTAGAAAAAACCTCGCTAACAGAGTCGGGCGCGTGAGTACGCACGAAGAGTTAGCGTAATATTCCAAATCGCGATAAGACATTGAATAAACAAGTGGAAGGAAAGTCGACAGAGCCGATTCTGGTAAATTAGAGCGTGTAAATAGGGCCCTAGCAGCGCAGTGCGTTTGCTTTTGCTTCGATGTTTGCGTACGTGGTTTGCTTCATTGATGAAATCGTGTCAAGTGTGTATCTAGAGCAGATATCATTGGGGCGCCCGCCAGAAGTAGGTAATATTTTGTATTTACCATTAGGTCAAACGAATATGGTAAAGTGGTGATTTTTCTTATTTCGAATTAAAGGTTTTGTTCAAATTCAAATTCAAAATTATTTATTCAGTATTATATTCCATATTCATACACATGATGTTTCGGTAATATTAAGGTAATATTCCACTGGCCATCAGCCAGCACATTATATTTTAAATATTTTTTGTTATAATTTTATGTTTTAAAATATGTTTTAAGGCGAATGTTTGCAATGTTCATAAAAGTTAAATTATAAATAAAAATAAAAAATAAACTCCTACATCAACAACCCTTAAAAAGTTGAAAACTATTACCGTTTAGTTCCTTAAAGGCTACGGGGGTCAGCTAAGTATGAATAAAATAAAACTCAAAACAGAATAGTTATCTACTAGCCATCCAAATTCAATTCCCAAGAAATTTACTCAGAATTTTTTCCAAAATGGACGCAACCGTCAACGACGTAATGCCCTCACGCACCCCACGTTCGGGTCGCTCAATCGTTGGATTTCGCGTCCCCCGAACCAAAGATACTTTGCTCAAACCGTGCAGTTCTGATTTTTTAACCAGTGTGTTTTCGTTCTGTGGCATTGTAGCTCCCAAACGGATGGACCGATTTTTTTACTTTTCGCTTTTTTATTATTTGTTGACATATCAGCCACAAAAACAAGTATTCTGTGAACATTTCAACCGACGGACGGACGGATGACGGACGTACAGGCAGACAGACAGCGTAGACTTAGTAAATAGGCTTCCGCATAGATACGGAACCCTAAAAACATACCTATTACCTATTTCGCACGACCAGTCAGATTTATCCCCGCCGTCCCAGGTATTTTCGGCGCTGTATACTAAGAAAGTGAAAAAGAAATAATTCTAAAGATAAACATCGAATTACAAAAGTTGTCAATTTCAGGTATAGAATCATTCCCTTTCGGGTACTTACACCTGTATAATACCTTGTTTAAACACTTTTCTGCAAGTCGTGTAATGCCAGTAACAAAGGTTAGTCTTAAAACTCATACATAGGTCACAACCACAACGTAATAACCAGAACCCCAGCTCCGTGAAGTAAGACTATTCCAAAATCTCGCGGAAAGCCAACGGCAGACATCTAAATTGAAAAATATTGCAAATTAATTTGGATTGCAGAAATATGATTTGGTATGCGACGGGGCGTCGTCGTCGCGGCGGTCGGCTAATGCAGGAAATGGGATGAGTATATAAGAGACAGTGAAACAAGGGTAAACAAATCACACTTTCCCTCTAGCGCGCCGCGAAATTGGAATCGATCCAAACTTCCAGCGAAACAAAATAAAACACTGCATCTGCTTTTGAGATTACTTTAAAAATTTGCTGTGCGAGTAATCAGATTCAGAAATGGAGAACTATTTTATAACTTATAATTAAAATAATAACTTAAATTAAACTAAACTTACTACTTATTAAATTAAATTTATAATTACGAGTTTAGTAGGTTTTTAAGTTTCAAGTACACAATGACTTTGTTTGATGTCTCATTTGCAATGAAAACTATTTTAATGGCTGCTTGCACACTACACGATAACGGCACAGTAACGACACGGTAACGGCACGGTAACTTCACAGTAACGTCACGGCGTCGGTAAAGTCACGAGCACGACACTACCGTGACTTGGTCGTGACTCTTGGCATTACCGTGCTCGTTGTGCTGTTATCGCCTAGCTGGTCTACTGCGCAATCAGCAAAAGCCGTAATGATTCTTAAAAACAAGACTGAAGCTACGTTTAACACTTCTTATGAGTCTATTGATTGCTTGCTGCCTTGTGCCCAGAGTTACACCAGAGCCGCGAAGCGAAGTAGGACTTTTGGCGACACCTCGGCTAGATCTGATCTCATCTGTTGTGTACCTGCACCAAAGAGGTTTCTTTTTTTTTTTATGGAAATTGACACGGTTGGTTACATCACTTACAACATCCGTGATGTCAACCCATAGCACCGGGTGAACTAGGTGCCACGTCAGTGCTTCCCTTAATTTTATGTCGGCTACACTTATCTGGACGGAAAACACGAACTATTTACATTACATGGGGTCCATTATAGGGGATATACATTAGATTCTCAAACACCTGACATGACATTATATTAGTAACCTTAGTGACTCAGACAGAACACGCCATTTCTTATTCGAAATTCGAACTTTCAGAAATGTTTTCTCATTTTATTTCAGTTATTTTTATTTCTATCAGCTACTTGGTTTTACTGTTGCAACGAAACATTTGGCGACGACCACTAGCTCGGTTTTGCAGGAATTGAAAAAAATCTCTACTGCTGCACTAATTTTAAAATGTTTGCATCGTGCGTGCGTGCGTGATTTAATTAAATTGATGCAAGACACAGATGATAATCCTAACTGATAAAGCGCAAAATCTGTAACGGTGCGGCGATACGATGTTTGCTTACAAATTTAGAATTATTTAATCAATTAAAGTAGGATTTTCATTGAGGTATTCTGGCACATCAATCAATACTAATGATAAATCTGCAAGAACATTTAACATTTAATAGGTAAATCTATAAGGGATGATAATGCAGTAAGTTACTTTTACTACTTTGGTAGGCTCTATGTATGATACTAAAACTAATTTGACGATTTTTTAGAAATCTTTTCTGTATACACATAATGTTTGTTCCTCCATAACTCTTAAACCGAACATCCGAATTCGGTGAAACTTTACAAACACATTTAACTATACGTTACACAGGATAGGCTAATTAGAATTCAGGTAATGAATGAAGCTGCTATGAAAATAGTTCGTTTTTTTCGTACACTTCTGTGTACCTAAAATCAAAAAGCACAACAAAAAATAAGAACTGTCATGACACCTCCATCAGAGTGATATGGGCTTACTTTACGGGTGTAGTCAGCCAACCATATCGGGATCCATAATAACCATTCCTTTTTTGGCTTCGCCGTAGTCGGGTAAAAAAGACATAAAAATGTGACGATGTTTTTATACGAAAGGGTGCATTCTAATCTATATAAATAAAAACGCCACGCCTTTGCAGATCGCTGTAAGCATTTTAAAATTCAGCGTCTCCACAGACAAACGAAAGGAGTATCCTACACCTGAACGGCCCACTACGCTCGCCTACCCCTGAAGTGAATGGCCAAGCATAACTAATGACTTACCGAAGCTATCTGCGCAATCAAAAGAATCCGTCAAAGCGTCAAAGGACTCGATGTTCAAAGGAGCGGTCGCGCAACATCGTGAAAGGATCAATGTGGGCCGGAAGCAATTTAAAAACCACAAGCGAAGACGTACAATTTTTTATTTGATATAGGTAAATTGATTTTGCTCTTCAAGTTCACCTGTTTGAAATTATTTTTTAGGAAATTATTTTTTTAGGAAATTGACAAAACCACTTTTTAAAGAGAAAATCGCACGGTGGCTATGCCCACGAGTCCATCAGACAATCAGATACAGCCAATAACACCCCTAGCTAAAACACGCTCAGTGACGTGGCATACCGGCTCCGAGGAGTAATATATTCGGTGTCCAAGGCTAGAGAAAGTTTGTCGTCGATTTTTTGATACACCTTTTAAGACAGTTATCGGAGTTAGAGAACACACTCACCGGAAGACTATTCCATGCTTTCGATGTACGGCACATAAAAGATTTCGAAAAAACTATGGGTTCTGAAAAGATGGTTGTGAACGACTTATGGATGTTCCAAGCATGTCCGGCGAGAGTGGCGAATACACTGAGAAGACTGAAGAGACTTTTCACTAAACTGTTTAGTAAAATCCTTTTTTACTCAAATTTGGTACGTACTAAATAAAGTTACCTAAACCGGTTTAGTTGCGGCAACTAACCACAATTTAGTAAAACCCTCTTTTGTAACCAGCAACTACCGAAGTAATAGCTACTATTTACAAAATTTATTGTTAACTGAATTGTTTGGCTACACGTAACCAAACGTGAGCTATTTTGCCGAAACTACATAGTTCAGATATACATTACAAATCTAGTTAAACACTGGCTGCTGTCGTTCTCACATGAAGAGAGCGAGCGAATGTTGTGCAATATTTTGCAATAGTTTAGGACAATTCTGTAATGACAGTCGTGTGCATTATATTCATAGAATTTTTATTTATTTTTTTTTTTTTTTTATTTTTATTTCTATTTTAGTAATATTTTTCTTTGTCAATGACTAAATTGAAAAACAAAAAAATACGATAGCCGGTTCTCACTTTCTTCTTCATTTGAGTTCTAATTTCTTCACACTTTTATTTATATTTTTATAATTATTATATTCCGTACACTATAAATAAAAAAAAACACATATTTCACATATTGATGGTTTGCGTAGGTTTATAAATATTTATTGTATTAGTAATATTACACTTATGTAATTACATGTCTATATATGTGGTTTGCACCTAAACACCTATACCTAACTAAACCACACCAAATACAACGAAGAATAGGTAATACGGACGAAAGTCTAGTGCCTTCTTCGAGCATAGCTATATATGTACAATTGTAAAATTCTAATAAATTACGCACATAAGAAAAACGATAAAATAAGTATAATAAACATTTGTATGTAATTTGTTGAAATTTTTAATAAAATATTTGGAATTTGGAATTTGGAATTTAGCTGTTATGCAACAAACAGTTTTTCTTTAACAAACAGTTAAGTAGGCAGCAAGCAAACTGATGTACTAAACTCGGTTTAGTTGTGGTAACTGCTAGTTTTGTAGTCACCACAGCAACTTAACTGTTTTGTAACATATTACACAAAATTAAGTTACTAACTGACTAACAGTTTTTTCAGTGTATACGGGCAGGAGGAAAGACTATTTTGGTCTTTCTTGGCGACATACATGAGTATGTCTACAACCGGATTGTGTCTTTCTAAAGCTCGATGTTCATTACTTACTGCCGGGTATACTTAGGTCATTTGCATATATTATAATAATATAATTGTGTTCCTGTTTGTGCACTCAACAAAATAAAATACAAAAATTTAATAAAACTAACAACTGATGGACAGATAGAAGACGCATGAAAACGAGACTAACAAGTTCCATGGCACACAGATCAGAGACATAATGGCTGGATGAAATATCGAGCATCCCCTGTCACCGCCGTGTCATTGGTTTAGGTATGCGGATAGTTGCCGCTTATTGCAGAGGATATTGGCATATTTGAGCGCTCACATTGGCTGTAGATTTTGACGTGCAATCGCTGATTTACTGCGAATCACTAGAGTCTAATGCAGGAGACGATAACGGAATGGTGTTTATACCACCGCACTGAATGAAAGGTCGGTTGAATTGAAACTGCTATTTAAATAGTTCAGTGTAGCCGGCACGACCGAAGAGAAACACTGACATGGCACCCAGTTCACCAAGGCGTTATGGGCTGACATCACGGACGGATGTAGTAGGTGATATAGCCAACAGTGTCAGTTTCCACAAAAAAATGTGCGCATTACTGTAGGTAAGTTTATTGGTAGGAATTGAACTCTAGGTAGGAATAGTACTCTGTGGGGTCGGTACTTAATAAGAATAGTCCCACTGCATCTCTTCCCATGCATGTCGTAAAAGGAGACTAAGGGATAAGGACAAGACGCCGTGCATAAGGGCGATAGGCTAGCCACCTCTCACCTTGGCGCGGTCTTTCCACCGAATCATGCAGCAGGTGGGCCTTCGTGCCTTGCTGCCTGATAGTTATCTTGTCCGAATACTTTGCTAAAAGTGCATGTATGTATGCATGAAACACCAATTTAAAAAATTAGGTACAACAGGCGAGCTTAATGCCGCGAGGCATTCTATTCTAACTAACCTTTGGGATGTGGGAGAAGTACATGCAGGCGAACACGAAAAGTGGTGGTCGGTGTTGTGCTGTAATTTACCAGAGTACATGCAGCACAACACCGATTACTCTGCTCACACCGATTGTCGTGATACGGCGTCTGGTGTGTAGAACTCTCTCGATGGCCCATCTGGCTAATATTTAACTCTCCTGTGGTTCCTGGCTTTATTAACAGAGCCCTAAAAATATGAGGTTATATAAGTAAGCTGTTCTAAGAACAAATCTACTGAAGGATGTTAGAGAGTGCGAACTGGCTCATTCGCGATAATAAACAAAATCAAAGTCGACAAATTTCTCACGAACCTATAAAAGCTCTTTGATAACGCTTTGCCCGTTTGCCAACGCTTTCGCCGCTGCGACAGTTTGAGGCATAATTTACAGCTAATTTCCGTTTGTCGTAGACGAACCGAAGCGGGACTCGCAGTCGACGTAGTCACATTACCCTGTCCCAGGTCGGCCATTATTCCGGCAGAACCGCGCCCGAGCCGCGCGGCGACTAGGGGGGCGGGGAGGGCCGGTGTGACACGGCTCACGCGGCCACGGAGGAGAGAGTGGCCGCTTGCGCATTACGATAACGGCAGTGAGAAAATAAAATGTATGAAATTCCGTTGCCGTGACGTTACCGTTGTCTTTGCTTGCTTTAATACTCGCCGGGAACATAGTGGGGATGTTAATGCTATAATTTCATGGGAACCTTCCAAATCTTCAACAAAGGATGCCACTTGGCACAGGTGTACATAGGGGTGTTCTGAGCTGATGAACGGGGGAATGCATCCGCCGTGTCCCTCACTGCGAGCTTGATATCTCCACATCCAACATCCCCACTAACAGCGGTAACGTCACGACAACGTCATTTCATACATTTTTGTCTCCACTACTGTCGTGGCGTGACTAATTTGAGTTTGTGGCATCGTGTCGCCGTGCCGTTATCGTCTAGTGCGCAAGCATCCAATGATTATTATATTGTTTTACAGTCACAATGTTATTATTTTATTTAAACTTGTCGATTCAACGAGTTGTGGGCTCGGGTCCCACATATGATCACCTGAAGGGGGTTGAAATAAAAATAAATAATATAATAAAATAATACCAAAAATTTTAATAATAACTAATTTTGTTTTTATTGTTCGGCTTTAATTTGATGTGATTGGTCAGAGGATATTATCGGCTTGTCCGTGCATACATCATTGTTGTCTAGTGCAAGACGTACTTCCATTGTATCTAGAAGCTCTCATCGCACTCATGTTCAACTTCTTCTGGCCTAGAAGTCTTTTGAGATGCGTGTGAACGATGTCGCGTTTTAAATGTAACTTCGGATGAGCTGCCTGTTCGTCCATGTAGAAATAATCACGTAGAGTGCAGAAGTTGATGGCAAACTGGATTCATCGCCAACAACTTGGCGGCAGACTTTGGCTTGCCAGGTGGTCGGAACTGATGGGGATTATCCAGATATTTTAATCGTTGTCCAGGTGCCGCTTTGGAAGAAACTGTCCCACCCCGTGACAACACATATTTACCACAATGTGGCAAATAAAAATACATAGATACAAGCAAATAACCCTTCCTTTTTTCTACGCTACTGTACTTGGGTAAAAAATAAGAATTAAACATATCTTTGTAAATATTTGTCCCGACGGTAATACCAAAATTTTACCATCATGTCCAGAAATACCATATCTCTGATGTTGCAACGTCGCCTCGCGTCTACAGAGTTGATGGACTAAGAAGTAGTCTGTCGAGACACATGTTTTACTAGAAATTATAGCTAGCAACGACTCCTCTGTACTGTCTCCTCCGTGGGCGCGGCGGTGAAGCTTGGTTCGCGGGTACGACACGAGCACCATCGCCTCCCAACCTGAACGCGATGGCCTCTGAGCCCGAACGAAAACCGTCTTTCATTTGTGAAAGCGGGGGCGGCGGAAGCGGTCGTTGCGAATGTTTCTACTTCCATAGCGACGTCAGTACCGGGGACTTCCCCTTGGACTATAGGTTTTCTTTTTTTTATGGAAACTGACACGGTTGGCTATATCACCTACAACATCCGTGATGTCAGCCCATATAACACCGGGTGAACTAGGCGCCCATGTCAGTGCTTCCCTTCATTTCAGGTCGGCTAAGTACACTGAACTGGACGGAAAACACACGAACTATTTACATAGCCGTTTCGACCGACGTTTCATTTAGTGCGGTGGTACCAACCCGCGCGGGATCAACCCTACCACCTAGTAAGGTATAAGAAGGGAAGGGACCTACAGTTTTACGTGGAATCCGAACCACGGTCAGCCTCCATAATGTTATATATATGGACTGGAAGCGAACTCAGCCGAGGCTGCTATGGGGCCGTCTTTCGTCCAGCACGGTGGTACCAAACCTGTGGCCTAAAATTTTATCCTACCAGCCAGAAAGGGCCAAGAGAAGAAACCTAGAGTTTTACACGACCGCTTCCGAACGGGTTAAGCAGAAAGAACTTAGTATTGGTGTTGGACACGTGCGTGCATGTGCGTGCAACGTGTTGGCCCGATTCGAAACTCGGACCTTGAGATCAATAGTTCAAGAATGGCACCTAGGTCGGAGAGTCCGCTCCGACGACCTAGGTGCCATTCTGCTCCTTTTTAATCGCTACAACGTAATTTATAAAAATAGGTACGAATTTTTATACTCCGACGAAAAAATAGGGTTGTTATTATAAGTTTAACGTGTGTGTGTATGTGTGTATGGGTGTTTCAGTCTGCTGTAGCATCGTAGCTCCCAAACGGATGGACCGATTTGGATGCGGTTTTTTTATTGGAAAGCTGCTTTAATCGCGATGGTTGTTAGCTGTTAGGTTTCTAAACAAGTAATCAAGTACTTAATTAAGTAATCAAAAAAATTATTATCTTAAAAAGTGGACCGATTTGGATGCGGTTTTTTTATTGGAAAGCTGCTTTAATCGCGATGGTTGTTAGCTGTTAGGTTTCTAAACAAGTAATCAAGTACTTAATTAAGTAATCAAACAAATTATTATCTTAAAAAGTGGACCGATTTGGATGCGGTTTTTTAAAAAAAGCTTGAAATAAAAGTTTAATTACAAATTTAAAAACCCCGACTCTTAAAAGTCAAAAATTATTTCCGTTTATTTTAATAAATTGTAATTCTGAATATTATAAATATTGTACGTTTCCGTTATTTAGTTATTATTTATTAATTTATAATAATTGGGCTGTTTTTTAACGTTAGAAGTCCCATATTTTTTTTTATATGTTTTTAGTCTATCAAAATGTAACACGGCAAAATTTTCGGCGGCAGCTATCAAGCATTACTGCTTGGCGGGGGTGGAATGAGGGACAAGCACAAGCCCACCGAGAAGGGCAAGAGCGAGAGGGAGCGGAGTGAAGGGAGGGGAAGGATGGTAGCCTGGCCGCCGAGGTACCATGCCCACCCCCCCTCCCACGCGCCGACACGCGCGCCGAGCGAGCGAGCCGATCAGTCCAAGCCAAGCAAGTCAGTGCGTTCCCCAGTGCGGTGTGTGCAGGGCGCGTTTTCATATCCTTCGCGCAGTGTACCTCTCCGTTCGCTATCCGAAGTTTATTTACTGAAAAAAAAATCTAAAATAGACTGAAGAAAAGTGAAAAAGTTTGTGATAACAGTAATCGACTCAATCGTTGAAGACAATTTGTGTGTTTTGTTCGCGTCCGCGTCCGCTCTCGAGAGCGACTCTTGGGAGTTTTGTTTATTTATTTCGCTGTCGGGTTTTAACTTTTTGTTGTTTACCTAAAAGGAACTTTGCCGTTTGGATCCGAACACCAGCTTCACCGGGGTGAGTAAATATGCCTTTAATAGCAGTTAATTCACAAAATTTTAATACCTACGAATAAAAACTATTTTAACGTTAATTTGTAACAGCTTTTTCCATTTTGTAGTTCCAAACTGTACCTTCGCTTGCCCCTTACTTAGTGAATTGTAGCCGACTGTTGGGTTGGTACCACCGTACTGGCTGTAAGATGGCCGTATACCCTCGACTTTGTTCCCCTCTAGTCCAGTATAGCCAGTAATTAAAAGGCAAGTCTCCAGTATGGCACTTGCCTTCTCAGAAGACGTGATATTGGCTGGTTGGAGCATGTGCTTTGGCTCCTCTGACTCAGCCACCCATACCGGATTACATTTACATTTACAAAAAAAAAAAGATCTAAACTATTACTGCACTTCTATAGTAATTCTTCGCCTAGGCTCTTTACCTTTTGTTTACAAATATATTAGGTTTAGATTAGAAATTATTGTTTGTGTTTAATTTTGAGCGAGCGCAATAATATTATATCATAATCAATATTGTTGTATAAATACTAATATTTGTAATTAAATATGTCCCTATGCATTACTTACTAGCTGATGCCCGCGGCTTCGCTCGCGTGAAATTCGTATTTCAAAAGAAGAAAGTAAGCAACTAAGGGCAAGGCCGAAGGCCGAGCTGGGTTCAGGTAGGTAAACCTATAATATTCTTTCTCGATGAAAGTAACTAAAGTAACTATCGGGCCTTTTACCAGCCAGCCGGGAATAACCGCTAGGTTCTAGGATGGGCGGTATGTTGGCAGTTTTTAGTGTGAGCTTTTTTATAAAATTGTAATTTTGACGCCTGGCGTTTTTGAAAATTGTAGTAATATCTATCTCTATCCACAACAAAGATACAGGGAGGCCAAAAGTACCCTGAGTTGCTTCGAGAAAAGGATGGTACGGCCGTGTTTGCTCGACTTGGCGGGGGCACTGCCGTGCCCCCAGATCGTCTATATTTAATTACTTCCATAATTTTTAACAGTATTTTCACGTATTTTTTATTAAAACTTAATATTCTCAGGGCGCATGAAAATTCTTTCAGAAATAATGCAGATATTATATTAACAGTCAACTTGCATTCGCAATCATAACCTCACGAATTATTACAGAAATCGAGTAGGTACAAAACCCAAAGCAAATATGTATTAATTTTTATAATGGCCGCCATAAAATTATTCAATCATATCACAATAATGTTAGAAGACCTCACGATTGGTGCATTATTGCTGTCGCACTCTTGTGTGAACTTGCAGCTGCATATCACCGTCATTTAGGGTGAATGGGTAAGGTTTAGTCTGAACGAAGGGTAACTATTCAGGCCTCGTAACTACTGTTATCCATACATAACAACGCAAATATAACGCTACTACGTAATAAGTTGTTAAAACGGCAATGTGAATTTAAAAGGCTGAATAATTTTGTGCAAATTCAAGAGCTATAGTAGTTGCAAGTTATACCGGGTGTTTTAAGACCATAGGTCATACTTTTGTACCGTGTGGGGTCGGTACTTAAAAAGAATAGCCCCACTGCATCTCTCCCCGTCGCATGTCGTAAAAGTCGACTAAGGGATAAGAAAATTCGTCAGCCTCGGTAGCTCAGTGGCGCGGTTGGTTAGTCAACTGTTATTAAGCAACGCTGAGCGCGGTCAGTGTTTGGATGGGTGACAGCTCGACCGTTGGAGGCTGACCGTGGTTCGGATTCCACGTTAAACTGTAGGTCCCTTCCCTTCTTACCTTACTAGGTGGTAGGGTTTATCCCGGCCGGGTTGGTACCACCGCACTGAACGAAACGTCTCGGTCGAAACGGCTATGTAAATAGTTCGTGTTTTCCGTCCAGTTTAGTGTAGCCGACATGAAATGAAGGTAAGCACTGACATGGCACCTAGTTCACCCTGTGTTATGGGCTGACATCACGGATGTTGTAGGTGATGTAGCCAACCGTCTCAGGTTCCATAAAAAAAAATACATAACTCATAAAGCAAACCAGGTAGTCCTGAGCCTATTTGGAGCAAAAAAGTTAGATGACATTTTGTTCTACGGTGAACTATTTTTTTTCCATACTAATAAATAAAATGTATTTAGTTTAGTACTTATGGAAAAAAAAAGTTCACCGTAGAACAAAATGTCATGTAACTTTTTTGATCCAAATAGGAGTATCTGGTTTGCTTTATGACCTATCGTCGACACCCTGTATAGTTAAAATAGTATAGGTTATAATATGTAGTTAGAGTAGCTAAAAAAAAAGCGGCTATTCAGCTTTTGTAAGTACAGCAAGCTTATTCAAAATTAAAAAAACATTGAAAAGTTTATTTATTAAAACACGGACATTGCAATACAGAGAGACAACAACAAACGAATATAATACAATACATACAAAATTACAAATTTAAAAAACCCCCGACTCTTAAAAAGTCAAAAATAATTCCCGTTTACTTACTTAAAGGAGTCGGTAGACCGCTAAGTAAATTCCCGCGCAACTTTTGAGTCTTTATATTTAATTTACTTAGCGGTCCCCCGACTCCTTTAAGTAAGTAAACGGGAATTATTTTTGACTTTTTAAGAGTCGGGGGTTTTTTAAATTTGTAATTTAACTTTTATTTCAAGCTTTTTAAAAAAAACCGCATGCAAATCGGTCCACTTTTGAAGATAATAATTTTTTTTATTACTTAATTACTTGATTACAAACATAGCTAAGAACCATCCCGATTAAACAGGCTTCCTAATAAAAAAAACCGCATCCAAATCGGTCCATCCGTTTGGGAGCTACGATGCCACAGACAGACACACACACACACACACACACACACACACACACACACGTCAAACTTATAACACCCCTCCGTTTTTTGCGTCGGGGGTTAAAAAAAAAGCGGCTATTCAGCTTTTGTAAGTACAGCAAGCTTATTCAAAATTAAAAAAAACATTGAAAAGTTTATTTATTAAAACACGGACATTGCAATACAGAGAGACAACAACAAACGAATATAATACAATACATACAAAATAGACGTACAAACAATAGTTTAAACCTACCTTGCATTTTCTTCAATAATTTAAAGTAAATCACCTAAACTAGCCCGGAGGCTTTATCCTATGTAGACAGAAAGCAATACATTAAATTTGTTTAACCCCCGACGAAAAAAACGGAGGGGTGTTATAAGTTTGACGTGTGTGTGTGTGTGTGTGTGTGTGTGTGTGTGTGTCTGTCTGCGGCATCGTAGCTCCCAAACGGATGGACCGATTTGGATGCGGTTTTTTTTATTAGGAAGCCTGTTTAATCGGGATGGTTCTTAGCTATGTTTGTAATCAAGTAATTAAGTAATTAAGTAATAAAAAAAATTATTATCTTCAAAAGTGGACCGATTTGCATGCGGTTTTTTTTAAAAAGCTTGAAATAAAAGTTAAATTACAAATTTAAAAAACCCCCGACTCTTAAAAAGTCAAAAATAATTTCCGTTTACTTACTTAAAGGAGTCGGGGGACCGCTAAGTAAATTAAATATAAAGACTCAAAAGTTGCGCGGGAATTTACTTAGCGGTCTACCGACTCCTTTAAGTAAGTAAACGGAAATTATTTTTGACTTTTTAAGAGTCGGGGGTTTTTTAAATTTGTAATTTAACTTTTTAAGGTTTCTCGTCGTGTCGTGATTTGTAGCTTTGAATTTTATTATTTTGAAGAGTTCCTATTACTAAGCCTACGCCGCCGGCTGTCTGTCTGACGCGCCATCTATCGAATAGAGTGTGAAGCATTTGAACTAATCATGACATTTAACTAATATGAAGCATTTCATAACACGCCATAGATGGCGTGAGTGGCGCTAACCATGACATGGCGATACGGAACCCTCGGTGCGCGAGTTTGACTCGCACTTAGCCGGTTTTTTTAGCTTTAAGTATCCACTTAATACGATGTTCAGCTGCTGTAAAAACCTTGAAAATTGTAATTGGACAATTCTGCAGCGCAAAGAACAAACAAAAAAAAAACAATCAAGTGCCCGTACCATTCCGTTTTACGTGTGAACTTTATGACTTAGGATTTTCTTTCTTAAAACTATGTTATTAATATTTTTTTGTGTTTCTTATAACGAGTCATTTCATTTGATAAGTGACATGATGCCATCATGTGATTTATCAAATGAAAGTCACATGATTGAATCATGAAAGTCAAATGATGCAATCATGGGACTTGCAAAAAAAAAAATACAATTCGTCACCCAAAATTGACCCCCTAAATCGAAATTAGTTAAGAATGTTGTCCTTATCCCTTAGTCGCCTTTTACGACATTCACACACCCAAAAATTTGCCCAATTTTTTAAATATATATATTTACCATAGGCATCGTTGGAGGTCGTCTGGTAATGTCATACTTTTTCGTTTAATGTCATCTGATGTCTGAAGTCTGAATTATGAGCGGAATTGGTAAATTAATCTACATTTGTATTTACCCAATTGACCACGGACGGGTGTAACGACCATACTGGCTGAGTAGCTTCGCCGTTCGTTGGCTGAACTCGCATTAGAAGTGTACTGTGCTGCGCTGTGTAGGTTTTTTTTATGTAATCCTGTATGGGTGGTCGAGTCGGAGGGGCCAAAGAACATGCTCCGACCAGCCAATATCACCTCCGAGAAGGTAGGTGCCATACCGGAGACTTCCCTGGATTGCTGGCTATAATGGACTATAGAACACAATCGAGGTTGCTATGCGGCCATCTTACATCCAGTACGGTGGTATCAACCCGGTCGGCTACAATTTGAGCCTACCACCTAGTGAGGGGCAAAGGAGGGAACCTACATTTTTACACCGGTTCCGAACGGTGAAGCAGCAGGTGTAGCACGTAGACAGTAGCATACCTACACTTAAATTCACACGTAAATTTATTCGTCAGAAAAAACTCATTGGTACACGCCGACAGGATTCGAACCTCGGACCTCTCGCATGAGAAGCCGATGCCCAAACCACTCGGCCACCCGCCGCTTGCATGTTAGGTTAACTTGCTTGCTTCCTACTCTCACGTAAGTAGACAGGCGTACCATCGAGTACTCTTACCACCGGGGAGAACCAATAACGGCGAATGATTGACTGAATTGTTTGAGCATCTAATATCGGCGCTCTGCTGATCGACTAAATTTAATTTGGACCATGCATTGTATTGGGATCACGCCAGCGTTCCTCTAGCCGACCGGCTAATTCAATTGGTACGTTGTCGTCGACGCGTCGCCGCGCCGCCGCCGCCGCGCCGGCGCGACGGGGCGCGTTAGAACTGATAATATCGAAATGATTTTTGGAATCAACGTTCCGTTAATTTGAACAAATTGGAAACATGAAATTGTAAACAGGAATAACATCGGAGAGAGTAATTAATTTCGCTGTTCTATTTCAATTTGAGCCTTTGGACCCTTTTAGAAATTATAGAAAAATAATAGCTAAATAAACCGGTCAATATCGAGTCAGGCTCTCAGTTAGGATTCCGTACTAAAGCAATAAAAAGACTTTTTTTCCAGCAACTTATTATCTACCAACCGTATTAAAATCAAAATTTTAGATTTGGAAACGGTCATTTTTGCACATTTTTTAGCTATATCATTAAGGCCACAGAACTCAATATTTATAAAAACAACCATACGACATATTAATATAAAATAAAATTTTATCTAGTTATTGACAAGCGATATAATATAATATATTATATCGCTTGTCAATATATATCGCATATTATGCGCGTCATCTAGATGTATCATTATGCCAAATTTAAAGTGTCTACGTTACTGTGTTTTCGAGAAAAACATCTGTGATAGACATATGAATTATCTTATAAGGATTCCGTGTTTTTATTTAAAGGTACGGAACCCTAAAACGCAGGAAAATCATTATCATTTCTTGCCCATATTTCAGTCAAAAGATAAAATAGCGCCAGAAACAAATTGTTATTATCAATATAGAAATGAGTTAAGTTTCGTTGAAAGCTTATTGTTGAAGGGAACTAGAATTGTAATTCCCGCTAGTTTGCAGAAAGAAGTGCTTGATTACATACATTTAGGCCATCAGGGCATATCAAAGTGTAGAGAGCGAGCTAAGATGTCGGTGTGGTGGTTTGGTCTCAGTAGTCAGATTGAAAACGTAGTTAAATATTGTTCAAAATGCGTAGAAGAAAGAACAAATCCTAAGGAATTGTTCTGCAAAGACGATCACCCACCCACCAGACCATGGCAAAAATTGGCGGCAGATTTATATTTTTATAAGAAATGGCATTTGATTGTAACTGATTATTATTCGCGTTTTTTTGAAATTTTCGAATTATATAGCATGACGGAAAATATTATAATATCAAAAATGAAGGAATTGTTTGCAAGATATGGGGTATGTGATGAACTTCGAAGTGATAATGGACCACAATTTCAGTCTCAGTTCAATATTTTTGCAAAGGAATATAATTTCGACCATGTAACAAGCTCACCACAATACAGCCAGTCCAACGGCTGTGTTGAGGCGGCAGTAAAGACAGCAAAAAATATAATAAAGAAAAGTGACTTAACCGAATTAGATAAAGCACTACTGTCCTATCGCACAACTCCACTTGCAAACGGTTTCAGTCCGGCCGAATTGTTAATGAACAGGAAACTTAAGAGTCACCTTCCTATATTACCAAGTAAATTAGAAGTAGATAATACGCATATCGTGGTTAAAAAAGAAAAGCAACTTAAAGAAAACCAAGTGAGGCAATATAATAAGCGGCACAGAGCTGTAACTCCTACAGAGCTGCAGGTGGGGGATGGAGTGTGGGTCGTTGATATAAGGAAGTACGGCCAAATAGCAGAAGTACTGCCATATCGATCATACGTAGTTCGAACAGAAGAGAGGGAATATCGTAGAAATCGGTGGCATTTAATACCAGCACCTTATTTTCATTTACGATCGAATGAAATCACTACTATGGCATAAAGATTTTGTAATGTAGTATAATTACAGTGTGTAATATATTTTAAATTTTGTGTCTTGGTTATATTTGTATTAATTAACCTACTAAAAAAGGGAGATGTTCTAGTATGGTTACTAGGGAAACGTGGGTTGTTGATGTTGTCTGTCACATATCTCTGCTATTACATGATATACGTACAATATGAATTTTTAATAAATATCTACTGATACAACACATGGATCTTACGAAATACCTTACCTAGGTACCTAGTTACCTTAATTATATTGGGTAGGCCGTAGGTATCGAAAAAGCGAAACGTTCTCCCATTACCGTTGCGAAAGCTCCCGGAATTATTCTGCAATTCCCATCGAGCATCAGCAACAATTAGTTAAATTGTTCCCGATTGAATATTTTATTAAGCGTGCCTTCCGTTACGTAATAACTGGACGCGGTTATATTACGAACTAGCTTTTGCTCGCGGCTTCGCTCGCGTGAAATTCGTATTTAAAAAGAAGAGAGTAAGTAAGCCCGCTACCTTTACGAGTATTACGGCGCGCGGAACATTTCGGTTTGTATGAGAGCCACATCTTAGCGTAACCAAAACTGAATTTGATTTAGCCTATCGTGTGTCCCGTATAGTATAAAATGTCCTTGTACTAAGTTTCATCGAAATCGGATGATTGGTTTAAGACTTATGGAAAAATACATACATACATACACATACATACAGAAAATACTTCTAAAAATAATCAATTTAGTTTTAGTATCATACATAGAGTCTACAAACGCAGTATCTCATAAAAAAAAGTACATAACTTACACCATGACTATCCCATACAGATTTATTATTAATATTGATTGATTATATTGATGATGATGTTGAGTGTACTTTCGGTTGATTTCTCCAGGAGAGCTGACGTTTGGTGATGTGATATGGTGTTTCGCGTAGTCGGTCGGACATGAAAACGTCATCAAGCCTCGTGCACTTGACAGCCTCCACTGAACTGTAAATGGCGCTACGCTGCAAGCTATCAGGCGTACATGTGTGTACATAATCAAATCATCAATACTAATAATAAATCTGTAAGGGATGGTCATGAAGTAAGTTACTTTGTTTTATGAGATACTGCGTGAGATACTCTATGTATGATACTAAAACTAAATTGACGATTTTTAGAAATATTTTCTGTATGTATGTATGTTCCTCCATAACTCTTAAACCGATCATCCGAATTTCATGAAGCTTAGTACAAGCACCTTTACCTATACGCGACACAGGATAGGCTAAATAAAAATCAGTTGCGGTTACGCTAAGATGTAGCTCTCATACAAACCGAATTGTTCCGCGCGCCAAAATAAAGGTACGGTAGCGGGCTTGCTTACTTTCTTCTTTTTAAATACGAATTTTACGCGAGCAAAGCTGCGGGCAAAAGCTATTCAATATACATAAGCATTATCGTATGCACGAACGGGAACAACACGACTTTACACGACAGACCGTGTGTACCGCTGTTTACTGTATCGATCAGCCAATACATTTTTTTTATCAGATTCACATTCAGATTCACATATTTATTTCGCCTTATAGAACACGCAACATTAACAATATTTCATTGAGACATAAAGGCATATTCAGTATGGTTCGTCATAATTTTTTTTGTCATATCCCGTTCAGCAATCTATATGGAAGAAGCGGGTAAGAAATCTTATAGAGCTTTTTTTGAAATATAGGTAACGTTTCTATATAAAAGATATTAAGTCCTGTTTTCCGTCGACCTGTAGGTGATGTAGGCAACCGTGTCAGTTTCCATAAAAAAAAAAAAGAAGTCAATGATATTCCATGAAAAGATAACTTATTTACAACTAAGTAAAAATTAACTTTATTTTCAGAAAAACATAAATGTAACATAAAATATAAAAAAGTAATACTAATAACTAAAGAAATAAACCTACCTAACAAACATTAAAATAACTATCAAAAGGGGCATTTTCAAATGTTCCTAGAACACTTGCTGCATTACCCCGCTGGATGGAAGGCTTACAGGAGCTTGTATTACATTACCTTGAAAAGATAATAAAATACAAAGAACATATTAATAAAAGTTGAGTTTATACATATAAACAATTAATTTGAATCATCGAAGTCAACATAATTTTTTGAAATAGAAAAAAAAATCACTTAACTTTTAAACTTCGTTGTCTAAGAGAAATATTTTCATCTGATTATAGATTTTCTTGTATCAAGAAAATTTTCGTACAATTTGGGTCCAATCACGCCAGGATCTCTTTCAGCCATCGCCGATTTATGCGCAAATGCATATCTTTTTCATATAAATTCAATCATACTGGTCCCTTCGGTAATAGAGGCATATTACTCGAATGTGTCAAAATCGCAGGCTGTTACCTGTGACATACAGGGAATTAATTACATTGATCATGCGTGCACAGGCATGTACCGGGAACGAGCATACTCGTACAAGCGTTGTGTTTATACCGTCATATAAAGTAACTAGCTTTGCCCGCGGCTTCGCTCGCGTGAAATTCGTATTTAAAAAGAAGAAAGTAAGTTAGCCCGCTACCGTACCTTTATTTCGGCGCGCGAAACCATTCGGTTTGTGTGAGAGCCACATCTTAGCGTAACCGGAACCGTTAGTCTGTTCTGTGTCCCGTATAATGAAATGTGCCGGTACTAAGTTTCATAGAATTCGGATGATCGGTTTAAGAGTTATGGAGGAACATGCATACATACATACCGAAAAGATTTCTAAAAATCGTAATTTTAGTTTTAGTATCATACATAGAGTCTACAAACGCAATATCTCATAAAACAAAGTAACTTACTCCATGACCATCCCATACAGATTTCTTATTAGTATTGATGTTACACAACCAAGCTTGTAACATTCAACATATATGTAAAATGTAAACAATATGAACAAGATCATATAAATAAACTAAAGCATATTCAATTGACAAGATAAACTGTCACAAATAAGAAAAATCAAGAAGTAATGCATACAGGCGAAATACTGGCCGCTATGTGCATTGTGATATCTTCGCAGTTAAATGCGGGCTACTGTTTGTTGGGAGAGAGGATTAACCACTCGGGCAGAGAGCGTAGCCGCTGCCGGGATAATCCCGGCAATTATTCACGTTGATGCCTGAAAGTGGGAAATTGCATCTCGCGTTGTCGCTAAACACCGCTTTGATCCTGCCATTCATTCGATGCGTCCCGGCGACACCTGCTCCTCTGGATCTGGTAGGCGAATGTAATCTCAGACTGCTCTGAAGGACGACATTCCGTCTTAATGCTCAGCTGCTCTCCGGTGCGGTATGAGTCGCCGCCGCTATCTTTGTGAAAATTAATTAATGTGAGATTTCAAGCGAATCTTGTGCGTTATAGCGTCAAAATGTTTTTGGTCTTAAAACTTCCGGTCTATTGAAAAAAAAAAAATTAGATTTCTCCCAAATTTGCTTCTTATAAAATTGTATGTATTTTAACGCTCAGGTTTTATCTCTCAACGTCGAGCACGTTGAGAGATAAAACCGTAGGCGTCCCACAATCTGGGGCCTACCTGTTCCATCAAATTGTAATATGGTACGGATGCCTAGTGCGGAAATTTATTAATTTGATATATATTACATTATTCCTACAAGGTAAGCCCCAAAATACCGTAACCCTATTACAATATACATTTCGCGCAATTTTCTAAGGATTGTTTTATTTTATAGAAATTTAGTTTTTAACGTCTGTTTTTTTTTAAGTTTCCATACCCGCACGGAAGCCTGCGCCGCCGCCGCGCCGTCAGTCCGTCTGTCTGTCCGACATTTAAAAATCTTTTGAACAATAATAATAGGTATACACAGCAGAATATGTGTTCTATTAATGGTAGATATACTAAAAAGTAAGAGAAAAACAAAAAGTAAAAAATTAAGAGGGTTCTCATACAAGAATATTTTTTCAAAGTAGTTTTTTTTTGGCTCTGTTGCAAAAACGATGATACATACCAGCGTCAAACTTGGTGTACCTAATTATATCAAGTAAATCAACAAAATATAATACAACCAAACAATTTACTTGGTGGAAACCTCGGTGCGCCGAGTCCGACTCGCACTTGGCCGTTTTTTTATAATTATTATGCGTGCATGATTTATCTGATCCAAACGCCATGCTCTCGCCAAAAATCTTTTATTAAAACATAATTTCTGAGTAGGAGTAGATACCTACTTGCGACAGGCGTATCCGGAATCAGACAAGACGGACGGATGGTAGCAGTTGGAATCTAGCAAGGGATCTGAAATTGCTAAACCCTAAGGATTCACAGCCCGATCGGAGATCAAAGAAATAAAGTACTAAGCGGATCTCCAATTAGATGTCGGCGAGGCGGCTGAGGAGGCGGTCGCATACGCCCCGCGTCGCCGCTCCATCCGTGCCGGAGTCAGAAATAACCCTGCGGTGACCACGACCAACGGGTTTTACTCTGGGACACTGTTTGTACAGGACATTCTTATGACAGCGAACGCCTTTCTCACATACATTCTCATCTTCCCGGCCACGTTTAGAGCTACGGTTCCGATTAAATAAACTTAATTTTGTGGAGCAGGTCATTTTTAGGGTTCTGTATCCGGTACGGGACTCTATTACTAAGCTTACGCCGTCTGTCTGTCTGTCTGTCCGACCGTCTGTCCGAGGGCTGTATCTCTTGAACAGTAATAGGTAGCCCGTTGAAATTTTCACAGAATATGTGTTAATATGGCCGATATAACAACAAATAAGAAAGTAAAAAATTCATGAGGGCTCCCATAGAAGAAACCAAAAAGTGTATGCGCGCGCGCCATCTACCGAATAGAGTATGAAGCATTTTAACTAATCATGAATTTTAACTAATATTAATTTCATAACACGCCATAGATGGTGTGAGTGGCGCTAACCATGACATGGCGATACGGAACCCTAGATGCGCGAGTTCGACTCGCACTTGGCCGGTTTTTAAAATATCCTCCATTACTGCTCGGTCCTTCTTTTAATTAACCTTTGCCTATATTTAAGTTCTCATTTTTCTTGTTTCAGCCTATCATTCTAATAAATAGAGAGAGTGATGTTTCAAAGACTTCTTTTCTTCTCGTTTTAGGTTTCCGTGCCCCGGACGGAAGCTCATTGCTAAGCCTACGCCGCCGTCTGTCTGTCTGTCCGTCCGTTCAACGTATTTTTTTGGGGTGCGGAATCCCCGGTGCGCGAGTCCCACTCGCACTTGGCCGGTTTTTCTTACTTAGCTCACTTTTCATTCAAATTCACTAAAAAGAGTATAGGTAAAGTATTTTACAATATGCCGCTTGTGGATACAGAATTGAATGTTTTAACTACCTTCTGTTTCTAATTACCCGACTGCTCAAAGCAAAAACGAGGGTATTTTTTTTTCTAATATGTCTAGGGAACCTTGTTCCGGGAAATAAATGTTGGCTCCTAATCTTTCGATGAGGAAATTGCAAAATTACGAATATTACTTATGTCTACATTTAGCGTACAAATACATGTGAAAAATAATCCCTGTGTCCTTCTGATTATATTTTTGAATTTGAACTAAATCACCATCAATGTAAATCACTCAGAGCTTAATCAGACTCACACGACAGCTCTGTCACCCCGGCTACCAATACATTTGTTGTTAGATCACGGGACACAAATTTCTAAGGACACAATTTATTTTTGCGTCAAAATCAAGCGATATTTATAAATACAGAAAACATGGAATAGTCCAAGTTTTCTTTGTTCGTAGGTAGCTCCTAATACTCACATAAATATTTTCAATGAGATATAAGAATTCGTAAGAATTGGATAGAATTCGGTGACAAAACTGTTTTTTTTTCTACTTATAATCCAACTCAACAATTGTGGACATTTTATGTAATTTTAAATGTAAGAGTAAAGTGAATTAAAAAGGTTTTTATTAATTTCTAAAACATTAACAATTCAATTAATTCTCACAGATTTTTCAAAGTAGGTGTAATATGTTTTATACAGACATAATAATCACACACCCGAGATATCTATATAAGACCGACGGATAGACAGGACGTAGCAGAGCGATCCCAAAATGCTAGGTTTTCGCAATTTTGCGACGGGACCCTAACAATAAAATTGTGTTTTTATGAAATTAAATGAAAATGAAAATCTACTTTATTGCACTAAAAGTGACAAAAGGCGGACTTAAAGCCTAAAGGCATTGTCTGCCAGTCATGTCTGGGATTGTGAGTAGAGTAGATGGGTAGTGCGGAAAATTAAAAGAGAAAAACATTTTTTTTTAAAGATTATAAAAATAAACAACAAAATATAGATAATAATAATGTCATACAACTAAATACATTCGTGACATACATACAAATAGGTTCAAAAGTCACATATACACATATAAAAAAATAATACTGTTTAAATACTATTTTTATTTTTAATGCCATTTAGATATACCGAATCACTGAATTTCAATTTTGAAAACGAATTCATTGCGAGCTGGATCGGCAGCGGCGACGACGATTTAAAAACCATTAAATTATACTCGGCGTCAAAGTAACTTACTCGCCCAATCAGATATAATTGCCACCTCACTCTACGCGAATGCTCCCGTTCATATTATTTATGAACGCCTAACAATTTACTCCCGATTCATCTTTCGCACTCCGCGAGTTCGTTCCGCGCCTAGATGTTTGCTATAAATCATTGAAATCTCCAGTAATCTGACTTAATGGGGCTGACTTCGCTTTGTGCCCGCCTCAAATTAGATCGAGTAACAGGTGTGCCTTCGCACGGGGGATCCTTTTTTTTTTAGATAATAATGAGTTTCTGTCCGCTTGCTTTGTGAATATTTTTAACATTAAAAATATATTTTATGCGCGATACTTTCCCTATCGATATATCGATACTTTACATTGTATATCTAGGTAGTTAACTACCAATAAACATTGTTATGAACTATGCCTCTACATCTCCTTTACTACTCAATCACTTTTGCTTAACTAACTAAGCTATTAAATGTATTTATTTGCAATTTTATTTTTAAGGATTCATCATCATCATCATCATCAGCCTGTATCGGTCCACTGCTGGACATAGGCCTCTCCCAAGGCACGCCACCACACGCGGTCTTCCGCTCTTCTCATCCATCCACTCCCGGCTACCTTTTTTAGGTCATCTGTCCACCTAGCCGGGGGGCGTCCCACGCTACGTTAAAGATTAAGGACTGCATATTTGGGCGGGAGCGACGCGGCGCTCTGCAAGCCTCATAAAAACTATCGAGCTCTGTTTACGTAACGATATTATATAGATACACTCTCGAAGAAAGAAGTCACTGAGGGCGAGGCCGAAGGCCGAGCTGCGTCCAGTTAATCCACATACAACATCTAGGCTAGCCCGAGGCCGAAGGCCGAGTGCGACATACAATAGTGAATAATTTTTATCATTAGTTTAAAACACCTGAGAAGAAATTTTACGGACATTTCGTTATTATTGTTTTATAATTTTAGTACTGAGTGGTGATATTATAGATAGTGTATTAACAATACTCACTAATTCATGTAAACGCAGGTTCTCTTCGATAAATCATAATATATTATGTACCATATGGGTGATTCTACGTTAAGACTTCCTAGCGACGGCCACAACAAAAAACCCAACATTTTTCGAAAAATTTATACCAGGAACATAATATTTCTTTAAAATACAGCGTCTACTTTTATGGCAGTTAATTTCATCATTTCAATTTGCTTAGTTTGACTACAATCGCAAATTAACCTCGAAAAATATCTCTCCCCTGGTCTGTCCCTCAACAGTATTTTCAGTAAATCAGTAACTTTTAAGTACTTCTTAAATGATAAAATAGGTTAATATTATTAATTTTATAAACTAGAATAACTGATGAATGTTGTATATTAGTAAAACTACAAAAACATTACCTTTTTCATTAAAAAAATTCAAGACTAAACTTGTCCCCTGCATTTTGTGTCTCCTCCCTTGACATTTTTAATACCTTCAACATTGGGTAAAATAATTTCGTAGTTGCGAACCCAAAGCTGTCAACACTCAGTGTTTCACGTGAAGTTAGCAGCAAACATCACGAAAGCCATCCGCACGTTTTCATTGGCGGCCATTCTGGACACGCCTGTCGTGTTGTGAGGATGTGAACAGTGAACACGGTCTCTCCACTGGAGAGCATTAAATTGTAATTATTTATGTAAATAGATGATTTTATACGTTAACTAACTGTAATGTATGCACAGATTATCATGTTTGTTTGTGGTTTCTTAATGATAAATACTTTAAAGTTAATTTGCGTTTTATCGCAAAAATTTCTCTCCCCTGCCATATTTCCCCTGCCTCGAAAGACGCCAGGGTAGAGACAAAGCGTCCAGGGGAGATATTATATATGTGAGCTCAGTAATATGTAGTAGGTATCAACATGTACTAGAACCGTTATGAGACAGTGTATTCATTTTTAATCTTCTGTGTTAGTTATTATTGTTATTATATTCGCCTTTGGTAGGCAGGCAAAGGTCACGGACCATACAGTCTGTTTCTGGCTGTATATACTAGGGTAGATCCGCAAGTTCGTGGCCTAACATAGAAAGAGCCATGACATTTTTTTAAATCTACCCACATTTGTTAGTACAATTCTTCAGTATTAAATGTGCGAAGTTTCGTTCCGATACTGCAAGCTATAATTTTTCCGTGATTAATTGTTTACGCTATCTGACAAGATTTTCAATAATGGAGAAAATTGAACACCGAGCAGTGATGAAGTACCTCCATAAAAAAGGCATGTCACCGAAAGATATCCATCAAGATATGGTGAACACATTGGGGGAGTCTGCTCCATCGTATTCCAGTGTCAAAAAGTGGGTAGCTGAGTTTAAGCGGGGTCGGGAGAGCATTCAAGATGACGCTAGGAGCGGAAGGCCTTCGACGTCTACCACGAAGGAAAGCATCAATAAAATATGTGATCTGATACTGAGTGACCGAAGATTGACCATAAATAAGATAGCTGAGATCACAGGGATTAGTTATGGCCAGTACAAAACATTATATCTGAAGAATTGGGGTTCCATAAGGTTTCTGCTTGTTGGGTCCCAAGATTGCTTTCAGCTGAACAAAAACGAGTTCGCTTCACAATTTCCCGCGATTGTCTGGAACTTTTTGAGGCAGATCCCGAGGATTTTTTGTGCCCTTTTTTGGGTGAAAGCTGGATTCACCATCATACTCCTGAATCAAAACAACAATCGAAGCAGTGGAAAAGATCTGGCTCATCCACTCCGAAGAAGGCTAAGGTCGTTTTGTCGACCAACAAAGACATGGTTTCAGTTTTCTGGGATGCGACAGGGATTATTTTCGTGAATTATTTACCAAAAGGCCAAATTATCAACTCAAAATATTATTGCAACCTTTTGCGAAGACTTCGGGAAGAAATCAAAGAAAACAGGCTGGGGTTGCTGCGGAAGAAAGTGTTGTTTCATCAAGATAATGCCGGGTTCACACTTCGGCTGAATCAATGTCTGAAATCCATAATTGTGGCTATGATTTATTGCCCCACGCACCTTATTCGCCGGATTTAGCCCCCTCGGATTACCACCTTTTTCAAAATTAAAAAAACACTAGGTGGCTCGGAAATTTATTTTTAAGGCAATATTCTGCCAATTGTTTTTAAAAGCCAATAAGTTATTAAAATGTGTTTTTTTAAATTTTATTTTTGTGGCAAGAAAGAATTTACGTTTAAGGCGCTACTTATTTTATTAATATGGAAAAACTGTTTGGAATGTAAGCCTGATTAATGATTAATACAAACAACTTTAATTTAAAGTTGATTCCAATAAAATTTATCAGTGCTTCATTTACAAATCTACACACGAAGTCTCTCCCCTGTTCATATTGTACCCTACCCTGTCACCATGTCCCTCCCCTGTATAAAATATCTCCCCTGGTCTCTTCTAAAACGAGAAAAAATTAAAAAAATGACTGGCCATCTTACAGAAATGCAAAAAGTAGCTGTTTAAATAAAATTATACTATTATAACTTAGAATTTAAAAGAAAATTGTCGTGGCGCCATCCCATACAACCAAGGAAGTCTTAACGTAGAATCACCCATATTTTAATAATAGCAACTTTTGGAAAGCATAGAAATGAAAAGTTAATAGATTAAATATCAATACTACGAGAAAATTCGATGTAGGTGTATATAGCACCTAGTCTCCCAAAAGATAATCATGTTTGCGAGACCACAGCAAAGTAGTTAAATAAAATGTTAGTGCAAATTTAAAATTGTAATTACACGTATATGTTTATTTTTTCACTAAGATTCCTCGCGTTAATCCTCTACGACACTACAACAATGAATTCTCTAGTTTATATGGATAAGTACTACAGGCATGCGCAGGAATGCATAGTTTATCATTAGGTTCTATTTATATATTGTACAGAAAGCGTCATGTTATGCAGGAATGCGAGACTTTCATCTACGGACACGACACCGGCTTAGCAGTTAACAAGAAATCGAAGTCCCCAGACGTTTATGCGGCGAGCTAAGCCGCAATTGACAGCTCCCTGGCTTCCGGGTCGACACGCCAGCCGCGAGTGCTTGTAAACATTTTATAAAGAAATAAAAATGTCTAAATGTGTCATATTTCGTTGGGTTCACAGCTACGACATCTGGCCCGAAGCTACCGGCTAGATGTAAACATAGGGAGATGCACGTGTTTTGCTTTCGTCGCGGCCTATTAATTAATATGAAATAAAGATGTCTTTGAAATATATTTGGCGATTTTAAAATTTTAAATTATGCTCTTTTATTTTTTGGGATTGCCTATCCAATAAGCAGAGTATTTTCCAAGAAAAAACTGATTAAAATCACATTAAGGTCTTAGGAATGCTTAATTTATTATTAGGATATGCGCTAAAAAAATAACACATCATCTAAAGTTCGTATACAATGTAATAGATAATAAACATTGATACATAAAGAAAACATACAGAAGAGCAATAACATACACAATAATACAGAGAGACGTATCTTTCTAATGTACATCAAAAGACTAAATAAAAAAAAGACTTAACTCTCCTACAATAATCAATATATGTATTTTGAGTTAATAAATAGCACCTGTTAAAGTAGACCCACTTAAATCTGCTATCGGTACTTAAAACAATAAGATAATTCAATTAACAGACCCAATATTTATAGTTTGTTTTATTATAATTTTTTTTTCCTATTTTATTCTTCTTTTATTGTATGAAAACTAATATTAATAGGTAAGTAATGTTACGATACGTACTAAGTTTTGTTTTGTTGATTAATTTACAGTTTAAATTTGGACATTAAAAACGGAACTTTACTGCAGTAGACATAAAGAACCGATGACACCTTTCGGATTCCGCCATAGAATTATCTAACTAACTAATCAAAAGCTCAGATCGCCTGGGGGCCCTTCTAGTACCATCTCGAGACGCTTTGACTAAAACAAGCTAATTTGTACACAGTAGACACCACAAAAGATGTCCATCGACCCTTATAGCATCTGCACCAGAGGTTGACAAAGACACCCCGACTTCGTTAAAAGTACAAATGGTGCAGTCAGACGTCATGGTTTTGTTTTGTAATGGGCGTAATCTGGACCGTTGATCTCGGCTATTTACCTTTTGCGCCGACACGGCGGCGGCGGCGGCGGCATCACGCTCGACTTGGTACCTAGCAATGGCATGATGATCCTATCGCTAGAGGGTGCTCCCACCCACCCTGCGAGTTAGTCAGCCTGCCCGCTTACGCCTTGTCGCTCCCACAATCAGCGTGCCCTCAGAAACAATGGGCAATCTGTAGCGCGCAAGATGTCTGGGGCCTCGGCCGTGAATATGACATCTATGCATACAGGGTGGTCCGTAGAGGCCTTATTCACGGATAACTTATTCACGGATAGAAATTCAAAAGTCTTATTATATTTACTAGCTTTTGCCCGCTGCTTCGCTCGCGTGAAATTCGTATTTAAACTTAGAAAGTAAGTAAGCCCGCTACCGTACCTTTATTTCGGCGCGCGGATCAATTCGGTTTGTATGAGAGTATGAGAGCCACATCTTAGCTTAAACGAAACTGAATTTTATTTAGCCTATTCTGTGTCTAGTATAGTTAAATGTGCTTGTAGGTTTGTAAGTTTGAACCAATTTGGATGATCGGTTTAAGAGTTATGGAAGAACATACATACATACAGAAAATATTTCTTAAAATGTTCAATTTAATTTTAGTATCATACATAGAATCTACAAAACGCAGCATCTCATAAAACAAAGTAACTGACTCCATGACCATCCCTTACAGATTTAATATTAGTATTGATGATATCCTTTATTCATCTGACTATTTATAACGTTGCGTTGTTGCAAATTTACCTCTTCGAGACTCCAAACATCTAAGGGTGAATAATGCCGGGCAGAAATTCCGAAAAAATTCGCTTGCTCTTTATTTGCGGAGATGGGAAAGTTTCCGAGTACCCTCTTCCGTGGCGAGTTTGGCGAAAGGGCGAGCAGCTCCTCCCGATCAAGACGCAATAACAAAGCGAAGTGGTGGACTCCCCCAAATCTCGAGGACCAAACGGAGAAAGAGTCGTTTTCAATTTTAATTTTGCTGCAGTCGTAAAAAAAAACTTTAAATCAACTCGACAGCATTAATTGGATGGTTATTGCCTTGGCTTGTTTTGTCTAATCAATTACTAATAATAAATCTGTAAGGGATGGTCCATGGTCATGGAGTAAGTAACTTTGTTTTATGAGATACTGCGGTTGTAGACTCTATGTAAGATACTAAAACTAAATTGACGATTTTTAAGAAATATTTTCTGTATGTATGTATGTTCCTCCATAACTCTTAAACCGATCATCCGAATTCGATGAAACTTAGTACAAGAACATTAAACTATACGTGACACAGGATAGGTTAAATAAAATTCAGATACGGTCAAGCTAAGATGTGGCTCTCATACAAACCGAATGTTCCGCGTGCCGAAATAAAGGTGCTTAACGCGGGAACGCAGATCGGCCTTCTTTCTTACTTACTTACTTTCTTCTTTTTAAATATGAATTTCAGGCGAGCGAAGCCGCGGGCTAAAGCTAGGTATAACTGAAGAAATAGGTATGTAAAGCGTTGAAATCGTCGCATGAAACACTAAATAACCGTTGGTTGGTTAGGTTACTCAGCCAACCACTGAATCAACTCAGTGGTTGGCTCAGTAAATTTATTTTTCTCCTAGACTCTGGAATCTGCGAAGGAAAAAAAAGGTATTGATTGGAAGAGTTTCATACTGCAACCGGGCTTTTTTGCGCGTCTTCCGCGCGAGGCTCGCCGTCACTTTGTCCGCCCTATATAAAATTGCGGTGCAACTTCCGTTTGTACTTTCGTGACGTTTCACTTTTTATGAGTTATGTCCCCGTCCCAAACGCGCGTTAAAAAGCTTCTGTTCAAAAAATAAATAAAAATGCATCCTGACCTACTGGGGACACATGATGGGCAGAGGTAAGAAATATTATAGGACATGACGCTAAGAACCGACACGAGCGAGCCCGCTCGAGTGAGAATCATTTAAATGCGTTCACTACAGCGTTCACTGAGCATGAAAGAACATCCTCAGTGGCTGCGTCTGTCCAGTCCTCTCGGCCCTCAGCCGTACGGAACGGCCTAGTGAATACGCCATACGAACACGCCTTCGCCATCTTACCGTACGCTCCTCGGTATCGTACGGTACGATTTCACCTCATCCCACCGCCCCACGCCATACCAGCGCGCCGCCCGCGCCGCCGCCGCGGTGTATGGGCTCACACACACGCGCAATTACGGTACAGCATATACAATACATTCACCGGAGACGTATATATAATGCGCTCGGAGCATAGTACCAATTTGTAACCCGCTGTGCTTTTGATTTCGCATGAAATCAAGTGTCAGCAGCAACCTTTCACTTCTACCCCCAAAATATAATCAAATTTCAACTCCGTTTTTGTGAGAACCGCCGCGCCGCGCGGTTTGTTTCAGCTCCCTGCTTTTCTTTTATTATTTAAAGAATTTCGTTAATTTAAACTTTCAGGTTGTTTGCTAACATAACGCGCGGGAAATTGCCTTGTGCCCCTTGCTTCTTATGCATACGAGTAGGTAATACCTACATAGAAGGCGAATAAATTATTCCGTGAAATATTGCTAAATTCTTGCTCTTCTGTATGTTATCTTCTGTCTTCTGTATCTCTGTTTGTGTTTTTGTGTGCAATAAAATAAATCATTTCTATTCTATTCTATTCTATTCTTGAGTTCGAAGTTGTGAGGAAAAATTAATTAAAATTTTTTTTGTTAGTGAATTTTAGGGTTTCGTAACATACCGACATACCACATGCTGTATACCGATAATCGGGTTAAGCACAGTAGTCGGTGTTGCGCTGCAAGTATCTACTCTTGTAAATTACAGCACAACATCGACCACCACAATAATACACCTACGGATTATATTTTTTTATTAATAAAATATAAAAAAGTAATACAAATAACAAATAACTAAAGAATTAAAACGTACCTAACAAATATTAAAATAACTATCAAAAAAATAGTTATAAAAAACTAAAACCCGGCTACGAAAAAGCAAATTATGAAAATAGTTTAACTATAACTAAAAATAACAAAATAATGATTTCCATATAATTTATCAGATACAGCAATTCTCTTTTAATATTGATTTTACCTTAGCACTAACTCTATAAATTTTGATAAATTTATTATTTTTAACGTTCTAAATATTGACCCGTGGTCGGGCGTTCTTCGTTCAACAAGACAAGTGAGGCCGTCGTCGTGCATTATTAGAGCGCGGAACTTAGGACGGCCATCGCCATTGTGTCATACTGGCATCTTTTTGTAAGATCAGTCAGAGCCAATCTAAAATTATTATAAGTAGATACATAGGTACATACCGAACGTCAACGGCTATAATGCACAACGACGGTCTCACTTGTCTTGTTGAACGAAGAACGCCCGACCACGGCTCTATATTTAGAACGTTAAAAATAATAAATTTATCAAAATTTATAGAGTTAGTGCTAAGGTAAAATCAATATTAAAAGAGAATTGCTGTATCTGATAAATTATATGGAAATCATTATTTTGTTATTTTTAGTTATAGTTAAACTATTTTCATAATTTGCTTTTTCGTAGCCGGGTTTTAGTTTTTTATAACTATTTTTTTTTTATTTAAACGATTTTCATAATTAGCTTTTACGTAGTCGGGTTTTAGTTTTTTATAACTTATTTTTTTTTATTTTAGGCTTTTTTAAAAACTGTTTGCATACTTTAAATGTTGTATGTAACTCGTATATTGATTTTTTTTTAATGGAATCTGACACATCACCTACAGGCTAAAACATCCGTGACGTCAGCCCATAACACCGGGTGAACTTGGTGCCACGTTAGTGCTTCCCTTCGGTCGTACCGGCTACACTAAATACATAGCCGTTTCTACCGACCTTTCATTCAGTGCGGTGCGGTGGTACCAACACGGGCGGGTTAAACCCTACCACCCAGTAATAAAAGAAGGAAGTCATATCCCTTAGTCGCCTTTTACGACATACACGGGGAGAGATACAGTGGGGCTATTCTTTTATATAAGTACCGGCCCCAAACGGTACAAAATTGATACTATCCGTCCGTTTATTTGTCGTGATCTTTATTTGAAACTAAAGTTTTCTGCAAATAGCGCACCTACATATATATACAAATTATGTATAGTTGAACGATGTATAGTCTTGAAGTAAAATGAAAAGTCAGTCAGAGCAAGACCGAAGACTGAGCTGTGTAAGTACACGATTTTCTTTGTCTATGTAAGTAAATATATCTGGCTGGGGTGAAGCGGATTCGGGAAGTAAGTAAACCAATCAGTTCAAGGCCGAAGACCGAGCTGGTTTCAGGTTGTACATAGTTGAATAATGTACTCACTCGAAGCAGGTAAGCCACTAAGGCGAGGCCAAAGCTACTGATATTATTTTTATAGTAAGCGCGACATGTGGCGCCGAGCCACCCATAAGGTGTCTAGCGATGCCCATGGACATTCGGTAGCATGCGGAGGCTGCCAATGCCATGCCGGCCTGACAGGTGCCCAGGTTGAAGGACCCGAGACTGTACTTGGGGGAAAATATTTATCTGTGTTTGTATTTGAACAGGCTCTGATTTAGCTATGTATTCCTACGGAGTTGCAGTGCTTTTAGATCGCGGGACATTTGGGAGTCACCTACTATTCGCACGGCTCGACGCTGGATCGAGTCCAGAGGCGCCAGCTGGTATTTGACTGAGCCATCCCATAGGTGCGAGCAGTACCCCAAGCAGGACCGA
The DNA here is from genome assembly GCA_946902875.1 of Nematopogon swammerdamellus. Taxonomy (NCBI): domain Eukaryota; kingdom Metazoa; phylum Arthropoda; class Insecta; order Lepidoptera; family Adelidae; genus Nematopogon; species Nematopogon swammerdamellus. The sequence goes on along the minus strand of OX336338.1, from coordinate 1,368,372 downwards.
ATCTGCGATTTATACGGCCTTGCCCTCGATGTCACGCCGTAAGTTTAGATCGTGCGAAAATTCGACTCGGAGGACACCGAGGTGGTCGCAAAATTTAAGTGACGTGCCTTGGTAGGAAGGAGCTGGTGTGAACACCGCTCTCTTCGCACTGAACGCGCAAACTTGTATCTTGGAGGTATTTAACTTGACCAACTTGCTACGGCCCATTCGGAAATAGAGCCGAGTGTTTGCTCAAGTTCAGACACAAGTCTTCGCCTCTTCTCATCCACATCCCGCCTAGTTGAAGGGTAACTGGTGTAGAACCCGTGTTCCGTACTCTCGTATGCATAACAATAATATGTTGCCCCCTGAATGCTACGCCCACGCCTTCAACGTTAGCAAGGCTCAGTGCTGCGCATTATCTGCGAAGGTCGATTTGAAGGTCCTTTTGCTTTCCAAGCCAGTTTCTAAGTCAGCGTCATACCTGTCTGGAAGCACCTGAACCTCCTGGGCACCGCCATTTCCAAAGACGTAGGTTTCCGGCAACTAATCGAGTCTAGGGCTAAAACTGCACCCAGAAAATTGGGAATACTTTTCCGCAATCGGCGGTTCTTCTCTTCCACAATATCCCGCTTAGCTGAAGGGTAACTTGCATCCGAAAATATTTGAGGTATTAGGTATATTTAATGTACCTACCTTTTTTTTTTATGGAAGCTTGACACGGTTGGCTTCATCACCTACAACATCCGTGATGTCAGCCCATAACACCGGGTGAACTGGGTGCCATGTCAGTGCTTCCCTTCATTTCGCGCCGGCTACACTGAACTGGACGGAAAACACGAACTATTTACATAGCCGTTTCGACCGACGTTTCGCTCAGTGCGGTGGTACCAACCCGGCCGGGATAAACCCTACCACCTAGTAAGGTAAGAAGGGAAGGGACCTACAGTTTAACGTGGTAACCAAACCACGGTCAGCCTCCAACAGTCGGGCGGTCATCCATCAGTAAACTGACCGCACCATTAAGCTGCCCAGGCTGACGATCCCTTAGTCGACGATCCCTTACGACATGCGACGGGGAGAGATGCAGTGGGGCTATTCTTTTTAAGTACCGACCCCACACGGTACACCTACACTACATATTATGCTTACACTAGGTACCTACATGGACATTTAATACCAATTTATTTTAGCATAGTACTGTATCTAATAATAATATTATATATACATAAAATTTTCGGTAGATCAGTGAATAAGTATGTAGGTATATTACCAACAATACCATGTCGCTTCTTCGCGTCGCAGTCGCGTCGTCGCGTACCGAAACCGCGGGGGCGCGCGGCGCGGTGCGCGGGCGACCACGCTTCATCGCGAATAATCGCGATTCATACATGCGCCACACATTTGGCTCTATTTCTCTGTATACATAAGTTTAATAGATAGCAAAGTATATATTTTCGGAATCGTAATTTAATTATCTTTAATTTGATACCCCACTCAATATATTTTGAAAAACTAATTTGACATTTTGAGGCCGTGCGTCCGCCATTTTGAATTTTGAAAATTGTTATATAGCCTATGACACTCCCGTGAATAAGACAAATCCACTGGCGCAAGAATTATTCAAATCGGCCCAGTACTTTAGGCTGTAGAGTGGAATATAGATAGTCACATACATACATACATACATACATACATACATACACGCCAAACTCATAACCCTTCCTTTTTTGGCTTCGCCGTAGTCGGGTAAAAAAGGGCGTTTTCAAATGTTCTTAGAAAACTTGCGGCATTACCACTAAATTAAATAAATAAATATATATAAATAAATTTTGTTTCGTAACAAAATTGTACAAAGGAACCCTTATGGTGAGTGAGACTCCGTCGTCTGTTTGTCTGTCCGTTGCCAATCGACCAAAATCGTAAAGAAAATAAATTCACAATGCAGATATAATTTTTATCTTCCGCAAACATTCCGAGTCAATTTACTAAATAATGTTTTTTTCACTTTTAACTCACTCGATTCTATTTTAATAGCAAAGAGTGAGCCAGTGGCGGCGGTGGCTACCATAGATGTCGGTTGGAAATTTATTTATCTGGAACATAAACGTTTACCAGTGGCGGCGGGGCGGAAGGGGGGGGGGGGGGGGGGGCAGCGGGGTGCAGCACGTGTGCCTACAGAGTTATATTTGGGCGGGGAGCGACGCGGCGCTCTCTGCAAACCTCATAAAAACCATCCAGCGCTCAGCGAATGCTAGAAGTGGCAGATTTCAAATTCCACAACTTAAAGTACTGTCAGCGTGTACGTTCGTGGCCTCCAGCAGGAATGCGAGAATGGAATGTATAGTGTCGTGAATGAATCTCTGAATGTAACGACATTTACGAAACCTCCTTTTTATTTAGGACATTAAATTATTTATCTAATAAGGTTTTATTGCGTGGTTGAAGTACGAAGACAAAACAGGTAATAAGTAGGGGTATGATTAAAGAGTTAAATGTGTGTGAATAGATAAATAGGTAACATAATCAAATACAGTCTGTCTTTATCTTACCTGCGCTTTGTTTGTCGATCCTCCGCTCGGCAACGCCAAACCTTTCGAACACCTGGTCGGTAGCTATCGTTCTTAAATTCGACTTCATTCATTCAAGGGATAATAGTTTAAAGATCTATCGGTTATTGTTGCTCAATACACAGTCGGTGCGACACTAATTGTGCTGGAACGCGGGGGTGGGAAGACGCGAGCGGAGGGTATACACACCCCACCCGCACTCGCCCGTGCCTCAGCCCGCAGAGGCCACGAACGTACGCGCTAACAGTACCTATCTCTATCCCTTAGGGACTCTGAGCCTTACGACCGAGACGGAAGTTAACTTTCTCCATACAAAATCGTCTTTCGGCATTAATGTTTTCTAGCGCCCTAAACCTTATCAGATTTTTACAAAAAAATTTTTTTCTTGTCTTAAGGACAGTTCAATCTACGTTCCTGTCATTTTTATGTTTAGATCAAATATACCTACAACACCGGAGCTAAAAATTTGTATTTCGATGTCATGAAGTTCATTGAGGTTTATTGAGTCATCCATCACTTTAGATATTCAAAAAATAAAAAGACAGAAACGTAGATTCGACTGTCCTTATTACGACAAAAAAGAAGTGTAAAAATCGGATGAGGTCTAAGGGGGTAAAAACATAAATGCCGAAAGACAATTTTGTATGGAGAAAGTTAACTTCCGTCTCGTCTTAAGTGATAAGGATGATGAGTACTATGGGGCTGATATTAACAAATAATAGTTTAATTAAAAAGTATGTTGGTTTTGCGTAGACATTTTGTCGAAATTATTTGTCAGCGTCGTCGGTAGCTTAGTGGTGCGGTTGGTCGACTGTTATTAAACACACCTGAGCGCGGTTGGCGCATGACAAATTCCCGCCTGGCTCTGAGTTTTTTTTATACTCTATTTACTTAGCGGTCCCCCTACTTCTTTAAGTAAGTAAACATAAATAATTTTAGACTTTTTTTAAGTCGGGGATTTTTTAAATTTGTAGTTAACCTAGCTAACAACCATCTCGATTAAACCAGCTTTCCAATAAAAAAAAAACCGCATCCAAATCGGTCCATCCGTTTGGGAGCTACGATGCCACAGACAGACATACACACATACACACTCACGTTATAATAATACCACCCCTCTTTTGTCGTCGGGGGTTAAAACACGACAATTCTACAAATATACTTAACATTGAAATGCAGTTACATTTGAATGAAGAATATTTTTAGAGTTATTGGAAAATTCAAAATGAAAAAATAAAAAATTAAATTATAGCGTGCGTGCTCAAGCATAATAAAGTCGTGTTTGTGTAGTCAGTCGCATTACCATATACACTACTGAGAAAATGTACGGCTTACTTTACCGAACGTCTCCGCACCTTGTGGCGAAGGGGAGGGCGAAGGAAGAACGGAGCAGCGGTGAGCTAAGAACTCGAATGTCCACTATAAGATGTTTTCGTATACGAAGGCACGGGGGGTACGAAGCGCTTCCGTAATGTTCAGAAGCGAAACGCAAAAACACTACCTACTACTCGCCTCTGCACGCGGCGCTTACGTCGTTCTATTATGACTGCCCCCGGCGTGCCTTCGTAAGCGAAAACATCTCGATACTTACTCAGTGTAAACTTCTGGCCATAGTCGTAGATCTCGTCCAGACGATTTATTGAATAAATAAATTAAAAAAATATATTTATCAGATGCATCCGTCTTTTGTAGTGATGGCATTATAATTATTTTCGCCAGTTTATTTAATTTTATTTAAGTATCTACCTTTTAATACTGGGTATTCCCATGATTAATTAAAGTTTATATTGACTCGAAAATTAACATAACAATCTCAATCGTTCCATAAAAAATCATTTTTAAGATAAGGTCGGGCTGTATCAGTAACATACGAACAAAAACCGGCCAAGTGCGAGTCGGACTCGCGTACCGAGGTTTCCGCCCCACAAAAAAAACACGGGATACGGAAACCTAAAAACGTAGAACGCGTCGCTTCGTGACGAGACCAAATATATATTCGGTGATGACTGATGAGACGCTCCTATTAGCTGTCAAAACAAACGAAAATGTAATTTCACCTCCGCTGCTTAACAATATTTTATTTCATACGTCATTTCTGTTTCTAGAATCTCGATTATGCCACCCTATGGTACATATACTAAAACTTCGACTAAAAAAATGTTTTATTCGTAAAAAAAAAATAATTAAGCTATTCGTACTACTATGCACTGTGTGGGGCCGGTACTTAAAAGAATAGCCCTACTGCATCTCTCCCCGTGCATGTCGTAAAAGACGACTAAGGGATAACGACAACATGCCGCGAATAAGGGCGACAGGCTAGCCACCTCTCACCTTGGCACGGTCTATCCACCGCGTCATACAGCAGGTGGGCCTTCGTGCCTTACTTGCTGTTTGATCTGAGTTATCTTGTCCGAATACTTTGCTGAACGTGGTGGTTGGTGTTGTGCTGTAATTTACCAGAATACTTGTAGCACAACGCCGATTACTCTGCTTACCCCGATTGTCGCGTAATGGCGTGTGGTGTACATATGTATGTCTATGGTAGCGCGGGTGCAGGTCGAGTTTTTTTTTAAATACTCGGACTGCGGTGGGAAACGATTTGTTATATTGAAGCGTCAGTAATTAAAATAATATTGCGCATTTTTCTTATGTCCTTTATTGGATTTTCTCTTTATTTTACTGAGAACGGATTCACTTTTTAAATTTAAATTCATGTCAAACATAGAAACTTCCTCTCTGCCTACACGGAATATTTTTAAATACCTAAGTATTTTTTAGACAATTTTTATTTAATTTGACCACTGATAAAGATTTTTTTTATGGAAACTGACACGGTTGGCTACATATCTACAACATCCGTGATTTCAGCCCATCGGTTGAACTATTTGCCATAAAATATTATAAAATTCTTTTATATATTTGACATTAATAATGTAATGTAAATTAAAATATTTTTTTTAGAAAATTATGTTTTATTTTATTTTATACCTATATTTGGAAAATCAACAGTTTATAGTACATACATATAGTTGCCAGCGGTTTTTCACATAAATTACTAAACCAGTAAAAGATTTTCTCGTGTTTACATTAAAGACATTTACAAAAATTGTTGTACCACAGTGGAAATTAATACAGTTCACATTTCGTATATTAAATAAAGCAAAAAATAATACTTTTTTTTGGGCGTCCCCATACAAGGAAGGTTTTTTTTTGCAAGAACTTTTTGTTTTTGTTCTATCGTAAAAACCATGTACAATTTGTACATATTTATCAAGGAAACATTACACACATAAGTACGTAATGTTTATCAAGGAAATATTATTTCATACGTTTTAGTTCAGTGTTTTTTAGGGTTTGGACAAAATCGGTTAAGTGTCTGTCCATCCGTCCGTCACACGCGCTGTAAGAGGTGATTAATCCCGTAATTGGAACTCAAAAAAAAAATTGTTAATTTAGTTATTACGACATGAAAACAATTTTGAAGTAATTATCTTATACGCTTATTGAGAAAATTTCGTTCGAATGGACTGCGCATGCGGAGCGGAGGCGGCGCGTGTGCCTCGCGTGAGGTAGGTACGACCGCGAATTGGCCACGGAACCCTCTGTTTGTTAACAAGGTTCCCACTTAAGATATTGTTATTAAGACAATTCAATGTGTATTTAAAATAGTGTTTATTATGTATCTACCTACTTAATATTTTTATTTTAGTAAAATTTTAATACTTTATTGAACACCAATTTTTACAAAGAATATAACAATTAAATATCAGAAAGAACTTACCTAAAACTAACCTAAAACAAAACTTACGTATCTATCTAACAAAATAAAACTAAACATGGACATATAAATAAAACATTTCTTCTACTTCAGCCGAGGCAGCCATAGTCCCTAGGACGCTTATTGTTTTTAGGGTTCCGTATCCGGTACGGGACCCTATTACTAAGCCTACGCCGTCTGTCTGTCTTTCTGTTTGTCTGTCCGTCCGTCCGTCCGTCCGTCCATCTCTCTGTCTGTCCGAGGGCTGTATCTCTTGAACCATAATAGGTAGCCCGTTAAAATTTTCACAGAATATGTGTTGTTATGGCCGATAAAAGACAAAATAATAAAAAGTAAAAAATTCACGGGGTTCCCATAGAAGAAACCAAAAAGTGTATTTAACATTTAACTAATATGAAGCATTTCATAACACGCCATAGATGGCGTGAGTGGTGCTAACCATGGCATGGCGATAAGGAACCCTCGGTGCGCGAGTTAGACTCGCACTTGGCCGGTTTTTATTTGATAATGCACATTAGTATTAGTATTTAATGTAACTTATCCAAGATAATAAGTCATTAAATATTTTGCAAAATAAGTAAACGCATGCATGTTGGTCAAATTGTATTTCTACAAATTATGCGGCCGTCAGGTGACCCATCGAGGCACGGGTCCCTAAACCCCACTTACATAATCCAAAGTTTATACCAATTCTAAAGCTATATCGGCGCTCGAGTATGCAAAGCGCATACAAACGATCGACACGGAAGTATTTATTATCAAAGCGTGGCTTTTAAAATTCTTCACGCCTCCCACTAAACACTTTATCTCTTGCGTGCCCGAGTGACGCCCGGTGCGCCCGCGCCGTATCTGCACACGGCGACTATATTAAGAAGGCACCTAAAACTACACGCTTGGAATATATAAAATGTTTTTATAAGCAATTAATTTTATACATGACACCCGGAAACACTTCCCAAACATTTGTATTATTAGAAGTCACGAAGTGTAGTGTGATAATGAGTTGAAATCGTTTGAAATAATTTCTTCTGGCTTGTTTCTCGTGATATATTTATGAGGAACTGGATGAAACTAAGTACGACATTAAGTAGGCACATCGGAGGTATATTATTGAGGCTGAAGGCTAGGAGGACTGGAGGAGAAAGAGGCGTGTGTCCAGCAGTAGACGTATACACGCTGACTGACTTACTGTCTGAACGAAACTGATCTGAATTAAAATATAAGAAAAAATAAAATAAAAATTAGAAAAAAGACGAAGGAAATTATATAGAAAATACTGTAGTCGCGCTATCTATCTAATCGAATCCTACACGCCCGACTACAGCATTTTCGATAAACTATCCTTGCTATTTACTTCATGTTTTTATAGGATTTTTATTTCATTTCTTTTAGTTCAAAACCGATAAGCGTGGTATATTTTTGGTATCGATTTATACGGTTTTCACTGTTTGAATTATGTCACTTCTTACGATGGTTTTAGGCTATAAATCATAACGCTGCATCTTCGGCGACCTGAGCTGTGAGCAAAAAGTCAAACGAAGCGAAGGCTCAGGGAAAGCTAGTTTTATACTATATAGGTATGCTAAAGGTATGCTAAAGCGGCGGGTGGCCGAGTGGTTTGGGCATCGGCTTTTCATGCGAGAGGTCCGCGGTTCGAATCCCGTCGGCGAGTACCAATGAGTTTTTTCTGACGAAAAAATTTACGTGCATACCTACACCTGCTGCTTCACCGTTCGGAACCGGTGTAAAACTGTAGGTCCCTTCCCTTGCCCCTTACTAGGTGGTAGGCTCAAATTGTAGCCGGCTGGGTTGGTACCACCGTACTGGATGTAAGATTGCCGCATAGCAGCCTCGGTTGTGTTCTCCTCTAGTCCAGTATAGCCAGCAATGCAGGGAAGTCTCCGGTATGGCACCTACCTTCTCGGAGGTGATATTGGCTAGTCGAAGCATGCGCTCTGGCCCCTCCGACTCAGCCACCCATACCGGATTACATAAAAAAAATGCTGGGGTAGGCGCAGTGCAGTAGATAGACAAATAAATTAGACAACAACCTTTTTGTCCGCCTCATAGGCGGCATGGCATGGCGCCTCTCTGAGCGTGGTTACGCGAGAAATGGTGATATTGGCTGTGTCTGATTTTCCGCTGAAGTATTGGGCAGACACGCGCGCCGGCTGTCTAAAAAAAAAATTATATCATACAAAGATAATATCTTCCATATTATATATACTAGCTTTTGGCCGCGGCTTCGCTCGCAAATCCTATGTTCGTCCTGAAGATCCATTCTAAATATTGGTCAAAGAATTTTTTAAATCGGATGAGTATTTTCGGAGATTACCTCCTACATCCGAACTTACAAACTTTACCACTTTACTTAAAATATATATTAGTCATCTTGTCCTTATCCCTTAGTCCCCTTTTACGACATGCACGGGGAGAAATTCAGTGAGGCTATTCTTTTTAAGTAACGACAGACACGACAGTACTTTTTAGTATCTTTATAATATTAAGTGTAGATAAAAGAAAATCGAAAATATTCCTGAATTATTTAATTAAATAGTGCTTTACTTATAGGAAATAATCAATATTAGGCATAGAAAATGACTTCAGTAACGTAGGTACATACTTACAAGTAAATCTAAGCAAATTAGACCAGCACGTTCGTCCCGTGTAGCCCGATGAAAGGTCTTGTTAGGAAAGGGGAAAAGAAAACTTTTCTCGCTCGGAAAGTCACAATAACGAATAGAAAATTCCAGAAGTTTTGACGTCACGGTCCGCCCGATTGGGCCCGTCGGTTCCGATGTCGGATTTCCAGCTAGCTTCTTCGGAATCCTCGCAGGATATCGATGTGTGCGTATTTTCCTGAGAAAAATATAGACCATTATAAGTACAAGTTTATTCGGGCTACTTTCTGATTATAAATAATTGATGTACCCACTTACCTATAATAAGGTGTCTGCTCCCGTAGCGGTGATGCATTGAACAGGTATCAATGAGTGGTATGTGAATTATTTGTTTGTGCTCTGATATCTCTAATGTCTTTTTTTCTCTTCTTTTGTAACTTGACCAATACTTGTGCGTCACTAGCGTAGGTATTGCTTCACAAATATTTTTTTTCTTTTCATACAGCCATCTGACTTGCTGATATTTTATCAGTAGGTGAGTTTAGTGTGGAGTTAGAAGTCTTACGTGCACACATTCAATTTCGTTTACCTTTAGTTATTGAGTCATTGTGAGATATTCACAAGGCTTCTTTGGATACTTAAAAGGAGATTTATAAGTGAATAGAGATATTTTGAGATTAGATAATTACAAAAAAAAAAAATTTGAGATTTTCTTTTATCATAAGTTTTTTTTTATGTAATCCGGTATGGGTGGCTGACTCGGAGGGGCCAAAGCGCATGCTTCGACCAGTCAACATAACCTCCGAGAAGGTAGGTGCCATACCGGAGACTTCCCTGGATTGCTAGCTATACTGGACTAGAGGAGAACACAGCCGAGGCTGCTGTGCGGCCATCTTACATCCAGTACGGTGGTACCAACCCAGTCGGCTACAATTTGAGCCTACCACCTAGTAACGGGCAAGGTTAGGGACCTACAGTTTTACACCGGTTCCGAACTGTGAAGCAGCAGGTGTAGGTATGTATACGTAAATTTTTTCGTTAGAAAAAACTCATTGGTACACGCCGACTGGATTCGAACCTCGGACCTCTCGCATGAGAAGCCGATGCCCGAACCACTCGGCCACCCGCCGCTGCAAAAGTAATTTAACTCTATATATTTCTGGAAAAGCTGTCAGTTTGAGGTCAAACCACTCTATGAAGCGCTGCTGGTGTTCACAAAATCAACAAAACAAACTGGTACTTAGACTTAATTCCACAATTCGACTAGCAACACTTGCCCGCTTTAGGAGAGATATTCAAATTGCAAATAATCTATAATCTAGAATTAGGCGAATGGTTATTCATTCGCCACTTCTGTGAGAGGGGCACAAATTGTCGGGCCTCAAATGTTGCTCCGGCTTCAATCGGCGCGGCATATCGGCCAGTAATGGAATATCCCTGTTTATTTAAAGCGGATGGAGCGAGAAGATACCAAATTAATTGAAGTATTCAAACGCGAGACACGAGGCCAGTGAGCTTAAACTGAGTTATAAAATAATATAGGTAAGTACCGATTTGTATAAAGAAATTGTTGTATAATTTTTATAGCAAGAGTACCCGCAGCTGTGGCAGTGTTTTTATAAATCAGTTAAGGCACTTAGACGAACCCAAAATATGTATTTGCAATAAAATTTCGACACTGTACTATTTGCTAAGTAGTACCTACTCTACATAAAAAACCCCGACCCTTAAAAAGTAAAAAAGAATTTTTCTTTACTTACTTTTTTTATATTTTATTTACTTAGCGGTCCCCCGACTCCTTTAAAAAGTAAAGGGAAATTTGTAATTAAACTTTTATTTCAAGCTTTTTAAATAAACCGCATGCAAATCGGTCCATTTTTTAAGATAATTAATTTTTTTATTACTTAATTACTTCATTACAAACATAGCTAACAACCATCTCGATTAAACCATCTTTTTAATAAAAAAAACCGCATCCAAATCGGTCCATCCGTTTGGGAGCTACGATGCCACAGACACACACCCCTCTTTTTTCGTCGGGGGTTAAAAACACAGTTGGGTGGATTTATACATATAACAGACTGACATATTTAAAATTTTATAAAATATTCATACATATTCTGTCATTTAATTACCTACTCGAAAACAGTTCAAAATACTTTTTGGAGGAAATGTCTGTATTTGTTTATATTGAAAAGTAATACAATTTGAAACCTCACATATCGCAATTCGTAATCTATTTTTTCAATTCATTCTACTGTCTCATCTCGCTAGATTTTCCCACGTTCTCGTACTCCGGCCGGTGGTAGGTATGCCTGTCTACTCGTGGACTGAGGGCTCCATTCAATTGGTGTCCAATTCAATTCATCACCATCCATTCCAAGCGTTAGTTTAATCTCTCCTGCGCAATAGCCCAATAGCATTTGTCTAATATTATTATGGCAAGGTAGGCTATCATAAAATGTCTTAGTAATAGTAATAAGTTAAAAATTTTGTAGGGACACATTGACACATACCTACAGTATATAAATATTTTTATTTGAATTTTAAATATACGTATTAAATTAATAAACTATAGTAAAATGTATTTCATTTACTTTAAGTATTTTCAATCATGTCGGTGCAATTAAACATAAAATTTTAAATTTAGATTAAAGTTAACTTAAACTAAAATAAAAATATAAAATACAAAAATTATCAAATTAAAAAATAAGCAAAAACCGGTCAAGTGCGAGTCGAACTGGCGCGGAGAGGGTTCCGTACCATTCTCGTTTAGGTATTCCTGTAAATGTAACACATTTCTTTTTCGTCCAGTAGGTTCGGAGAAAATAAGCTGTGACAGGCGGACAGACACACGAGAGTGATGATATAAGATTCAGTTTTTTCCTCTTTTGAGGTACGGAACCCTAAAAAATAATAATAAATACAGAATATACTAAAGTCGATTAAAATTTCCTACATAATTAATTTGAATAGATTGGCAATTGTTTAACTAGTTAAAGGACTTTCGAAGCTGCGATCCACGCAAATCAATAAGCTTCATGCAAAATTTATTTGAGTTCATACAAACCTAATGTGCGAATGTAACAATATTTTGACAGCGTTCAGTGCAAATAAACGCTCAGCGAAGTCTAGCTTTAACGTCTTTGTTCGAGTTAAAACCCGCAATTGAGTAATGAATTTAAGTCTCACTAGTTCACGCCGACAAAGCGCATTTTGAGCGTTGAAATTATCCTTTTGGTCTCCCTCGGCAGTTGGGCTCCAGCTCGGTAACGATAATCCTGAATGACACATGGCGGAGGCGGAGGCGGCGGCGGCGGCGGTGGCGCGTCGTGGTTCGGCTGCGCTGCCTGCATTCGGGGCTTCGTAAACAATATCTCCACTCTCAGATTCGCTACACTTTGAACAGCACAGCCCACGAGCCAACAACGGTGCGACTGGCTGTGCGTGCGAGATAGAAATCCTACGGAACCCTCGGTGTGTGAACAAGGTTTTTTTTTAAATAAGTGGGGGTTTCGCGCTTCGACGCGTTCAAGTCTTTTCTTCCGAAATATAAATGATACATTTTATAGATACCATAGATAGAACCTACCTCCTTTAGGTGCAGCAAAGCAATTATTATATTCTGTCTACAATGTCCTATGTCTCATACGATTTTTTTTTGTTTTTAACAAAACAAAAACACCTTTCCTATGGATTGCTGGATATACTCCAGCAATCCATAGGAAAGGTATTTAGTTATGCAATAACATAATAAAACGTATGAATTTTTAAGTGTATTTTAGTTATGCACACTCTGATTTTCACAAATGAATTCGAGTTCTCCGAACATTTCCTTTGGCTAGAAGAATAATTTGAAAATAACAAATGCACTAGACAGACGAGGAGGAGAGGTGACGCGTCACTAGGCGTGGCTCGCGGACTAGCGCGGGGCGGCGGCGGCGGTGGACGGACACAACTCAAAGCTCGCTGCCTCGCCGGTGCGCGGCCTGAAGTATTGTGAGTTCGGTATGCAATTAAACTGTTAGTTCAGTTATTATTCCCGTGAACGGCGGCGCATGAGGAGTTTCGACGAGGGATTTCATCGCGAATAACTTGCCAAGTTCGGTTGGAATTTCATTTCAGCCTCGCTCGCTCGCAATATAAGTATTTAGGAACCGAGCGCAAATTTCGATGTTATGAAAACTTTCGTGAAGGGATCGCTTAAAATTGTGATGCCGTGCGTGCCATGTTAGCTGTTTCGCCGTCCGTACGCACCCTTAATTAATAATATCACGGTTTGGCTGAGGGTTCAATATTTTAATTTGTTTGTTAATTAACAAGTTCTATAATACAATTTGCAGACATAATTATACGGGAAAAAAATTAAGACATGTATAATGCCGAATATTTATTAGGAAACGGCCATAACTTTTACATATAAATGAAATGAAAGCGGGCAAATTCTAAATGAGTTGGATACAAAATTTAATTAAAAACGTAACATTAGCTGCGACTTTTAGCATAGGCCCTGTGCTCCCCGGTTATTAGGGAGCACGTCCTCATTGATGCCCAAACAAAATTATTATCGAGGGTATAATTCGTATTATAATCGCACGTGGCGACGCGACGGTGACGAGGGGAGCGGAGATGCGGGAACTGCATTCAAACTCTTTTGATACGTCCAGTCCATACAAAAATGAACCGTATCATCGACAAAGCCACGACAAAACATGTTTGGTACACTCTATGTACCTACCCTCCATCTCGGTCGCTAGTCCGCTACCTACCGAAATGGAGAGTCCTTCAAAACTTCCCATATTTTTATACCTTACCCAAATAATCCCCAAGTCTTTTCAAAATATCTCAATTACGCGCCAGTATTTTTTTGCTCCTAAGACATATTTGATGGTAAATTAAAAATAAAACACGATGAATTCTTATAGATTTTGAAGAGAGCCATCTTCAATTTTGTCAGATCCTGTACACATAATGTTTTTTTTTTCCTATTCACATGCCCTCACCAATGGTCTCTGTGGACGTAGGTAATAGATTTATTTATTGTACGTTGTAGGTAGTTCTTCGTAATAATATAGATATTTGATTTAAAATACAATTGAAAGAACATCCTGCGTTCTTTTAGTGGATTTTTTAAGGCTTCGTAGCCAGCAAGCCTTATAATTTTATTATTGAAGCTTACAAAGTATTTACAATAATATAGTGGATACGAAATTCTAAAACAACGAATTCATTTATTATTTAGGTACCAGTATGTACGTATTTTTATTGTAATAATTTTATGTTGGGCTCTTCAAGAGAGGCGTGAATAGGCACCTGTCAGGCCGGAATGGCATTCGCAACCCCCGCACACGACAGAATGTCCATGTGCGTCGTTTGACACCTTATGGGTGTCTCGGCGCCACATGTCGCGCTTAGTATAAAAAAAATGTTGCGTATTTGGGACATGCGTCTGAAAATAAATTATTTGATTTGATTCGTTTTGATTTTCTAAAACACTCTCATGAAACTACTAAATTGTCAACACTATTAAACTGTGTGAGGCCGGTACTTAAAAAGATTGGTCTCTCCCCGTGCATGTCGTAAAAGGCGACTAAGGGATAAGGACGAGATGCCGCGCTAAAAGGCGACAGGGCAGCCACCTCTCACCTTTGCACGGTCCTTCCACCGAGTCGTGCAGCAGGTGGGTCTTTGTGCCTTACTTGCTTCTTGATAGTTATCTTGTCAGAATACTTTGCTGACCGTGGTGGTCGGTGTTGTGATGCAATTTATGAGAGTACTTGAAGCACAACACCGATTACTCTGCGTCCCCTGATGGTCGGGATATAGTGTGTGTGTTATGTATGTATGTACTATTAAAGTAGTTGTTTTATCGCTATTTCATACCTACAAAATATAATTTATTTTATCTACCAAAAATATATATACCTATGTGTAAAAATAGGATCTCAAAGTTTACGTACAAAAGCGTTTCATTCAACTCTGATTATGACGTTTTTAAGGAACGGAAATTACCCGACGGTTGATAACATCATTTGAATTTCGAAAATGGCAGCGTCGCGTCGGCGGCGGCGCGGAGGCGACGCAGGAAGATAGATAGATTCTACCTATTGTCACAGAATAGAAAAGAGTACTCCTTACAGAAGCTGCTCTGTACAAACACTCACAAAGAAATAGCTACTCTGCGACGACGCGATAAAGTACAAATTGACTCGCCCAGAGCTGCATGCCTAACCACGATAATTGCCTACATTTCGCTTCTCTTTCTGTCGTGTAACTCTATCTCGAAAGCGCGCCGTTCAGCGCGTTAAGGGCTGTGTCTTTGTGCTGTCTTATTGTGAGGAATAAAATGAAGATGATACCTACCAACTTTTATCGTTCTAGCTACCAACGATATGATATTTAGCTACGGCAAATTCATGCGAACAAATTCATGCATGCGTTAGCGTCACAATTAGTTTCTCACATCGAAGCGTGCATTGCGTGCAACCTTCCAGTGATAGTTTTGTTTGATCAATAAATTTAATGATCAATGATCATCTACAATGTACCTATTATCCTTATACGAATTAGGCCATACACACCACGCTGTTCGGCGTACTAATGTTATTGGCAATCCTTACCTATAATAAAATCCAACGTCTGCTTTCTGTATGTCTGAGTGTCTGTCTGTCCGCTTATAACTCGAGAACCACTGAACCGATTTTAATAAAACAAAATTCTACGGATAGCTTGATTCTTCCCATCAACTATAGGCTACTTACTATCACGCTAAATGGCTTATGAGGTTAGCAGTGAAGTGAAATATGAGAGCACTTGGCAATATTTGTATGTAGCGGACACGGAATCATTCACCCGAGTAAGAACCGATGACATTACAATATCCTGAAGGGGGGGGGGGGGGGGGAGGGGGGGATAAGTAGGGGCATATAGGGAGGGGGGTGAGGGAGGGGCGGGAGGGGAGGTGGAGGTAGAGCGATGGAATCCCCCTTATCCTTATCCTTTCCTTTCTTCCTTACCTCTAATAAAATCCAACGTCTGCTTTCTGTCTGTCTGTATGTATGTCTGTCTGTTTACCATCTTTGGGGTTGCCATATTTACTCGAAGTATCGATGATGGCGAGACTCAACGGAAGGGAGGGAGAGGCAGGGAGATGGAGGGAGAGGGAGAGAGAGAGGGAGAGGGAGAGGGAGAGGGAGAGGGAGAGGGAGAGGGAGAGGGAGAGGGAGAGGGAGAGGGAGAGGGAGAGGGAGAGGGAGAGGGAGAGGGAGAGGGAGAGGGAGAGGGAGAGGGAGAGGGAGAGGGAGAGGGAGAGGGAGAGGGAGAGGGAGAGGGAGAGGGAGAGGGAGAGGGAGAGGGAGAGGGAGAGGGAGAGGGAGAGGGAGAGGGAGAGGGAGAGGGAGAGGGAGAGGGAGAGGGAGAGGGAGAGGGAGAGGGAGAGGGAGAGGGAGATTAAAGGATGGGTGTGACGGTGGCCTCGCCCTTAGTTACTTACTTTCTTCGTGGAGGTTTATTGTATTCCAGAATGCAGCTTAGCCTGAAGCCTCGCCGTTAGTTACTTACTTTTTTATCGTCTTCCAGAATACAGCTCGGCCTTCGGCCTCGCCCATAGTTACTTACTTACATCAAGAAGGTTAATCCTCTTCCTTAACGCAGCTCGGCCTTCGGCCTGACCCATGGTTTATCCTCTTCCTAAACGGAGCTCGGCCTTCGGCCTCGCCCTCAGTTACTTACTTTCTTCGAGAAGTCTTCCTAAAGGCAGCTCGGCCTTCGGCCTCGCTCTTTGTTACTTACTTTCATCGAAAAAGTTTATCCTCTTCCTGAACGCAGCTCGGCCTTCGGCCTCGCCCTTAATTACTTTCTTTCTTAGATAAGGTTTATCGTCTTCCTGAACGCAGCTTGGCCTTCGGCCTCGCCCTTACTTTCTTACATTCTTCGAGAAGGTTTATAGTCTTCCTGAACGCAGCTCGGCCTTCGGCCTCGCCCTTAATTACTTACTTTCTTCGAGAAGGTTTATAGTCTTCCTGAACGAAGCTCGGCCTTCGGCCTCGCCCTTAATTACTTACTTTCTTCGAGAAGGTTTATAGTCTTCCTGAACGAAGCTCGGCCTTCGGCCTCGCTCTTTGTTACTTACTTTCTTCGGGAAGGTTTATAGTTTTCCTGAACGCAGCTCGGCCTTCGGCCTCGCCCTTAGTTACTTACTTTCTTCGAGAAGGTTTATAGTCTTCCTGAACGCAGCTCGGCCTTCGGCCTCGCCCTTAATTACTTACTTTCTTCGAGAAGGTTTATAGTCTTCCTGAACGCAGCTCGGCCTTCGGCCTCGCCCTTAATTACTTACTTTCTTAGATAAGGTTTATCGTCTTCCTGAACGCAGCTCGGCCTTCGGCCTCGCCCTTAATTACTTACTTTCTTCGAGAAGGTTTATAGTCTTCCTGAACGCAGCTCGGCCTTCGGCCTCGCCCTCAGTTACTTAATGTCTTCTTTGAAATACGAATTTCACGCGAGCGGAGCCGCGGGCTCAGCTAGTCTATAATAAAATCCAACGTCTGCTTTCTGTCTGAGTGTCTGAGTGTCTGAGTGAATGTCTGTCTGTCCGCTTATAACTCGAGAACCACTGAACCGATTTTAATAAAACAAAATTCTACGGATAGCTTGATTCTTCCCATCAACTATAGGCTACTTACTATCACGCTAAATAGCTTATGAGGTTAGCAGTGAAGTGAAATATGAGAGCGGGCGGAGCCGCGGGCACAGCTTGTATAATAATATCATTTTAAATCAATGACCTCCTACTATATGAATAAATAAATTACTAGAAATAAATCAAAATGCTACTAAACAAAATACTTACCTTTCTTCGTCTCTCGGCAATGAAAAAAAAGACAAGTTTTCATTTGTCTGTTGACTTTTGCACCCGTCTATTGATCCACCTCCTAATATATTTGACATACCTACATGAAGATACACAACAACAATAACAAGGAAAGAGAGAGAGAGACCACACGCCCGGTCTGGCTGGATAGCGACAGCCCACTGTTAATTGTACATTAGTCGGTACGCCAAGCGGTAGGCATTTAACTCGCGACCTTGAGCGAGTGACGAAGGCCTGCTATTGTGCTCCACGGTGATAGGCACCTTCAGTGAACAGCAGATAAGCATATTACGAGCACCTGATTTGGAAAATGTCACTAAAAAAAAAGTTTAATGTTACTTAAATACGAGTGTTGTATTCACCACCCGCCATATCCCGACAGTCGGGGTGATCAGAGTATTCAGAATTGAGCTGCATGCACTCTTGTAAATACGAGTGTTGTATTCACCACCCGCCATATCCCGACAGTCGGGGTGATCAGAGTATTCGGAGTTGTGCTGCATGCACTCTTGTAAATTATAGCACAACAAAGCAAAGTATTCGGACAAGATAACTATCAAGTAGCCTGCAGCAAGTAAGGTACGAAGGCCCACCTGCTGCATGTCTCGTTGGAAGGACCGTTCCAAGGTGAAAGGTGGCTACCCTGTCGCACCTTAGCACGGCATCTTGTCCTTATCCCTTAGTCGCCTTTTACGAAATGCACGGGGATAGATGCAGTGGAGCTATTTTCAAGTACCGGCCTCACATAGTAATATAACCATGACATGCGAGATAAAAAAAAAATTTTGACCTGTGTGAATGACCTTGGTGCCTTGGTCGCGCGGTCAGGCTCTCGTCTGGGACGCCACTTGCGTCGACACGCTAAAAGCTGGTGCCGCTGCTGAGGCTGCAGCGCTAGTGAAGCATAATCATTATATTGTAATAGCACAAAATTATGAAATGATTGCTTTCGCTGTGGAAACATTAGGGCCCTGGTCAGCTGAAGCAATGTCTCTCTGCAAGGATTTAGGCAGTCGACTGATAGAAGTGTCCGGGGAGGCCCGAGCTGGGGCCTACCTCTCTCAGCGCATTAGTCTGGCCATACAGAGGGCTAATGCGCTGAGTGTCTTGGGAACTTTCCCTGGATCGGTCGGTATGGATGAGATTTTTTATTTATCAACCTGATTTACAGATCTCATTCATATCACTGGTCCGGGGTTGTTCTTTTTTTAACCGACTTCCAAAAAAGGAGGAGGTTCTCAATTCGTCTGTATGTTTTTTTTAATTTTTTTTTTTATTTTTTTTTTTATTATTTTTTTGTATGTTTGTAACACGATTTCTCCGTCAATTGAGGGCCGATTTAGAAAATTCTTTTTTTGTTAGTTAGGTCATACTTCCGAGGTGGTCCCATTTCAATTTTATCGAAATTGGTTCAGTGGTTTTCGAAAAATCAGCATAATACTATGGTGTGTGGTTACCTTCAGCAAAACTTGTGATGTGGTCGTTTTCGGCAATTTTCAGTTTGATAAATTAGTATGGTGTGTGGTTACCTTCAGCAAAACATTTGTGATGTGGACTTATTCAGCAATTTGCAGTCTGACACATATGGCGAATAATTCTGTACCACTTCAATCGATTTCGATTATTCGATTTCGATTATTCTTTTTTATGTAATATTACTAAAAAGAATGAAATAAAAACTGTTTTAAAAAATATTAAACCGATTTCCAAAAAACAAAAAAAAAAAAACTAAAAAGTATTAAATACCTAATATTTTGAAATTTTCTCTGTCCTGTTGAAATACATGAATCGATATACTAGTGATACATATTCGGACCCTTGTTTCATGAATATTCTAAATTTGAAATTTTTTTATCTTTTCCGACCGGCGTTTAATTTATTATGGTACCTGGCCAGTACCTACTGTACCGAGTACCATCGAGCTGGTTTGATGATGGAGACAGAAGGTGGCCATAGGAACTCCTAAACTACACATGATAAACCCATCGTGTTTGGGCTCGTTGCATTTGTCTTCACGAGAAATTTACTTTAGACCTAAAAGATTCTCAATTCGACGGTATGTTTTCTTTTTTTGGATGTTTGTTACGCGATTACTCCGTCAATTGTGGGCCGATTTTGAAAATTCTTTTTTTTTTTATTTGAAAGGGGATAACCCTGAGGTTTTTGAAGTGAAAACTTCTTTAGCGGCTCTTGGCACTTTTTTAGGTGGGTAAAAATGTATAACTCGCGACATCGCGTCAGCGTCATTTTTAAAATGAAACCTTAAGTCATTGCGTTAAGGGTTAAGTTAGAGTGGCACGGGATCTGCCGGCACTCCCGGAGTGCAACTGTTAAGTAGGGTTCCGTAACACGTTTATGTCTGTCCATTCTACTAAGTTCTGCAAAATGAATGTAGGGTTCCGTAACATATGCATGTCTATCCGTTCTACTAAATTTTACAATTTTCAACCAAGGTCCTCCGACGGTTATTTAATAATAAAAGTAGGCTTCCGTAACACGTTTATGTCTGTCCATTCTACTAAGTTCTGCAACATCACCTACAACGTCTGTGATGTCAGCCCATAACACCAGTGCCATGTCAGTGCTTCCCCCTTTGATCGTGCTGACTACACTGAACTGGTCGGAAAACACAAACTATTTACATAGCCGTTTCGACCGACGTTTAATTCAGTGCGGTGGTACCAACCCGGGAAGGTTAAACCCTACCACCAAGTAAAATTACGAGGGAAGGGACTTACAGTTTTACGAGGAATCCGAACCTTGGTCAGCCTCCAACGGTCAGCGGTCACCCATCTAAGTACTGACCGCACCCAGCGTTGCTTAAAATTCAATAGCGACAGTTGACTGTCTGCACCACTGAGCTATCGAAGCTGACGTGGTCCTATTTTAATTGGGTCAAGATCGGATTGGAAAGCGAGGCGGAATCGCGAGGCCGAAGGCCGAGCGATTCCGCCGAGTACATTAATAGCAAAAAATTACTAAAAAAAACTGTGAAATAAAAAAAAAGTTTTAAAAAACATAAAACCGACTTCCTAAAAAAAGGAAAACTAAAAAACTATTCAAAATAAAAATATAAAAACCGCCTTCAAAAATATATGAAATAAAAACCTAAAAAAAAAAAAACGAACCCTAGAGTTGAAGGCGGTGCTAAAGCAAGCAAAAATTATGCATGAAAGAAAACATGAGTGGATGATAATATCCTTTGTGATTTGTAAAGCAAGCAAAAATGATGCATGAAAGAAAACATGAGTGGATGATAATATCCTTTGTGATTTGTGTAGCCTTTTTAGCACCGCCTTCAACTCTAGGGTTCGTTTTTTTTTTTTAGGTTTTTATTTCATATATTTTTGAAGGCGGTTTTTATATTTTTATTTTGAATAGTTTTTTAGTTTTCCTTTTTTTAGGAAGTCGGTTTTATGTTTTTTAATCTTTTATATGTATAGTTTAATGAAATCACTCTGTATACTTCTCAAACCATATTGCAATAATCCAATAAGGAACGATAAAGAACAACAACTACAATATGTCTAAATTGAGTAACTATACAAATGAATAATTGTAATGAAACGTATTGTGGCGTTTCCCCTCGCATCGAATAAACCAATACTAATTCAGAAAGGGTCCACAGAGCGTGCATTGACAATTGTTATTTGTTCAAAATTCATAACGTTCTCTGTTTAATTTTTTCTCCCAATGTACTTTTATTGTGCAGAATATATATATATTTTTAATAGATAATACATTTTAAAAATTCGAATTATACTAAATTTAATATTAAATAAAATATATTTCGTCCATCTCTGCCATAGACGTATAAAGAAAAATCTACAGCGTATATATACTTACCCAAAACACTAACCCCTTTTTTAATATCCACCCCTATTCGCTGGAAAAATAATAATTTGGCGCGCTTTCAGTAATGAATGACATTATTAAATTGAGTTGTCAAGATAAAATAATACGTACGAGTACCTAATTTATTTCATGAAAAAATACGGGGCTGTCTGTCAATGACACGATCGAAAAAATTTAGAATACGTCGAGACGAGACGCTCCTGGCAGCTGTTAAAACTAACGAAAATGTCGTCCCGCTTCCGAGACCGTCGGCGCCGTATTAAGCCATAATAAACTGTATTTTTATTTCATAGTTTTTTCGGTTGCTCGAATCTCGAATATGCCGACCTATAGCAACTCCATATACACAATCCGAGATCCTAAGATAGTATAAGGAGGTACATTATTAAAAAGCAAAAAAATATTTCCGTTTTCTTAAAGGAGTCAGGGGACCGCTAAGTAAATTCCCGCGCAGGAGTTTTTATATTTTATTTACTTAGCGGTCCCCCGACTCCTTTAAATAAGTAAACGGAAATTATTTTTTACTTTTTAGGGGTCGGAGTTTTTAAAATTTGTAATTTAACTTTTATTTCAAGCTTTAAAAAATCGCATGCAAATCGGTCCAGATAATATTTTTTTTTTTATTACTTAATTACTCGATTACAAACATAGCTAAGAACCATCACGATTAACGCAGCTTTCTAATAAAAAAAAAACTGTATCTAAATCGGTCCATCCGTTTGCCGCAGACAGACACACCCGTGCACACATACACACGCACGTTAAACTTATAACAGCCTTATTTTTGCGTCGGTGGTTAAAAAGTCTGAGTCCGTCCTTTTCAACATTTTGGTATATTGATTCCACAACGCTTATCTAATCTCGCTCATTACAATTTAACAACTGCATCAAAGCTGAACCAAATGGTCTTACTAAATCATACATAACTGTCTTCTGAGTCTCATCTTCGGTCTCGTCACGACGTATAATGGCCTGCGAGACGAGAGCGGTTCCCCGAATTCGTCAATGAATGCAAGTTTGTTTTATTAAATCAGTTGCTACCTACCTAACGGGCGTTCATTACTGACCGTCCGCCGACAGGATGTCTGTATCTCTGCTTGTCCGTCTCTCTGTCTGTCTGTCTGTATGTCGTATTGTCCGTCGGGTTAAATGATCCAACTGTGATGTGATGAATCATTGGCGGCGCGTCATCCTCGCTTATTAGATTCAGAGTTGTATTAATATTTATTAGGCGAACTCTTAGCAGGATGTCGCGACAAGTCGAATTTCGCATTATCCAGTTGTACGTAGACTGGCAATTTTGATTTTCTTTATAATTTGTTTTTATGGACGATTGATTTTATTGCCCAAAAGTTTAAAGGAAGATTAAGACACTGCCAATGACACCATTTATACATATGTTACTAACTTTTGCCCGCAGCTCCTCTTCGCTTGACGTAGCGTTACGATTTACAGCCTAAACAAATCTTGAGAAGTGACGAATGTAACAGTGAAACCATATGTAAATCGATAAAGTGATTCTCGAGTTATAAGGATATTCATATACATATTTACGTAGGTATGTACGTTACACCGCCGTAGAAACTTGGCTTTATTTATAAGTACAGCGAGTCCTTTTTTCATACTAAGCGCGACATGTGGCGCCGAGCCACCCATAAGGTGTCTAGCGACGCCCACGGACATTCAGTAGAACTAAAAAAAAAAATTACTTCCTAATTCCACCATAATTTTCCCCCAAGAAATCTCATCCCGCGACAAAATATCCTACAACCATCCTTAGATGTGATTAAGTAGTTCTTGAACTATAAGCGCACATAATAATATAATCAGTAGCAGTTTTACAGATTTGCTGCTTTATTTATTAGCAGGATATCTATCGCTCGCGTTAAAAAATTAACATTCGAATCTTCTGACTGGCTGTTTCAGCGGTTTCGCTTTGCGGTGGCACATATCCTGTACTACGAGTATAACCATCATTGTAATGTGCCCGAAAATAAAAAAAAATCATACATACTCATCATCATAATCATCAGACATAGCCTAATCTACACTTGAACTAAAACATTTTATAGGTACGTACCAACATGGCGCATATACTGAAAAAAAATATGAAGGGGTCCTCTTACAAGAAACGTGTTTTTTTTTGTTTTTTTTTGTTGTTTTTTGTGTTTTCGCTCTATCGGTTATACGGTTATACATACAAGCAACAATTTGTGATTATAGTGAAAACTCTAAAATAAAGCAACAAAATATAATAAACGTAAACCTCGGTGCGCGAGCCCGACTCGCACTTGCCCAGTTTTATTTACGGAATCCTAAAAAGATATCCAGCATTCCAGGACACTGAAGAAGCGTCGCGTTGGCGGAATCTTTTGTCTCGTCGTCCATCCTGGTGGTTGTTCTTTATTCTGCGACGATTCGATCGAGTGTCGGTCCCGGTCACGTTCCAGATCGAGCTATTGTTTCAAATCGAATCAGTTCTTCGTATTCTGTGCTATTGAAATTCGTATTCCATTTGGGCGCCATCGATATGTACCTATAACTTCCTTCGAAGTTCGAAGCTTGCCGGAATCGAGCGATCTTAGACTCCTTTTGAATAACAGAAATGAATGAATGGTCTAATAGCTTTTAAATACCTAATTAAAACATGATAAAGTTTCAACCTTAGAGTAATAATAATGTACAGAGCGCGCCTAACCTTACCTAACCTAACCTAACCTAACCTAACCTAACCAAAACATGATAAAGTTTTAACCTTAGAGTAATAATAATGTACAGAGCGCGCCTACGGATGAAAAGTAATCACGGTCATCAACGCCTCGCGTTCGTCGCTTGCCTCCGGCGCGGCGCACACGAACGAGGCAGACACAACACAACACGAAAGTCATCCCGAGCTCTGCATGTTTAAAAAAAAACCGGCCAAGTTCGAGTCGGACTTGCGCATCGAGGTTTCCGAAAAAAAAACATTGAAAAAAAACACGTTTCTTGTATGATTCGCCATAATACCACATATTCTGTGAAAATTTTAACGGGCTACCTATAAGTATTACGGTTCAAGAGATACAGCCCTCGGACAGACAGACGGACGGACGGACGGACGAACGGACAGACAGACAGACGGCGTAGGCTTAGTAATAGGCTTCCGTACGGGATACGGAGACCTAAAAACCGTTTAAAAATATCATCTTTTGACATTTCATTTCACACGAGTTAGATCTCTCTTGATACGGCAGCACACGCGCGCTCTTTACTTGCATTATAACTCTGAGGTTTTTAACTTTATTCAGGTTTATCGTTCGTATTGAATGCAATAAACAACAGCAGGCAGGTAAGTAAACTTGTAACTGTAGCAACAATTATTCACAAATCACGTACAAGAGAAAGCTTTTAAGTTTTCAAATCGCGCCTGTAATCGTCGATCGCCCTCCCGACGACGCGACGGTTCGTCGTCGCCGAGGATTTCCGACAAATGTAACGTAAATTCCAGCTACTAACTATTCTAAAACTTGGCCAAAGTAGCATTTGTTAAACCGCTTGAATAGGGAATCAGTGAGTGACGAGAGCCGCGCTTTCGCAGGATCGAGTCGGCCGATACATATATTATTCAGGCCTGCGTCTAAACTTTCTGGAGTGTACCTAATTGGTTTAAATAATGCATGTAAGGGTGTCGGAATAATTAAAACCTGCAGACGTTCTACACTCGGTTGCGACTGTAGCACCGGCAAGGCAAGGCAATGTGTAGGTAAAATCAATATAACTACTCATCGATGTCCTTGCAGCTTCCATCCAGTTGAAATATATGAAAAGTATAGCAGTAATACTAATATATTATCATCTATTCCTTATTTAGAAAATATATTAGTAAATGGAATTTTATGGGGATTTGTAAATAACGCCACATTAAATCGATTTCATACATTTAACTTTTTATTACAAATTCAATTTATTGTATCTTGTTTATCAGAGTTTATTAAAAAAATCATATATTAAAATTTTTTCAAATTTAAAAGAGTTAATTAATTAATAGTTAATGTAGCATAATTATTTTTAAAAATTAATTTGAAAGCTAGGTAGACAGACCACCTAAGAAAAGGTAGCCGGGAGTGTATGGATACTTGAGAACAACGGAATACAACACATAACTTGTGTTGGCGTGCCTTGGGAGAGGCCTATGTCCAGCAACGGACCGATGCGGGCTGATGATGTTATGTCATATCATGTCCTGGTTTATTGTTTTACCAAATTAAGTGTGGAACCGCACCGCTAGAGTGTGGAACTGTCTTCCGGTGAGTGTATTTTCTGAATCCTTTAACCTGGGTCTCTTCAAGCGTCATATTAACATGCTAGACAACCTAGCAACAGTCCGCAAATCTGCTGGCTTGGCACCTAACTGAGCGTGGTTTCGCGAGGAGAGGTGATTTTGGCTCTGTCGACTGCACCATTGGTATCTCGGCACAGCTACCCATGCTGGTTTACATAAAAACAATTGTAATTTTTTATTTATTTAATGTGTTTTGTTTATTCAAAATAACTAAAAGAGAACATAAAAATGAAATAACAGAAATAGCTTATAGAGAAAACTAAAACTAACCTGATGATTGATTGATAAATTGTGCCCAGTGTCCTTTAATTTTTATCACCTATGCAAAATTTTAATCCACAGCCTCAGAATATAACCTGATCTGGATCTTCGTGCCAGTAGTATTATAAATATGTCCCGACCATCTCAACAATATAGAAAAGCACTTGTCGACAACTGGTGCGATGCGGTCACGGGCACAGATGAGAGCAGTAATAGCTAGATGGGCCACCGAGAGCTCTTTGTATGACATCCCGGTTTCGTTAATATTCCTACGAATCAACTTAAATAAATGTGTGGTGCAGGTATGTTTGTGTATGAGACACAAACATATTACCTGCCCCTGCTACTTCTCCGTTCGGAACCGGTGTAAAACTGTAGGCCCATTCCCTTCCCCCCTTACTACTAAGTAACATTTTTGTGAAATTTTGACTTGCATATTATGTGAATGGTTGAGACTTTTTCCTATTCCGACGTAAGTACGTTTGATAAGCGAACATACAAACAATTTTAATGTCATAAATTGTAGCCGACCGGATTGATACCACCGTACTGGATGTAAGATTGTCGCATAGCAGCCGCGGCTGTGTTCTCATCTAGTTGAAATGAAGGGAAGCACTGACATGGCACCTAGTTCACCTGGTGTTATGGGCTGATATCACGGATGTTGTTGGCGATGGAATCAACCAACCGTGTAAGTTTCCATAAAAAAAATAGTCCAGTACAGCTAGCAACCCAAGGGGATGTCTCCGGTATGACACCTACCTTCTCGGAGGTGCTATTGGCTTGACTCAGCTACCTATACCGGATTTAAAAAAAGAAATGTCTCGCGGCCACTTTGCGATCGCATGTCGACGTCTACAGCCAATGAGAGCGCGCAATTCTCTGCCATACGTAAGCGACATCTCTCCGCATTCACGAGACAGATGGTTGATAGCTCATCTACGCATTATTCTTTGATCTATGGCCACGAGTTACGTAACAGGGCGAAGAAGCAAAAGCCTTTGGCAGACCGGAGGCGGCGGCGGTCAGTCTGGGGCGGCATATGGCGACTGTGGTCTCAGCTCTTTGACTGGGCCCCTCGTCAGCAGGGCAACTTGCGAAATTGAATTGAATGTCAAGGCTTATACTTATGTAGATACAGGACACTTGCTACGATAAAGCTAGAAACTCATTGGGCCCACGTACGCTACGCACGCGTACGTGGGCGCGTCGGTCTCCATACATTTTATATGGAAGAGAGCAGCACGCAGTGTGTGCGTGGGCGCAATGAAACTGCGTGCTGTACTCTTCCATATAAAATGTATGGAGACCGACGCGCCCAGATTCACGTGTGTGGCGTACGTGGGCCCAATGAGTTTCTAGCTTTATACTTACCCTACACGGTAGGGCTGCATAACACGGCAACGTTAAAATCAGTACCACAATATCATCAATTTTCATTATCAACACCCTGATTATGGTGCTTCCCCATTCACGCAGTAAGTATCCGAGCGAGAGGTCCGAGGAATCGGTGGCTGTGGAAATTATTTTATTATATAATTTTTATATTATAAATTTAGTATAATATAACTCTCCTAATATATTATAATCAAAATCATCACAAAATGTGAATCTATTTAAAAATTCTATAGGTATCCGATTTCGTGTCTTCTTACATCTTGATTTGTATTGTCTGTATATTTTGCTAAACGTGACGATCGGTGTTGTACTGTAATTCAATACAGTTACTGCAGCACAACACTGATAACTCTGCTTGCCCCGATTGTCGGGATACAGCGTGGTTTGGTATTGTATTGTATTGTTTATTGATCATTCATACGGCAGTTAGACTGCACTCGAACTTGTCACAATAATTTAAGTATTGATGACCGTTAAGCTTCAGCTATAGCTTTTTTTTTTTATGGAAACTGACACGATTGGTTTCATCACCTACAACGTCCGTGATGTCAGCCCATAACACCGGGTGAACTAGGTGCCATGTCAGTGCTTCCCCCTTTGATCGTGCCGGCTACACTGAACTGGTCGGAAAACACAAACTATTTACATAGCCGTTTCGACCGACGTTTCATTCAGTGCGGTGGTACCAACCCGGGCGGGTTAAACCCTACCACCAAGTAAGATTATGAGGGAAGGGACCTACAGTTTTACGTGGAATCCGAACCTCGGTCAGCCTCCAACGGTCAGCGGTCACCCATCCAAGTACTGACCGCACCCAGCGTTGCTTAACAATAAATAGCGACAGTTGACTGCCTGCACCACCTGAGCTATCGAGGCTGACAAATGTACTCGTAAATGTTAATATTTCATCGAGTTTCGACAGCTTGTTATTGTAAATTTCATAAATTACACACGGGGCGGCTTATTGATATTAGCAAATTATAAAATTCTTCCTTTGTCGCCGGTCTGTTTATTTTTCCAATTTGCCTCCCAGGCTGTGTTGATGCAGCTCCGCCGACACCGGAGGGCGAGTGTATAGGAACCTACTGGCTCTATCGATCTGTTGCTCGGATTATAAGATTTTCTAAAAGAATCCCCCAGCTTTAGGCTTTTGGGAAAGCTGCACCGGAAACATGGAACATTTTGTCTTTCTGTTTCTAATAGTTGATGAGAAATGAGGACACTGAAAGGGCGGAGAAAACGTGGAATAATGAAAGTAAAATAATTTTAAATTAAAGATTGTAAAAATAATGTAATAATATATTCGGGGTGTTTCAGGATAGGGTTTCGTAACTTCAGGGTTCGAAAGGAGTCCATATTTGAAGACGAAAAGCTCTGAAACTTTTTCCCAGATTCGATCATTTTATAGTACTTTTTGGCCAAAAATTATTTCATGGAGATTTGGTGGACGGTTAACGTCCGCCTTTAT
Organism: Nematopogon swammerdamellus; assembly: GCA_946902875.1. Classification (NCBI taxonomy): domain Eukaryota; kingdom Metazoa; phylum Arthropoda; class Insecta; order Lepidoptera; family Adelidae; genus Nematopogon; species Nematopogon swammerdamellus. The sequence continues at coordinate 1,339,252 of OX336338.1, read as the reverse complement.
AAAAATAATAATACAATGACTAACTTACATGCATAACTAGTAGAATTGAACTGCATGTATGTAAATTCCAAACACTTAAATTTCCGAATCTCCCCAGATTCACTGTCCAAAGAGTTTTTATTACAATTTGCAATTTTTGTATGAAAAAAAATACGGAATTTCGATTTGAGTGATAAGGATTTGTTTCTTCTAATAATGCCTACTTTATATTCCTGAAGTTTCTCAAGCCTATCCTGAAACATCCTGTATACTTGAACAAGATATACATTTTATTATCTCTATCTGACGATCAACCATCATTATTTACTGCCGGGTAATGTACTTAGATGTGTAAGATCGCATAGAACATTAGATTGCTTTTACATTAAATTCGCCAATTAGTTTGTATGGAAATTTATTTTTTTATTTCGGCTGAATTTAAAAAAGAATTTCTAACATTTTTTCATCTTATCAATGAACATGAGCGCGAAGTTAATTTAGTGACTGCTACAACACAACTCCATATTGTTGTTTTTCCCTATTCATGACTTGTTTGCATGAGTTAGTGGCACTTTTAGTTGTCTCTTCTGTTTCAAATGCGCAGCAATTCAACAAGCGAGCGTTCTCTCATCTCCGAGCCCTAATATCTATTATGCAGGGCTTCTAAAAACTAATTTATCTCAGTCGCGACGCCGCCGCCCGCGCTCGGCGTCCGTGTCGGCGGCGGCGTCGCGTCGCCCCGTTCGGTATAGAAGGACGAAACGGCAGAGCTGTTCCTGGAGCAATGAAAGTGATCAATGATTCAAACTGAGCGGCGGAGGCAGTCCCGGGCTGTATGAATTCCCGAGTACGCACGAAGCGGAGCCCTACTCCCAGTCCCAGCTGAATGGGTTTGCGTGATGAAAGCAGGACCCCGGCGCGCCGGGGGCCGCGGCGCCAGCGGAACTGGCATTGTCGGTGGACGCCGAATATTTCGGCGCTACATGCTTCTAGTACAGCGGTTCTCAATTTTGCTTGACTATGGAACCTTAATTGATCCACATTTTTTTCTCGACAATAAAAAAGTAAATTGACAATAATTTTATTAAGACCCCTAAAACACCTTATTGTTTGCATATTTCCCTCCGGGCCCTTCAAGAGAGAGTTAGACACCTTATGGGTGGCTGGGCGGCATATTCCGCGTTTTCTATAAAAAAAAGTTGTATGTTCGACTTGAAAAGAAAGGAAATATTTTGAATTAAAAATCTTTACTGCACGTATTTAGTTACACTCAGTCTCACTAGTACACTCGATTAGTTCAACCGTTGAACTAGTGAGACTTTTTTGTCCCAGTAATTCAACTACCTACGTATAATTCATTTTAAGGGTTGAACTACTGAGACTATGGTTGACCAAAATTGTCTACTACAGTTAATATTTACTACAGTTACTGTCTACTACAGTTACTGTCTACTACAATTACTGTCTACTATAGTTTCTGTCTACTACAGTTACTGCCTTATACAGTTACACTTTACTACAGTTACTGTCTACTACACAGTAGTACGACAATACGCTCTAACTCCCGGAACCCTTGTGATCCTTCCGCGGAACCCTTGGGTTCCGCGGAACAACTTTTAGATGCTTAACCTCTGCTTTATACTTTATTTTTCGAAACAGGCCAGTACTGCGAGTTGCTATATCATGTTTATCATAGTCCTAAGACAGAGACGGCTGATCGTTAGACCCTGCCCATTATTCCCACCACGCCTGCTTGATGCTTTCATTTTGTTAAGCCCCGTTTCTACTTGTCGTATAATGTGTGCTTGGCTCGGCGGGCGCGGCACGCAGTACGGGCCAGTGTGGTGAGGTGAGTGAGGCGCAGGCATGGACTGAGATCGTTTAATCGTGATACAGGCGGATTCGGTTGTTGAATCAGCCATGTCACCAACTTTCAGACGGCACAATGAAAAAAAAACAGAAAGAAAACTGAATGTTGACACGTCTGTACTGCGCGAGGTTGTAAACACGACTGAGCTGAGCGTGGCAGCAGCGCGCGGCAAGCCGGCGGCCCGTATGACCGCAGCTTTAACGAGTTGACGTGGACCAATAGCGCTTCACTGCGCATTGTTATTACCGTTCTATTACTGGCTTGTCTCGTGAAATAGAGTATAGCAGTCCAACTTGCGAGGCATCCAGACGGGCCGCAACTCGTTAGAACCGGTAGACACCTAGGCGTGCATAATGCATGCGTTTGTCGGCGGCTCGCTCGCGACACTTTGATGCAGTTGGGCTTACGGCTTGTTTACTAAGCGTGGAGATAGCCGTCAGCGCGTCATCCAAGCCTCGCCTTCTAGGTACCTCGTGTCCGCCTTCGCAACTGAGACACGAGCATTCTGTACCTAACTAACATTATGCTAAGGTTGACTGGGAGAAATCCCTGTTAAGGGATAAGTCCGCCTTTGCCCCTCATGTACATTACTTATTGTCGGTTTATTTAAAATGTTTTTTGGAGCAATAAAGTATTTCTATCTATCTATCCATCACTATGGTGTTAAGATAGGCGTTATAAGAGCTGTTTAATAGAGACCCCATTCATATACAGGTTAAGGTTCTTTAGTGACTTTACAATAGCGTTAGGAAGTGCTATAAGAGTGGGACAAGAGCTCTACATAGTAGATATTAATCCAATATCACTTTAAGATCTAAAACAACCTGCCGTTACCACCAATTTGTTTGTTGGGTATTGAGTAAATAATTTCAAAAGTACTGTACTAGTCAGCCTCAGTCACTCAGTCAGCCCAATGGTGCGGTCGGTCGACTGTTGGTCGTGGTCATAAGAACACCTGGGCGCGGTCAATAATTGGATGGGTGACCGCTCGACCGTTGGAGGCTGAACGTGGTTCGGATTTCACGTAAAACTGCAGGCCCCTTCCCTTCTTACCTTAATTGGGTTTAACCCGCCCGGGTTGATACCGGCACACTGAATGAAATTTCGGTTGAAACGGATATGTAAATAGTTCTAGTTTTTCGTCCAGTTCGGTGTAAACGGCATGATCGAAGGGAAGCACTGACATGGCACCTATTTCACCAAGGCGTTATGGGCTGACATCACGGATGTCGTAGTCAACCGTGTCAGTTTCCATGAAAAAAAAAATCAAAATAACCCATACATGCATATTAGGTATATGTACATATGCATGCGTAAATGCCTACATCGGCCTGTAGTCTATGTTATGGCCAATTCTTTTTGAATTTTCAAATAGGAAAAAGATAACATCGAAAACGAGTCGAAGAAAAAGCAATTTCCCCGTAGAATTCTCCCTTGAGTCGACGCGTTTCGTGTGTCGCACGTCTGTTCCTCCCTCACAACTCTACAATGAAGCCAACCAAATACATCTTCTTCGAATGAATAAGCAATTTGTATATAAGCGGGAATCACATCAGGCCCGCTATAGGCTTGTCGTGACTGCTTCGCTGATGAGATGTAATGCCATTTGTTTTATTACCCACCCTATTCCGCATTCGCTTTGAAACTTTGAAAATAATCAGTGATTATGTAGGTTATGATCAAATCTTCATAATTTGTTTGCTTTCAATTTTGCCTGCCTGCCTGTCTGTCTGTTTTCATATTTATTTTATTTATTTTTATTTTTTTTTATTTATCTCTTTATTTCAGCCAACTAGGGCCATATTAAAATACATATTTAAATGTCTTAACCTAAGAACTAAAATTACTTTTTCTCCACATGTGTTTGTACGGGACTTGCTTGTCCAGACTTGCTTTGTCTATTGTGTAAGTATAGATACAATATATTTCTTGCACACGAAGCAATAACAAATCAATCAATACTAATAATAAATATGTAAGGGATGATCATGGAGTAAGTTACTTTGTTTTGAGTTAATATTGCGTATGTAGGCTTTATGTATGATACTAAAACTAAATGGACGATTTTTAGAAATTTTCTGTATGTATGTATGTATGTATGTTCCTCCACAACTCTAAATCATCCGGATTCAATGAAACTTAGTATAAGCACATTTGATTATACAGGACACAGGATAGGCTAATAGATAGCTCATAAAATTCAGTTATGTATGATACTATCACTAAATATTGGCTATTTTTAGAAATATTTTCTGTACTAATGTATATTCCTCCATAACTCAAAACCGATCATCCGAATTCAATGAAACTTAGTAGACGCACATTTAATAATACAGGACACAGGATGCTAATAGTTAATAGCTAATAAAATTTAATTCCGGTTACGCTAAGATGTGGCTCTCATACAAACCGAATTATTCCACGCGCCGAAATAAAGGTACGGTAGCGGGCTTACTAACTTTCTTATTTTTATAAATTTCACGCGAGCGAAGCGGCGGCCAAAAGCTAGTAATAAAATAAACTAAGAGCTGCGCGGGTATTTACTTAACAGTCCGCCGACTCTTTTCAGTAAGTGAACGGAAATTATTTTTGACTAAGGGTCGGGGTTTTCTTTTAATTTGTAATTTTTATTATTGGCACATCCGTCATTATAACCCATATTTTCTAAAAAAATCAACCGGCAAGCTATTACGGTTCAAAATATAGAGAATTCGGACGGACGGACGGACAGGCAGACAGACGAAGTAAAGTAACTTCTAACTTGTAAGACAGCAATAAGTAATTTACCTTTGCTCATAGACTTAGCCGAAGATCGAATACCAGTTAAGTAGTCGAATGAAAATTGACACCGAGGCGAGGTGCGATTACACCCTAACAATAGGTAGGGCTTCTGGAGGAGACATCGGCCATGGGGAATCAATGAGTAAACGGTGCGTAAAAAAACCCGCCAAGTTCGAGTCGGACTCGCGCACACAAGGTTCCGTATCACCACACAATACATTCGTGTTATGTGTTTAACGAAATAATATAATAAATAAATTGAAAATAACGAAACGCCTAAATAAAAACTACAGCAATAGTTTGACTGTCAGGCAAACCTTTGCTTTTGTAGTTATAATATAAAATAAATTTGCCGCAACTATTAAATTGTCGAAAAAACCTGAAGTTTTCCTGTAATCTATGGTTTAATATCTACAAAAAACCTATTAATACGAGTATAAAAATTTTTGCAGTCTTTGATACTGTTCAGCACTAAGGCTATATTTTAGCGTGATGGTAGGTATATAGCCTATAGTGAACCTCAAAAATTACTCTTTGCATTTGTGCAAACCGCATCAAAATCTGTTGAGTGGTTTCGGAGTTTACCTCAAACATACATACACACAGACAGACCCCTTTTATAAGAAGTAGAGATAGAGATAGAGATCTATACAGATAGAGATGATAAGATAGCTTGATGTATACGAACACACTACTACGTACTTACTATTTTACTTACTCGCTTTTTTTAAAAAAAAAAAGTTATAAAAAACTAAAACCCGACTACGTAAAAGCTAATTTTGAAAATCGTTTAAATAAAAAAAATAGTTATAAAAAACTAAAACCCGGCTACGAAAAAGCAAATTATGAAAATAGTTTAACTTTAACTAAAAATAACAAAATAATGTTTTCCATATAATTTATCAGATACAGCAATTCTCTTTTTACATTGATTCTACCTTAGCACTAACTCTATAAATTTTGATAAATTTATTATTTTTAACGTTCTAAATATAGAGCCGTGGTCGGGCGTTCTTCGTTCAACAAGACAAGTGAGGCCGTCGTCGTGCATTATTAGAGCGCGGAACTTAGGACGGCCATCGCCATTGTGTCATACTGGCATCTTTTTGTAAGATCAGTCAGAGCCAATCTAAATTTATTATAAGTAGATACATAGGTAAATACCGAACGTCAACGGCTATAATGCACAACGACGGTCTCACTTGTCTTGTTGAACGAAGAACGCCCGACCACGGCTCTATATTTAGAACGTTAAAAATAATAAATTTATCAAAATTTATAGAGTTAGTGCTAAGGTAGAATCAATGTAAAAAGAGAATTGCTGTATCTGATAAATTATATGGAAAACATTATTTTGTTATTTTTAGTTAAAGTTAAACTATTTTCATAATTTGCTTTTTCGTAGCCGGGTTTTAGTTTTTTATAACTATTTTTTTTATTTAAACGATTTTCAAAATTAGCTTTTACGTAGTCGGGTTTTAGTTTTTTATAACTTTTTTTTTTATTTTAGGCTTTTTTAAAAACTGTTTGCATACTTTAAATGTTGTATGTAACTCGTATATTGATTTTTTTTTATGGAATCTGACACATCACCTACAGGCTACAACATCCGTGATGTCAGCCCATAACACCGGGTGAACTTGGTGCCACGTCAGTGCTTCCCTTCGGTCGTACCGGCTACACTAAATACATAGCCGTTTCTACCGACCTTTCATTCAGTGCGGTGCGGTGGTACCAACACGGGCGGGTTAAATAAACCCTACCACCTAGTAATATAAGAAGGAAGTCATATCCCTTAGTCGCCTTTTACGACATACACGGGGAGAGATACAGTGGGGCTATTCTTTTATATAAGTACCGGCCCCACACGGTACAAAATTGATACTATCCGTCCGTTTATTTGTCGTGATCTCTATTTGAAACTAAAGTTTTCTGCAAATAGCGCATGAGTGAGTACCTAAATATATATACAAATTATGTATAGTTGAACGATGTATAGTCTTGAAGTAAAATGAAAAGTCAGTCAGAGCAAGACCGAAGACTGAGCTGTGTAAGTACACGATTTTCTTTGTCTATGTAAGTAAATATATCTGGTTGGGGTGAAGCGGATTCGGGAAGTAAGTAAACCAATCAGTTCAAGGCCGAAGACCGAGGGCGGTTTCAGGTTGTACATAGTTGAATAATGTACTCACTCGAAGCAGGTAAGCCACTAAGGCGAGGCCAAAGCTACTGATATTATTTTTATAGTAAGCGCGACATGTGGCGCCGAGCCACCCATAAGGTGTCTAGCGATGCCCATGGACATTCGGTAGCATGCGGAGGCTACGAATGCTATGCCGGCCTGACAGGTGCCCAGGTTGAAGGACCCGAAACTGTACTTGGGGGAAAATATTTCTCTCTGTTTGTATTTCAACAGGCTCTGATTTAGCTATGTATCCCTACGGAGTTGCAGTGGTTTTAGATCGCGGGACATTTGGGAGTCACCTACTATTCGCACGGCTCGACGCTGGATCGAGTCCAGAGGCGCCAGCTGGTATTTGACTGAGCCATCCCATAGGTGCGAGCAGTACCCCAAGCAGGACCGAATCTGCGATTTATACGGCCTTGCCCTCGATGTCACGCCGGAAGTTTAGATCGTGCGAAAATTCGACTCGGAGGACCCCGAGGTGGTCGCAAAATTTAAGTGACGTGCCTTGGTAGGAAGGAGCTGGTGTGATGCCGCTCTCTTTGCACTGAACGCGCAAACTTGTATCTTGGAGGTATTTAACTTGACCAACTTGCTACGGCCCATTCGGAAATAGAGCCGAGTGTTTGCTCAAGTTCAGACGCAAGTCTTCGCCTCTTCTCATCCACATCCCGCGTAGTTGAAGGGTAACTGGTGTAGAACCCGTGTTCCGTACTCTCGTATGCATAACAATGATATGTTGCCCCCTGAATGCTACGCCCACGCCTTCAAAGTTAGCAAGGCTCAGTGCTGCGCATTATCTGCGAAGGTCGATTTGAAGGTCCTTTTGCTTTCCAAGCCAGTTTCTAAGTCAGCGTCATACCTGTCTGGAAGCACCTGAACCTCCTGGGCACCGCCATTTCCAAAGACGTAGGTTTCCGGCAACTAATCGAGTCTAGGGCTAAAACTGCACTCAGACAATTGGGAATACTTTTCCGCAATCGGCGGTTCTTCTCTTCCAAAATATCCCGCTTAGCTGAAGGGTAACTTGCATCCGAAAATATTGTAGGTATTAGGTATATTTAATGTACCTACCTTTTCTTTTTTTTTTATGGAAACTTGACACGGTTGGTTACATCACCTACAAAATCCGTGATGTCAGCCCATAACACCGGGTGCCATGTCAGTGCTTCCCTTCATTTCGCGCCGGCTACACTGAACTGGACGGAAAACACGAACTATTTACATAGCCGTTTCGACCGACGTTTCGCTCAGTGCGGTGGTAACAACCCGGCCGGGATAAACCCTACCACCTAGTAAGGTAAGAAGGGAAGGGACCTACAGTTTAACGTGGTATCCGAACCACGGTCAGCCTCCAACAGTCGGGCGGTCATCCATCCAATAACTGACTGCACCATTAAGCTGCCGAGGCTGGCGATCCCTTAGTCGACTTTTACGACATGCGAGGGGGAGAGATACAGTGGGGCTATTCTTTTTAAGTACCGACCCCACACGGTACACCTACGCTACATAATAAGCTTACACTAGGTACATGGACATTTAATACCAATTTATTTTAGCATAGTACTGTATCTAATAATAATATTATATATCTATATAAAATTTGCGGTAGATCAGTGAGTAAGTATGTAGGTATATTACCAACAATACCACGTCGCTTCTTCGCGTCGCGTCGTCGTCGCGTGTCGTCGTCACGCGTCATTGGTGTATGTAACGTATCGAAACCGCGGGGGCGCGCGGCGCGGTGCGCGGGCGACTAGGCTTCATCGCGAATAATCGCTATTCATACATGCGCCACACATTTTGCTCTATTTCTCTGTACACATAAGTTTAATAGATAGCAAAGTATATATTTTCGGAATCGTAATTTAATTATCTTTAATTTGATACCCCACTCAATATATTTTGAAAAACTAATTTGACATTTTGAGGCCGTGCGTCCGCCATTTTGAATTTTGAAAATTGTTATATAGCCTATGACACTCCCGTGAATAAGACAAATCCAATAGCACAAGAATTATTCAAATCGGCCCAGTACTTTAGGCTGTAGAGTGGAATATAGATAGTCACATACATACATACATACATACATACATACATACACGCCAAACTCATAACCCTTCCTTTTTTGGCTTCGCCGTAGTCGGGTAAAAAGCCCCAGCGCGCAGTCTTCAAGGGACTTGGGCTTATAAAATTCCACATGTATCTTCTTGTAACTTGTAGCAATTTTTTTTTTACTAAATTGTTCAGATATTTTACAGTTCGATCTTATTGCAAGCGGCAAAGGGCACAGAGGAGGTTTTTGAACGTACCACCGCTCACTAAGGTTAAATAATATATTTGTGGAAATTAATGTAAAAAAAGTCGATAAAACGGTGTGAATGTTTACGATCGCGATAGAGGCGTCGTTATGACTTGAAAACTCACCTCGGTAAAATTATTACGAGTTATATTACATTTTGAAGCGCGCTCCTCACGCTAATAAGTCGATGGCTCGTTGCAAGAGATTATCCATATATAATACAAATGATGATTACCCATTAGTGTACGCGGTGCGTTGAATATAAGAGTGGACTTTCAATATAAGTACATCTACCTACATACATTTAAACTTTACTGTGTGGGGCCGGTACTTAATAAGAATAGCTCCCACTGCATCTCTCCCCGTGCATGTCGTAAAAAGCGACTAAGGCATAAGGACAAGATGCCGTGCTAAAGGGCGACGGGTCCGCCACCTCTAACCTTGGCTGGCACGGTACTTCCACCGAGTCATGCCACTTTTTAGTCAGCCACGGTCAGTGGTGCGATCGGTCGACTGCCTTTCGTGACCATAAGCAAACCTGGGCGCGGTCAGAACTTGGGTGGGTGACCGTTCGATCGTTGGAGGCTACCATGGTTCGGGTTCCACGTAAATTTGTCCCTTCCCTTGTTAAGTGACTACGTAGTAGGGCTAAACTCGCCTGGGTTGGTACAACCTCCGTGAAAGGTCGGTCGAAGCGTCTATGTAAATAGTTCGTGTTTTCCGTCCAGTTCAGTATAGCCGGCACGACCAAATGGAAGCACTGACATGGCACCTAGTTCATCGCGGTGTTATGGGCTAACATCACGAATGTTGTAGGTGATGTAGCCAACCGTGTCATACATATAATCCATTAAAAAAAAAATTCGACCCTGTCGCTTCATAACGAATTAAGCGATTCAATAATATTATAACTGGTCGGTCACTGAATGCAATCACAGCTATTGCATATTCAATTGTATAGTATAATCGTCAAGTGGCGCCAGCAGCGCCCACTAAGGCGCGGGGACCAGACGCATATATCAAATTATAATTTATTTAACAAAACCCCGTTTAGATTCTTCAGTACCCGTGTTCTATATCTAACGATTACAACAAGAACTTGACTTGCGTGTTTGTTGTGCTTTGACATCGGCCACGATGCGATTATAATAGTACTAGATTAGAAGAAGAAACTAAATACCATAGAACTAAAACCCATAGAAGAAACTAAAAAGTGTATGCGCGCGCGCCGTCTACCGAATAGAGTATGAAACATTTTAACTAATTGGACGAAGTTTTTTACTTACACTAATCTTAAATGTTAGTATTTAGTTTTTCTTTATTTATTTATTAGGTTAATTTTATCAATGTTATACATTTGTTAGTTAGGTTTTAATTATTTAGTTATTAGTATCTTCATTTACATTTGTGTATTGTAATTGAATTGTTGTCTTTAAGTACTAATCATGAATTTTAACTAATAGGAAGCATTTCATAAACACGTCATAGATGGCGTGAGTGGCGCTAAACATGACACGGCGATACGGAACCCTCGGTGCGCGAGTTCGACTCGCACTTGGCCGGTTTTTAGTGTCGACTACCGAACGACACATTGCCTAAGTGGGCGCGACGTATTAAGGAACGATTTTGCGAATTATGTCCTGGCGGATCAACACGACACTCGCGAAGAAAGGAAGGGGCGGTAGGCTCTTACTGTTAATTACACGAGGGGTGCGTTTTGATGTTGTCTCTGTTCCGCGTTAATTTATTCCGTGTAAATGTGTCTTTATAAATAGATAATTCGGGGATTTCAGCCGTTGCGATGTACACGTGCTTATGAATATTAACCTGTGCGACGCGGGCTTTAGTTGCCTCGTAGCAGGACTCAGGAGCAGTCCGATTCATAAATGTTTTAATTATTTTGCTATTCTTTTACACATACATACACCGTACCCCGACGATCGGGGTAAGCAGAGTAATCGGTGTTGCGCTACGAGTATTCTGGTAAATTGCAGAACAACACCGACCGCCACGTTTAGCAAAGTATTCGGACAAGATGACTCAGATCAGGCAGCGAGTAAGGCATAAAGGCCCACCTGCTGCAGGACTCGGTGGAAACACCGTGCTAAGGTGTGAGGTGGCTAGCCTGTCGCCCTTATGCACGGCATCTTGTCCTTATCCCTTAGTCGCGTTTTACGACATGCACGGGGAGAGATGCAGTGGGGCTATTCGTATTAAAGGCTCCTGTCAGGCCGGCATGACATTCGCAATCCCCGTGCATCACAGAATGTCCATGGGCATCGTTAGACACCTACTTGTAGGTGAAACGATGCTCCATGTCGCGCTATGCATAAAAACAAAAACAAACAAAAAAAGTACCGGCCCCACACAGTACAGTATCTTAATATTTTGTATAATTAAAAATCAAACTAAATTATAAATCGGTACCCGCCACGCACCCCGTATAAAGTTGTGCCGACACCGAGCCTAATGTAAATATGCCTATATAGATAGATATAATGTCTTAGGCACACTCTTATCGATGCCTCGTCGACTGTAATATCTCACGTCAATTGGTAGATAGATATTGATGATTATATCCGTAGCATCCGTTCCCTAGGGACAAGTGAGTCCTACTGACATAACTCAAGGCGACAGCTGTCAAATTACAGCAACAAGCAGGGACAGAGCTGCGCCGCGCATTTCTATACTCAAGTAGGAATATTTTCTCTTATTTACGTTTTGTACATTTGCATGCTATAATAAATTATCTATTTCATATAAATATACATACATTACATATCATACACGCTGAATCCCGACAATCGGGGTAAGCAGAGTAATCGTTGTTGTGCTGCAAGAACTTTGGTAAATTACAGCACAACACCGACCACCACGTTTCGCAAAGTATTCGAACAAGATTAAATCGATCAAGCAGCAAGTAAGGCACGAAGACCCATCTGCTACATGACTCGGTGCAAGTATCGTGCAAAGGTGAGAGGTGGCGAGCCTGTCGCCCTTTAGCACGGCATCTTGTCCTTATCCCTTCGTCGCCTTTTACGACATGCACGGGGAGAGGTGCGGGGGGGGGCTATTCTTTTTAAGTACCTACCGAACCCACACGGTACCATTTCATATATAGTCACGGTTTCATATATAGTTAGAAAATAATTTATTGTTCCAAAAAGTCATTTTTTGGATTTTTTTTGGTTTCATGTAAGTATGTATGTAGTAGTAAGGAAGTAGTAAGTATGTATAGTTAACAAACTACTCGAGTGTGACAGTTGAATATAAAAAATAATAGTAAGAATACATATTACTAAATTTAAAAAAACCGGTCAAGTGCGAGTCGAACTCGCTCACCGAGGGTTCCGTATCGCCATGTCATGGTCAGCGCCACTGACGCCATCTATGGTCAAGTTAAAATGCTTCATAATCTTTCCGGTAGATGGCGCGCATACACTTTTCAGTTTCTTGTATGGAGTCCGCGTGATTTTTTTTATTTTTATTATTTTTATTATTTGTTGTCTATCGGCTATAATAACAAATATTCTGTGAAAATTTCAACGGGCTACCTATTACGGTTCAAGAGATACAGCCCTCGGACCGACGGACAGACAGACAGACAGACAGACATACGGCGTAGGCTTAGTAATAGGGTCCCGTACGACGGATACGGAACATTAAAAATATATTTTTTTACCAAAATAAAAAAAAATTATCCTCAACTACTCGCAATTTGTTACCATAAATTTATTATCTGTCCAACTCTTTTCAAAGGGCGTATACTTAAAAATAGGGCGATATCCACAAACGTATAAAGTACATAAAATACGCACGTTCATCCATCTGTCCGTACTGTAAGTTAAGTCTTGTAAATAAAACCACTTATCTCAATGTACCTACATACATACACCTAATAATAGATACATATATATGTACTCGTGTGTATGTAGGTAAGTTCAGAAGAGTAAGGTATTCTTAAATATTTTATTAGTAATATCGGATGTGGTCCAAGTTCAATAAAAGTTACGCTCGTGTACGGCCGATCATAAAACAAGTTTATATATATATTTTTATAGGCCAGCTCAAGAGGCTGAGGTGGATCTGACTGATGTATTTTAGGCCAACCACTTTGTGTCGACTTATGTTTGAAGATCAATATATTATTACTATTAGATCTACGCATTGTTACCGGCGGGTGGCCGAGTGGTTTGGGCATCGGCTTCTCATGCGAGAGGTCCGAGGTTCGTATCCGGTCGGCGGCGTGTACCAATGAGTTTTTTCTGCGACGAAAAAATTTACGTGCATACACCTACACCTGCTGCTTCACCGTTCGGAACCGGTGTAAAACTGTAGGTTCTTTCCCTTGCCCTTTACTAGGTGGTAGGCTCAAATTGTAGCCGACTGGGTTGGTACAGCCGTACTGGATGTAAGATCGCGGCATTGCAGCCTTGGTTGTGTTCTCCTCTAGTCCAGTATAGCCAGCTATCCAGGGAAGTCTCCGGTATGGCGCCTACCTTCTCGGAGGTGATATTGGCTGGTCGGAGCATGCGCTTTGGCCCCTCCGACTCAGCCACCCATACCGGATTACATGCAAAAATATCTATATGTATCTAACTACTTTTAGAAAGATGGCAATAGGAATACCTTGTTATATTACCTAAAAAAAATATACCTCATATTTTTTTGCATTTTATTCATCCTTCCCGTCCACCCTACCACCCCTCCACCCCTCCCTCCCTCCTTATCCTAGCAAGTAAAACTAATGCCATCATTAAAAACAGACTCTAAGCAATAAAACCCCTACACCCCTTATAAACAAACGTTAAGTAATGATAGGACTTTACCATACTTTAGGATTTAATTGCCTACGGAACCCTGCCCGACGACGTCACTTCCGCCTCCCCTTTCTTGTCTGAAAGCAAAATATTTACTCAAGTATTTTAACATTTCTCATCTGACAAAAAGTCGGAGTAATGTGTTGTGTTTGAGGGTTGTGCTATGTCAGTTTTTCAGTTAGTTTGTAACTTTTCCATTGGAATCATGTTTGCATGTATATTTCTCTGCAGTACAATAGCGATGCTTTATTCATCTAGAAATTAATAATAGATAATATATGAAATGACCGCATCTACATAAATAAAATATAATAATACTATCTCCTCCAGTCATTATAATGTATCTATACATATAATAAAATCGTAAAGGCAAAAATAATCTGTATATTTTGAATATATTCGGAAAAAAATTAAAGGCATGCTCAAATTGGGGCCGACTGGGTTGGTACCACCGTACTGGACGAAAGATTCCAACAATTACAATCTAAATAAAGGGGAAGTCTCCGAAAATTTATTAAATGTGGCAATGTGATCAATTTTTGACCTATAAAGCATAATATAAGAGAAAGTGAAAAAATTATAATTATAAAAAAAGTGGTAGAACAAAAGTGGTTAAGTATCAGGTGTAGAATCATCCCCTTTCGGATACAACCACATAATAATGTAACACCGTGTATAAACAAAAAGATACTTTGTGCCTCAACAATATCAAGAGTGTCTCGTTGCCCAAAAAGCAATACTTCCGTAAGTTATATCCCTAAAAATCCACTCGGCTTAGAAACGTTCTCCCAAAAACAAGCGGCGGATGAGGAGACGGGGCGCGGCGGCGGTGCGGCGGCAGCCCTGCGTCCGGAATTCGTGTTTACGTTCGTGGCTGCTAAACGATTGGAAACATGCGCTCTCGGCAAAAGTTATTGGACAAGTAGAGTTATTTGGAGAAATTATTTATTATGGAGAGCGCGCTGCGCTTCGGGGATGCCGACTAAAATTCTCATTCAATCCTCAAAATATACTCTCAACGATGCTATAGTAGATCGAATCTTTTATTCAAACATTGCGAGGTTCTATGCTCTCCCTGCCCATACATCCCCCCCCCCCCCCCCACGTACAGTCGCGGGTCCTTCAAGAGGCGCGTGAATAGGCACCTGTCAGGCCGGCATGGCATTCGCAACCTTTGCATACGACCGAATGTCCACGGGCGTCGTTAGACACCTTATGGGTGACTCGGAGCCACATGTCGCGCTTTAAATAAAAAAGGTAGATTTATCTTGTTGAATAATGAAACACATAAAGTTAAAAGACGATGAAAATTTGACTTTCAGGCCTGTCCTAATAATGGAAAACCTTCAGCTATCTATACGCCGTCATCATTCTATGCTCGATTATAAGTTAAGAACGACTCAATCAAATTCACGTGGAGTTTTCACTGACGATCTTGGCACATCTCAGTATGACATATTTTTTCTGTGAAACGTAGTCGCAGGAACGGCTAGTCACAAATAAATTAAAAACTAAACAAAATCAATAAAAAATAATTATATATAACGTTAAAAATACACACATAAAATTTTTTTTTGGGTAAAAAAAAAAGTTAATAAAAAGAACTCCCGAAACTCTCATGTCGGCTACACTGAACTGGAAGGAAAACTCGAACTATTTTCATAGCCGTTTCTACCGACGTTTCGTTCATTGAATCCGAACCACGTTCGGCCTCCAACGGTCGAGCGGTCACCCATCCAAGTACTAACCGCGCCCAGGGTTGCTTATTAGAAGTCGACCGACCGCACCACTGAGCTACCCAGGCTGACTCATAGAAAGTTTTTCTAATGTTGATATATCATAGTGCACCCACTTCGGCAGTGGGTGCGTCTCGTAATGTTGGTGCGGGTCTTATCCCGACTGTTGCATTCAGAGTCATAATATAATTTTTTATCAACAAGTAAACAGGAAGGTGGTTGGCTATCCTCTTCAAAGGAAGATAGATAGATAGAAATACTTTATTGCTCAAAAAAAAACATTTAACATAAACACACAATAAGAAATTTACATGAGGGGCAAAGGCGGACTTATCCCTTACAGGGATTTCTCCCAGTCAACCTTTGGATGTTTGAGAGTCGTATGTTGCGAGATATAAGTAGGTAGTAGCAAAAGACTTGAGTGTGGGAATGTAAAATATAATATAAGGAAAATAACTATAATATACTATAATATACACTACATATAAGTACATACTAGTTAATTAAACGTATAAATTACTATTTATAGATTAAATTAAATACATATGAATTACAATTTATATAATACATAATACCTAAATATATACATACATACTTGTCCATTCAGAATTAAATGATTTATGTATTCTCAAAGTTTTTCTCAAAGAAGTATTCTCAAAAGAAATTCGGTTGAAGCGATATTGATGTTTGTAAGTCGAAATGTTAAAGAAATGGTTTTACGTCATCCATCTTGTACTGACTGCATGAAGTAAACACTTTTAGAAATTTGTAAAATTTTTAGCACACATTATTTTATTTATCCAGGCTAAGTCTGAGGGGCCCGAACACATTTGCCGACTAGCCATCATCTCCGAGAAGGCTGGTACAGGAGACTTCCTTATGAACTGATGGCTGTTACAGGGCTAGAGTAGAACACAGACAACGCTGCTAAGCTGTCATAAATGTGTTCCATCCAGTACGGTGTTCAACCGCACCAGTATGGGTTTCCATAATATTTATCTGAAAATACATAAGACCGGCCTCACAGAGTGCACTGTGTCAGGCCGGTACTTAAAAATAATAGCCCCACTGCGTCTCTCTCCGTGCATGTCGTAAAAGCCGACAAGGGATAAGGACAAGATGCCGTGCTAAAGGGCAGGCTTGCCACCTCTCAACTTGGCACGGTCCTTCCACAGAGTCGTGCAGCAGGTGGGTCTTTGTGCCTTACTTGCTGCTTGATCTTGTCCGAATACTTTGCTAAACGTGGTGGTCGATGTTGTGTTGCAATTTTCCACAGTTTCTGCAGTACAACACCGATTACTCTGCTTACCCTGATTGTCGGTATACAGCGTGTGTGGTATGTATGTATGTATGTACATAAGACATGATACACCCTGAATCTCGCTCAGATTGTAACCGCTCCCAAGTATGTTCTTGGAACCAACCGGTGATGACTAGTTCTCGAAGCGTGAAAGCAAATATTGAATAGTTACAATATGTAGTGTGCGGCGAATCTCGCACGTTGTTAAAACAAGCTTATCGTGTCGGCCTACCCACGAGTGTTATCTTAAGTGTGAGATTAGCTCTGTTTATATAAGAACGATAATTCGTAAGTGCGAGTATATGTGCTGTGACTGGCTGTGACTGTGCATTTTGGCCTTACAACTTTCCGTCGAAGACGACCAATTCGGCACAATATACCTATAATATGAAATAACGATCCCACCCACCCAAAGCTCCTACAGAGCTTACCTAAGGAGCTTTCGGTGAAATCGTTTTTTTTTTATGGAGACTGACACGGTTGTCTACATCACCTACAACATCCGTGATGTCAGCCCATAACACCGGGTGAACTAGGTCCCATGTCAGTGCTTCCCTTAATTTCATGTCGGCTACACTGAACTGGACGGAAAACACGAACCATTTACACAGCCATTTCGACCGACGTTTCTCTCAGTGCGGTGGTACCAACCCAGCCGGGATAAACCCTACCACCTAGTAAGGTAAGAGGGGAAGCCCGCTACTGTATACCTTTATTCGCCGCGCGGAAAAATTCGGTTTGTATGAGAGCCACATCTTAGCGTAACCGGAACTGAATTTTATTTAACCTATCCTGTGTCCCGTATAGTTAAATGTGCTTGTACTTGTATATTGGAGTTTGTTAAAAGTTCTCTATCCCTTAGGGACTCTGAGTCCTGAGGAATCGAGAGGAAAGGTACCATGCGGCTGATATTGACGAATTGCTTTGTTAAAAGCCCTAAAAATAAATTACTTAAATTAATACCGTGTGGGGCCGGTACTTAAAAAGGATATCCCCACTGCATCTCTCCCCATGCATGTCGTAAAAGGCGACTAAGGGATAAGGACAAGATGCCGTGCTAAAGGGCGACCGGATCGCCACCTCTCACCTTGGCACGGTACTTCCACCGAGTCATGCAGCAGGTGGGTCTTCGTGCCATACTTGCTGCTTGATCGATTTAATCTTGTTCGAATACTTTGCGAAACGTGTTGGTCAGTGTTGTGCTGTAATTGACAAGAGTTCTTGCAGCGCAACACCGATTACTCTGCTTACCCCGATTGTCGGGATTCAGCGTGTGTGATATGTATGTATGTAATATATCGCGATATCTCATCAAACAAAGTCAGTTACTCCACGACTATCCCTTACAGATTTATTATTAGTATATTGATATTGATCATATAGTGGACATGAAGTCTAGATCTACAGTACCCGGCGGTAACTAATGAACATTGAGTTTTGAAAAAGACCATCCGGTTGTAGAGCGTCGTCTCTGTCTCATAGAGGCGTGCGAGTTCGCTTGATAGGGACGACGACGCTCCACAACCATATTGTCTCTTTCTAAAGATCGATGTTCATAATTTACTGTCGGCTATTTTACTTTAGTGGAGGAAAATTGGAGAGGCGTATGTCCAGCAGTGGACGCTTACACGCTGACTGACTGACAGGGGCGTGCATCCCATAAAGGCAGAAAAGCACTGCCTACCCTGAGTTAAAGTCCCAATTCCACCTATCCAAACAATCAAATTAAAACATATAGAACTACTCAAGTTCACGACAAAACGTATGATTTAAAATTGGCGCGCGCTCCTCCCTCTCGCCGCGGCCGCTCGTGCGGAAGCAACGCCACCGCGCGGCAAAGGCAGACAACACGACTACCTGGTGGTCACTCACACTATTACTCAAATCCTGCGTAATCATTACTCATTATATGCTGGAATTTTGCGTGTGTATGCGTGTTTCGATGCGCGATTTAGTACGCCAGGGCAGGACTGCCTTTCACTAACACCACAACAATGCCTCGTAACGTAGGTGTAGCTGGTCTAGCATCGTTCGCGCGCGCGCGCCGCCGCCGGCGGCGGCGCGGCGGTGCAATTGTCTGGTACAGTTTATAAAGAAGTGTTATAATCTTTTGTTTATGTTTTTACAAATAAAAAAGTACCGCCCCTCTTCTCTACTTATTTCTATTTCATCTTTTTGTAGTCAATATTCACTGCACTGCATACTCTTTATTGATATTGGTTCTGATTAAATCACTCAAAAGGCGTTTTTAAAAGTCACCCTTAGTATCTGTATTTATGACATTGTGTAGTTAATTAAAATTTATTCATTTTATGGATATCTGAGGTGCATTGAAAAAAAAAATCTGCTGGACAGAACATCTTCATGTGGACATAAAGAAGATGTAAGAGAAGAAAACCGGGCTGAGGTAAAAATTAAAATTAATTCAACTTGTTTCTAAATTAAGTACTTATTTTGAATCTTAATTGTTGCCTGCCTACCCGGTCTTAAATGTCTGTGCACGCCACTGCTGACTGACTGACTAACTGGCTGTATTTTCTCAGCAGCCAGACAATATCGCTCCTCTCTTTATTTTTTGAACAGTTAGCTGTTTCAAATGATACCAATTTAGGCGGCGGCGGGTGGCCGAGTGGTTTGGGCATCGGCTTCTCATGCGAGAGGTCCGCGGTTCGAATCCGGTCGGCGTGTACCAATGAGTTTTTTCTGACGAAAAAATTTTCGTGCATACCTGCTGCTTCACCGTTCGGAACCCGTGTAAAACTGGAGGTCCCTTCCATTGCCCCTTACTAGGTGGTAGGCTCAAATTGTAGCCGACTGGGTTGGTGCCACCGTACTGGATGTACTCGTAAGATGGCCGCATAGCAGCCTCGGTTGTCTCAGACAATATCTCTCTCTCTCTCTCTCTCTCTCTCTCTCAGACAATATCTCTCTAGCACGTGCCCGAAGTAAACTGAACTAAACTGTGTTATCTAAATAGCTGACTCGCCTGAGTAAACCATCATCGCAGGTATTATTTACGGCCCAAACGTTACGAACGCCTCGTCTTGTCGGCTGTTTGGTTGTTTTAGCTGATAAAGACAAAGCTTTTATCACACTGAAATAACTAAAATCTAAAAGGTTCAAGAAAGCTTTTTGATGTTGCGTGCGACTGATCTCACCGCAAGCTATGAGAGTACAATCACGTACCAAATTTGTGACACAAATCCAAATTTGTGTCACAAATTGACTTGATTGTACTCTCAAGGCTTGCGGTTGCCAACTTTTTTTTAGAAGAAATAACTTATTTGTGATTTCAAGGAAGGTAAATAAAAAAAACTGTCACTTAAAAAAATACAACATTTACCGAAGTCAAAAGGAGCGTTATTATTTGGGTAATTGGGTGTATGTATGTATGTCTTTTTAGTGTTCCGTATCCATATGTATGGGTCCCTATTACTAAGCCTACGCCGTCTGTCTGTCTGTCCGTCCGTCCGTCCGTCCGTCCGTCTGTCTGTCCGAGGGCTGTATCTCTTGAACCCTAATAGGTAGCCTGTTTAAATTTTCACAGAATATGTGTTATTATGGCCGATACAACAACAAATAATTGTCGCCCTTTAGCCGTGCTAAAGGGCGACAGACTGGCCACTTCTCACCTTAGCGCGGTCCTTCCACCGAGTCGTGCAGCAGGTGGGTTTTCGTGCCTTACTTGCTGCTTGATAGTTATCTTGTCCTAATACATTGCTAAACGTGTTGGTCGGTTTTGTGATGTAATTTACAAGAGTACCTGTAGTACAACACCGATTACTCTGCTTACCCCAATTGTCGGAATTCAGCGTGTGATATGTATGTAGGTATGTACCTTCAAACAATCATACAGCGAATGCATATCGCGCATATATGAAAAGGTTCTTCAGATGTATCTCCAATTTTGGAGGAGACTGTAGCTACGTACGGCCTAAGCTAACCCTCAGAGAGATAGGAAATTCAAAGGTGCTATTTTACTGTGCCAATAATCTGAAATATGTTCATACTTTAGCTTGAGTTTCGAATTTCATGTAAAAGTGTGGGTCTCTTCCAAAGACATTAAACTTGGTCTCTTCCCTTGTTTTTTTTTTATGGAAACTGACACAAATACAAATACAAATACAAATCATTTATTATGAACAAATACAATTCAATTCAGATACATAGTTGATAATGTTGGTATGTTTACAGGACTTACATTTAGAACTGCGTAACTAAGTATCTTAACCTATTTTCGAGACAAAAACACTAGACTTGCGTCTGTTTTGTTTTGCTCGGTTTCATTAGTTGGTATGGGTTAGTAGGAATGTATCTGTTTAATCAATCTTTTTTATGTGCTGTGTATATATTAGTGTAGAATAAAATTGTAAATGTATAAAAAATAAATGTGAAATTAAATGTAAAATGTAAACTATAAATGTACATATATGTATTCACTATGCCTAGATTTTTTTTATACGTAGTTTATTGCTGAATATATGTGAGCATGTGCTCACATTCCATTTGTGACTTTGACAATAGCCACTGCTTTATCTTTGATTTAAGCATACTGGTGGCTGTTATTGATTTTAGTGCAGGTGGTATTTTGTTGTATATATTTGGTCCGAGAAAAGTTGACGTGCGTGTGTAAAAGGTAGTATTATGCTTTGTTCTTATCAGTAGTCGTTGAACATTGGCACGTGTCTTAAAGCTATGAGAAGGTCCTACCTGAAGTTTCTTATGAAAGTGAAAATAGGTACAAAGTTTTAGCATATATGTTTGACGAACATTGAGAAGGTTACACTCTAAGTATAGTGTGTCAGTCGGATACCGGAAAGGTTTGTGATACATTACCTTAAGTATAGAACGCTGTGCTCTTTCTGCTAATATCAAATAGGACTTTGCTGAACCTCCCCAGGCCATTATACCATAATTGATCAGCGAACCACAAAGACCATGATAAACATTCTTGAGAAGGTCAGAATCAGCAATATGACGGATTTCGCTAAAAAAATACACAAGTTTTTTTAATCTTGCTGCTAGAATTTGAATGTGTGATTTCCAATTTAAGTGTTTGTCTATTACTAATCCTAAATATTTAATGCTATTGACTCTTTCGAGCGAGGGGCACGTACAAGTAGGTAAATTTCTGCATGAAAACTTATGTGCCTTTATATGTATTTCCTCGTGTGGTTGACCCTTAATAGTAATAGAGAAAGTCATGTATTTCGTTTTGGCGCAATTAACCGAAAGGACATTGTTCATAAGCCAATTGACAGTAGTATTTAAACCTGTTTGTGCCCTTTTAACTACATTCTCCCATGTCGACCCTTTGAACAATATGACGGTATCGTCCGCAAAGGTGGTTATTGTGCCGTGTTCAAATTCGGTTTTGCATAGACCATCAATGTATATGAGAAAGAGGACAGGTCCTAGGACACTGCCTTGAGGCACGCCGTAGGTAATTTGGAAATAGTCAGAGGTATTTGAGTTATCTTTATTTCTGACCGCTTGTTGACGATTTGAGAGATAGGATGTAAACCATTCTAATTGATTACCTCTTATTCCAATAACTTCCAGCTTCTTAAGTAGGAGAGGGATAGCAACGGTATCGAACGCCTTTGCCAAGTCAAGAAAAATTCCAATGCACTTCTCTTGTTTGTCCAGGGCGCTCGATACAAAATTAGTGACTTGCAAGATAGCGTCTTCAGTGCTCATACCTTCCCGAAATCCGTACTGGTTCTCGGATAATATAGAATTTTTTTCTAGAAAGGATACTAACCGCGATTTAACTAATTTTTCTAGTATTTTTGATAGGACACTTAATAAAGATATAGGTCTGTAATTTGAAATTATTTCGGGGGATCCTCCTTTGAATATGGGAACAATAATGGCATTTTTGAGCAAATCTGGAAAAGTTCCAGTAGATATGCTTAGATTAAAAAGATGAGTTAATGGCTCTAGAAGACCATCAGAAGCATATTTTAATAATTTTGAAGAAATGCCATCCTCGCCGCTTGAGCTAGATGGATTTAACTGAGAAATGATTTTCTTTATTTCTAACACATTAGTACTACATAAAAAAAAAGATTTTAGGGGTGTGGCGGTTGAGGTCGTGATTTTATCTGCAAGAGATTCAACATCTGTACCGGAATCCTTTAAGATGTTGGAAGCTAAATTACTACCTACATCAGTAAAGAATCTGTTAATGTCGTTTAAAGGATTTGGGGATTTTTCGGCTAGTTTATTGGTGACTATATCAAGATCATTTTGACCGGATTTTTTGACAGAATCGGTGAATTCTCTCAGAATGTTCCAACACTTTCTCGGGTTTCTTAAGTTTTCCATAAGTTTGTTCCTAAAAAATAAGACCTTGGCTTTTTTCACTGCTTTAGTACAGATATTTCTATATTTTTTATAAATATTTTGTAGTATAATATCATCGGGTGTTAGACGGAGCCTTTGATGTAAGTTATCTCTTTTCATGATACAGTTTAGTAGATTATTAGTTATCCACGGTTTTATTATTTTATGTTTTTTATTGGAATCACTACTAGTTGTTTTGTGTTTTGAGATAATAGACGTTAATATGTCCATGAACATCTCAAATGCACTGTTTGTGTCAAGTACCTCATATAAAGATTTCCAGTCGTAGCATTTAAATTCAGCATCAATTGCTGCATAATCGATTTTAGTACGCGACTGAATGAATGAATTGCAATTGTTGCATACCTTGTTGAGACTTAACACTATTGGGTGGTGATCTGTTAGAGCTGTCTGGCAAATCCCTGATTTCAGCCTACATTTAGTTTTGACCATAAACAAGTCTAGGCATGCCGAACCTCTCGTCGGTTTGTTAATAGCAGGTATAAAACCATTCTCTAGTAGGCAAGACAATAATTCATTAGCAGGTATATTATTCGGGTCTAGAATGTCCAAATTCAAATCGCCAGTAATGATGACATCCTTGTATGATCGTATAGATCTGACATATTTGTCTAGGCTGAGTATAAATGGTTCCGGATCTTGGTAGGAGGGGGGGCGGTATATTACCAACAGACGTGTGTGGTCGCCAATTGAGAGGGCTAGCGCGCTGCAGTTGACCAGCGGCGGCTCCTCCGCTCTCACGTGTAGCCCTTCGAGTGCATAAACGACACACCCGTCATTTTTGTTTTTATGTTTACTTGTTGAGAATGAAGTGTAGCGTGGTATTTGCTTAATATAAGAGGAGTTTTGTAGAAAGCATTCGGTAAGGCATATAAAGCTGAATGGCACGTTTGTCCTATTAAGAAAGATAGAAAGTTCGTCAAAGTTTTTATTTAAACTGCGAATATTTGCTGTAATCACATTCAAACTATTATTTTTTTCGATAATGTTTCGGCATTCCTCGGGGCGGTCGTAAATTGCAGTGTCAGCTAGTTCAAAGCAGTCAATTTCTTTAATAAACTCTTTATCCATTATAATGTTATATATATATATAAGGTGTGTACAAATGAGGTAACAGAGCCAGCGTATTCAACTCGGTATTGCGGATGTGATTATTGTAAAGTGTGGTCTTGTAATAATGCGATATTTTTGTTAAAAATAATATTTGTTGTTTAGGTAAAAACTTAAATGACTTATAGTAAGGTATATTAAACAATGTGCGAGGAAGTGGTTTCAATATTCTTCTGCAAAAAAAATAGTTTAGTTGTAGGTATAATAACAATAAAGTTAGTGAGTAACATATACAACATGTAGATGGCAGTCGAGACCGTGTTTTTTTTTAAGTTTAGTACAAATATCCGATACAAAAGTCACAATTTGAGTAGTTGTTCTTCATTGAATATTCTAATCATTTTATCATTCTGTAGGTTACTCTTGCGTACGTAGATGCGGCCTCCCTTCACCCATGCGAATTGGTAATTAGCTACTTTGGCCGCGTTACGTGTAAGTGCGAGCAATCTTTTAGTTCGAGGCGTCAGGTTTTCAGAGATGAACAGAAGTCCAGAAGTCGTAGTGTTGTTGAGGAATACGTTCGTATCAGCGAGTGGGGCTGGTAACGACATCTGCGAGGTGGAGAGGGGGGCGGCGACGACCTCTGCGGCGGTGCGCGGTAGAAGTCCCAGATCGTCGCAGCTCAGCCGGCCGCGGCCCTGTTTCACACGCGCCTTGTTGCATGTCTTCACCGCCTCGAGGAAGCGATCACGAGCGTTTATCGAAGTAAATTCGATGATAATCGGTCTCGACATCCCGACCTTCCTAGGAGGTGGACCTTGACGAATCTGGAGGACTTGAGAATCGTCAAAGTCGGCATTGACGATCAGTTTTATTTTATTCAGGACATCTGTCAGATTCAGCTTTGCACGGTCAGGTACTCCTCTAATTTCACATTCGCGACCAATCATTCTCTGTTCTAGCTCTTCACATTTCAATTCCAAGATGCTAGTTTTCGTCGTTAACTGAGAGTTTTTAATTTCCAGATCGTCTATGCGTTTTTTTTGTGATGAGGATTGCTTTAGTTCCGATGTGACTTGGTCATATGAGTCGGAGTATTGCTGGATGGTCGATGTGAGTTCGTCATATTTTTTACATAACTCAACGTGTTTTTCTTGATAAGATTTCAGTTGAACGGTTGTAGACAGCAATTGCTCAGACAGTTTCTTACTGATGAAAGTTTGAAGACAGGAAAATAGTAAACGGCTCTTTTCATCTAGTTGGGCTGTGAGTTTGGCTATTTCGGGGTCTTTGTTTAGCGTGAAAGTTTTATTCAAACTAGCATCATTCAAGATTTTGAGTTGATCAACTACACCGGTCGCCTTCCGTGAGAAAGACAGTTCGTAGGCAATAGCTTCATTCTCGCGTTGCTGTTTCGCCTCAGTGTGTGGCGGCGGAGGCGGAGGCAGCGCTGCAGTGCCTACGTGCGCAGGCGCAGCGGGCGCCGCCGTCGCCGCGGGCAGGGACGCGGGGGGAGGGAGTTCGCGCGAGACGTCATCGCCGCAGTCCACGTCACTCAGTGCAGCCGGCTTGCCAGTCGAATCAGTATCCGAATTTGTAGGCGTATTCAGTGCGGAGGTGCTTCCGTGTTTCGTTTTGCATGAAAGACAGGCCCACGTATTTTTTGATTTCTTCGGCATTTTTCTGAATTTTGCTTCACTCGGTATGCCTCCACACGAAAAGTGGAAGTCCTTGGTGCATATTTTGCAGTGCAGTCCATCTGTATCGTGGATATCTTCTTCACATTTACAGCAGATCATTGTTTACGTCGGTATTATACGACAATAAAAATGTCGAAGTGATAAGTGAGTGTGAGAGGTGAGAAGTTGACTTGCGGTTATGCTGTTCCAGAGACGTCCCCCGTGATGAACTTCACTGTTTCCAGGTAGCGCCGATTTCGGCTATTATAGTAATTATGTATTTACTTGTTTTACAACGATATGAGATAATTATAAACAGATAAAATTAGGAGCGTGTGATTGTATGTTGTTGCTGGCAGAGTTGCCATACCAAAAAGTGACACTGTTGGCTACATCACCTACAACATCCGCGATGTCAGCCCATAAGACCGGGTGAACTTAGGTGCCATTTTTTTATTTTTTTTTATTTATTTATTTATTTTTTTTTTTTTATAGAAACTGACACGGTTGGCTACATCACCTACAACATCCGTGATGTCAGCCCATAACTCCGGGTGAACATGGTGCCACGTCAGCTGGGTCCCTTCGGTCGTGCCGGCTACACTGAACTGGATGGAAAACACAAACTATTTACATAGCCGTTTCGACCGACCTTTCATTCAGTGCGGTGGTACCAAACCGGGCGGGTTAAACCCTACCACCTAGTAATATAAGAAGGGAGTCATATCCCTTAGTCGCCTTTTACGACATGCACGGGGAGAGATGCAGTGGGGCTATTCTTTTAAAGTACCGGCCCCACACGGTACGCCATGTCAGTGCTTTCCTTCAAAATTTCAACCGGCTAACTATGACGGTTCTAAAGATATCTACATCTACCCTACAGCCATCTGACGGACGGACGGACAGAAAGACGGTGTATGTATTATACGAGTATATATCAAATGTATTTGTTTAGAATGGCGCACTATAAGCTCTCATAATACTTCATATTGTTAGGTTTCCGTATCCCGTACGGAAGCCTATTACTAAGCCTACGCCGTCTGTCTGTCTATCTGTCCTACTGCTGTATCTTTGGAACTGTAATAGGTAACCGGTTGAAATTTTCACAGAATGTGTTATTTGTTATGGTGGTTATAACAACAAATAATAAAAATATAGAAAAGGTTAAAAATTAAGGGGGATCCCTATACAAGAAACGTGTTATTTTTTTTTCAATTTTTAATTTTTTTTGGCGCGGGATCCTACCTGCGCGCCTCCGACTCGCACTTGGCCGGTTTTTGTTGCAAGCGTCGTCGTCGTGTCGGCAGCGACGCACACTGTCCGTCCACAATCCGCAGCTGGGGTGGCGTGGCGAATTCATCCCTCACGGGCCGCTTCGTGTCAATGGAGGATCGATCACGCCCTCACTGCATTTTTGACAGATTTATGACGTTTTCGGTGCATGCCAAATCTTGTGAACTGTCAATTAGACATGAATGCATATTTATGTGTGTACCGGATACATTGTGCGGTTTTTAGGGTTCCGTATCTATACGGAAGCCTGTTTGTCTGTCTGCCCGTCCGTCCTAGGGCTGTATCGTTTGAACCGTAATATGTAGGTAGCCAGTTGAAAATTTCCCAGAATACCTATATGTGTTATTATGGCAGATGTGCCAACAAATAACAAAAAAAGCAAAAAGTTAAAAATTAAGGGCGTCCCCATACAAGAAACGTGCTAAGAATAGATTAGTGCATATTCACGCTACTGAATAATAGATGGCGCCACAGGGAAAGACGAAATATAGACGAATATGGTTTTTCGACAGGTATGGTATAGCGTATCTTCGGAACCCTCCGTGAGCGAGTAAAATTCGCACTTGTTTATGGTTCGGTTTATTCGTCCGCTCCGTGTTGAAAATCATGCTTTGTGGGCATTGTGGGTGGCGTTTTGATGAGATTACGAAGCCACTGATTATTTTATTCCGAAGTGATGAGATGACTGATTTTATCAATGTGCATTATAAAAATATATATTTTGTACATAATAAATAAAAATAAAAAAACACATATTTTACATAATATTTCGCCTTTTATTAGTCGTCGCCGTCGGTCGGATAATTTTTTTTTTAATATATCCCAAGTTTAATTTAAAATTTTTATATATTAAAATTTTGTTATCTGACGACGACTAATAAAATATTATGTAAAATATGTGATTTATTTTTTTATTTATTAAGTACAAAATATATATTATAACAGGACAGGTTAATCGTGATTTTTATATATAGGTATTATAGTTTTTAGTTATTAATACTGTCTATTATGTAATGTTTTTTTTTTGCTGTTTAAATAAAATCATCCATTTATAAAAATAAAAACCAAATATTGGTGTAAATAAAACTATTCGTATTTAATGCAATATAAAAAGAAAAGATAATTTTCTATTAATATTACTCACCGAACACCCAAATTTTACCACTAATAACTATTAATACTTACAGAAAAGAAGTAAAATTAACAATATGGCCAAAATGCATTAACGTAAACCGTTCGTAATCTGTCAACAATCAAGTTGAGCGTCAATAAATGCGACCATTAACCCAATGTCACCGGCAGTTAGCCGCTTCAATCGATACCGTTCAGCGGCCAAACGGCATGGCACCGTCCAACGACCGTTCAATTACAGGGAGGCCGGCACCATTTGGCGATGCGTGTGTTTTGACGCGAATATATGCACGTAATTACAGTTTTGTGCAATCAGCTGGTGTGCAGAACCCGGGAACATTAGGCAGATGCCCTGTCAACAAGATAAATAGCTGCCCCGCCCTGCCGCCCCGCTGCAGGATATAACGCACCTACCAAACCCACCGCCCGCTGTAACTGTAACTCGGTTCCAAGCGTAGTACGTACGACGCAGACATCGCGTCGCACTTTTATATTTATAAAATCGCTATCTATCTATTCTGTCTCGCGGTGTGCCTAGACGCAGCGATAGTGGTGGACATGGGCCCTACTCGTCGTTAATTTGCACATATCAGTCGAACGATGCAATTCACAACAAAATTTTTCAGTCGCACGTCATAATTCACAACAAAATTTGTCAATCGCACATCATAATTCAAAACAAAATTTGTCAATCGCACGTCACAATTCACAAGAAAATGTGTCAGTCGCGGGTCATAATTATTCACAACCAAATTTGTCAGTCGCACGCCATAATTCGCAACAAAATTTGGGAATGTCGGTCGGGAGGATTCTGCCAATCACATTGCATTCACACACATACAAAAAGCCACGTTCTCGTCGTGCCATCGTGTGTCGTCGTTGCGTCATTACAAGTTTCGTTTGATGCTATCGAACATACGTTGTTTGATCGTGCCAAACTTGGAATAGATCAACAACGGCTAGAACGATCAACTTTAAATAAATTCATATAAATGTGGACGCTACTGGACCGCAAATACGCGGTGCCAGTCAACCGCAATTTATTATGAAAGACATTTGTTATTTTAACACGTGTTTTAAAGAGAAACAGAACGACATTCATGATCATATGAAAAACAATGATAAATTAATGGGAATAGAGAGTCTATTCATAGTTTTATGCCTGCTTTCCAATTACTTCTAGTTTATACATGCATACATACCACACACGTTGTATCCCGACAATCAGGGTAAGCAGAGTAATCGGTGTTGCGCTGCAAGAACTCTGGAAAATTGAAACACAACATCGACCACCACGTTTAGCAAAGTATTCGGACAAGATAACTATCAAGCAGCAAATAATGCACAAAGACCCATCCGCTGCACGACTCGGTGGAAGGACCGTGCCAAGGTGAGAGGTGGCAACTATCGCCCTTTAGCACGGCATATATTTATTACATTCATAATTACACGGTGTCTTCGCATAGAGATATAGACGCCGATGGACATTCGGTCTTATGCGGGGGTTGCGAATGCCATGCCGGTCTGACAGGTGCCTATTCACGCCCTATCGAAGCACCCGAGACTGTACTTGGCGGGAAATATTGGCCAATATGCGACGATCTCCAGTTAGATGGTACCGACCAACATTGATCTTACTACCGATTAATAGGCAAGGGAATGAACTGACTTTCTAGAACACATGGAGATCTGTATTTGTGTCTATGGTAAAGTGACCTTGTAGCGAACTCTGCTTGAATAAGACACTAGCTAATTCGAAATCAAAAGCCGGCAGTTAATTAAACATATCACTTACAGTTCCCCGCTCACGGTAAACCCGAAGTGTGCCTGTGGCTTTAACAGACATAGACAACTTCCTTTGAAAACTGATCCAAGAACATTCCTGATCCTTGAAGGCAACCTTGTTTACACGTTTCTTCCACCTAGTGAATCTTGTTCTGATTGTTACTTCAGTTGTTTAGTTATCTCCTGGAAGTTGGTCGTAGCCAATTCGGAAATACTCTAGTGAATCCGGGATTCCAATTTTCTGTAGAGTATCTTTTAAATATCTGATTAATTTTGTTAGAATTCTAGGAAATTATTAATCGATCAGTAAGTATTACGTAAGCCTCGGTAGTTCACCCCAGTACGGTCTGAACTTGAATGGGTGACCATTAATTCGCTTAGGCTGGCCGTCGTTCGGACTCCACGCAAGACTTAGGTTTTTTTATGGAAAGCGCGGCATGTGGCAGATGATAGGTGTCTAACGATGCCCATGGACATACTGAACATACGGGTATTGCTAATGTCATGCTACCCTGACAGGAGTCTTTTCGTGACCCTTTTTAAAAACCCCAGGCTGTACTTGGGAGGAAATTGATAGGCAGGCCCTTTCTTTGCCCTGTAATGTGATAGGTGGTAGGGTTTAACCCGTCCGGATTGGTACCACCGCACTGAATAAAAGATCTCTCGAAACGGCTATGTAAATGTAAAAATATTTACCTGAGTGTTCTACTAATACTCCATGTACGTACCTAATAAAATATCTTCGACAACGTTATATTTACTTAAATGCAGCTCGGCCTTCAGTCTCGCCCTTACTTACTTTCTTCTAGAGAGTAGGTATATCGTTTACCTGAGTTTACGTTTATATCCGACTTTACCGCGAGCTGAGCCGCAGACTTAGCTTAGTAACTAATATCTTGCTAATATAAATCAATCAATACTAATAATAGAGATGGTCATGGAGTAAGTTACTTTGTTTTATGAGATATTGCGTTTGTGGACTGTATGTATGAAACTAAAACCAAATGTATGTATGTTCCTCCATAACTCTTAAACCTATCATCCGAATTCGATGAAACTTAGTACAAACACATTTAACTATACGGGACACAGGATAGGCTAAATAAAAATGTGTTCCGGTTACGCTAAGATGGCTCTCATACAAATCGAATTGTTCCACGTGCCGAAATAAAGGTACAAAGCGGGCTTACTTACTTTCTTCTTTTTAAATACGAATTTCAAGCGAGGGAAGCCGCGGGCGAATCCTAGTAAAAAATAATTCAAGATCTTAATTATCTTAAAAAATTCCTCCCCCACTATAACCGTGACTCGTGAAGGAATCTGTAATTTTTCGTCAAACTAATTTCGAGTTATTTCATTTAATTTGAAGGGATGCGGGGCGCGCGGCTACGCGACCATAAAACTACCCCGACGGAAAATCACGGCCGCCATATTGTTCGCCCGAGGGGTTCTACGTTCAACGACAATTGCACGAACATTTCACTTACCAAATATAGTGAGGCTATGTTTTGTTTCGATTTTACACTCGCCAATGGATAAAAACTTCCAATAATAACACATTCACTTCATAAATATTGTATTCTTTCGAATTTATACAAAAACACAAACAAACTAATGACTAAAAACATCAAAAATCATTTTTAATCGGGGCGTGGTCGCGGCGAATTCGCGCGCGAACATGTACGTTCGTCGCCACTGCTCGAAAACAACTGAAGAGATCTTTAATTTTGTGCTCTAGCGTGGCGACAAAGTGAATCATTTCGAGAAGGGCATAACTTCACCTTTTTTTAGAAGTATAATTGAACCTTATCCACATATTGAAAGAGTGCGTATTTAAAGTCACTAGTCATGTTGCCGCAGATCTACGCTTAGGCAGTTAGAGGGTGATGCGCAGATCTGCGCTTGGGCATTCGAAAGGTTAAGCAATAGTCACCACAGGTTACATTGCATCTCTCCCTGTGCATGTTGTAAAATGCGACGAATGGGTTAAGCCACCTCTCACCTTGGCACGGACATTTCGCCGAGTCATACCATGCAATAAGTAAGCATTCGTACTACTTGCCGCTTAAGTTCGATAAAAAAAAAGTTTTCTTATTTTTATACAGCTAAACGTCGTCGTGGTGGTCAGTGTTGTGCCTGTCATTTGCCCGACAGCACAACTCCGTTCTCAGCTTACTACAATTTCCGGGATACAAGAATAACCCTAGATATGTGTGTAGTATGTACGTAAGTATGAAACATCTAAGTATATTTCGTTTTTCAAACTTCTAATTTTTAATTCGTTGTATTTGTAACTTAATACTATTTAATTAATTTTATTTATTTCTACCAAATGTATAAGGTAGTTTAATTTCCTACAATACAAAAATATATTTATTTACAAGTATGTAATGAGAACTAGCCCTCGGGATGGAAGTCTGGAACAACACTCTTGACTATTGAATCAGGGTTTGTGGAGTGTGACCATTTGATCAATATCAATTGGAGAAATTAAGCGGAATTTGACCCCGTATGCGCATGAGTGCAACATCCGTCATTCTGACAGCTAGCTAGTATACCTAATGTGATAACTGAATTTATCCTTCTCATTTCTACTGTGAAATAAATAATTCATAAATCAAAACATAATTTAAATAATATTACACAACAAACAATAACATTAAATTAAAAACTATACTAAATCTAAAATAAATCTAAAATGTAACAAACTAAAACTAAATAAATAAATTAAATAAACCTACCTATAAAACCTACTAACAGACGTATAAAAACTACTAATAAACCTATAAAAGAATCCAACCGATATATCGTATGTATCAAAGTATATAATAATAATAAATAATGCATCTGTGTAATTTAGTCGGTTTGAAACGAAAAAAACTGCTCTACTAACTACTAAATAAAAAGCAGCAAGTAAGGCACGAATGCCCACCTGCTGCGTGACTCGGCGGCAAGACCCTGCCAAGGTGAGAGGTGACTAGCCTATCGCACGGCATCTTGACCTTTTGCCTTAGTCGCCTTTTACGACATGCACGGGGAGAGATGCATTGGGATTATTCTTTTTAATTACCAGCCTGGCACACAGTACAAGTTTTTTTTTTTATTTTCCATATTATAGCCCCAATTTGTAAAAAAAATCTTTATTATTTCTTTCGCGTGCCTGGGTAAAATATTTACCTAATTACACAATCACACGCTCAGTAATTCTACTCGAGATCGAGATAACTAGCTGGGCCACTCGTAAAACGTGAGACTTGGCTTGTGGAGGTGCTTTCACAACACGATTTAGCATAAATCGCGCCACGGCACGCAGCCGCAGCTCAATGATATGACTAGATATAACCGATAAGGCGGAGCGGAGGCGGCGCCTAACTTGGGGACATAAAAAATGTTTGGCTTCCAACCAATCTGCTCCGCCCGCCCGCACTATCAGTATTGGAACTGCAGAAGGGAGTCTGTGCGCCGCGGAGAAGATAAGTTAGAGAGGAGTTGCTCTAGGGTGGGGCCAAACGAGCGTAATTTTGTGAGTTGTAAGTCGCGTATTTTTGACCGCCGCCGCCGACGCAAACTGAGTTTAACATGTGTGCGTATGTTGTCTGTGGCATCGTAGCTCCCAAACGGATGTACCGATTTGTATGCGGTTTTTTTATTAGAAAGCTGGTTTAATCGGAATGGTTCTTAGGTATTTTTGTAAACAAGTAATAAAGTAATTATGAAAAATAATTACATCTCACGGATGGGCCGATTTGGATGCGGCTTTTTAAAGAAGCTTGTGTGTAACGTAATTCACGCTGCACATTATCAGACAACTCATTTTGCGTCGTTGTGTGCCACAAGCCGGATTATTATATGAAACCGAATACAGCGTAAATTACGCCACTCAAAATACGGGACTCTCTACTCATAAAATTACGCTCCTTTGGGCTCACCCTAAGCAAACTGGGTACCTATGTCGCCACCAACTGGGAGCATTATGGCATCGAAGTTAGATGTTGCATTGCATCAGTCGCGTCGCACGGAGTGGTACCCAACCCACGTGGTAAATGGTCCGTGATTGGAAGGTTGACTTCGAATCGTGCCACCTCCGCTGCTCCCCACACTAAGTACACCATGTTTTACTAGAAATTAGAGCTAGCAAAAACGCCTCTCTACGTCTTCGTTCTGTGTACCGTTACGGCATCCGACCGTGAAGAAATTCTTGTGGAACCTTATCATATTAACTTACATACTATTTCCCCATTTATAAACACAAAGACTGAGACAGTGTGGTTGATTGACAAGGTTCCTCGATGTATTTCCGCGCTAGTACGCGACTCTACCAACTTATGTTCGGTGATGAACGCTCGTAAACATTTTACATTTCGGAGGAGATAGCGCGCGCTCGTGTAAATCATTTTGGAACACGTGCTACTTGTACTTCCAATACGGGGGCGAACTTCGAATAGCGTAAAAGCGTTATCTCTGTTGACGCAACAAGAGCGATGAAAAAAAAAGGAAATATTAAAAAAACCCGACTAGGAATAAAAACGAAGAAAACAAGGAAATAGCTATAGAAAAGCTCGTAGAAGCCTTCGAATAAACATACTTTTTCTACCAATTAAGTATTCCATGTTTAATTCGTAGTCGGGTTTTAAATATTTTTTTTATTTATGTAATTATTTTCAGTTCTACATCATAATTTGTAGTATATTTTTAAATCTTCTCTTCTCTTTTGTCATATAACCGATAAGGCCTGTTACTCACGACACCATGCAAATCAATGCGACACACCTCACACACACACACACACATCATTAAAATAAAAAAAAACAATCAACCGTTCTGAGGTTAGTTGAGAAAAAAATAAAGAAACTCAACTACTCACATACATACATACATTCATCAAAGGGTAACTAAAACATATCCTCGTCTGTGTTCGCAGTCGGTTAAAAAGTTGACTGCAGACTGCAGGGTGCTTAAATGTCTCCTACGTACTAGATGCGTCCATAAATATTTTATTGTTTGGAAATGCACGTACAATAATATCATCTAAAAATTCAAGTTTACGTTTTAGATTTCCTAACAATCAATCTCGATGGGAGAAATATAAAAAATATAAATCGAGAATGCAATTATTGGAGCCGGTGGCGCGCCAAAGAAACGGTCGATTCCGGCTAATGCTTCCAGATTGGCATAATGCAATTATGGGACATTTTTTTACAATTCAGTTTGAACACATGGTTACAAAATTGTTAACTACTTATAAAATAGACCTACCTAGCTAATATTTTTTTTAGAAATCAAACGACTTACTTTGTCGGTCTTTTTGTGACTTATGTGGCTCTGGCAGTTTCAGACCAAACGTATGATGACCCCACTGAGATGACTACATCCAAGTGAGCACTCTAGCGAAATAAAAATGCCCAAATTACGAATATTGTACGTTGGTAGTCAGTGCAGGGCAGTCAATCTTTATGTGTTTAAGAGAATATATATAAATATTCCATCTTTATTTGCGAGTATCAATACATCTTTTAGGGATGGTCATGGAGTATTTTACTTTGTTTTATGAAATACTGCGTTTATAGACTCTATGTATGATATGATAATAAAACTAAAGTGACGATTTTTAGAAATATTTTCTGCATGTATGTATGTTTCTTCATATCTCTTAAACCGATCATCCGAATTAGATGAAACTCAGTACAAGCACATTTAGCTATACGAGACACAGGATAGGCTAAATAAAATTTAGGTTCGGTTACGCTAAGATGTGGCTCTCATACAAACCGAATTGGTACGGTAGCGGGCTTACTTACTTTCTTCTTTTTTAAATACAAATTTCACCCGAGCGAATCCGCAGGCAAAAGCTAGTTATCTATAAAAGTACCAACACAGCTATGCGTAGAAAATTACGAATACCTACTCGTTTATTTTCTCCCGTACTTTTGTTTTGTGCAAAAGTATCGATTTTCCGAGGTTTTAGTACCTAAATATGTCCCTAACCAATTTCGGGACAATCCTGGTGAATTCCGGTGTTCTGGTAACCCTAGTACGGCTGCGTCGACCCCAGCCAGTCCATTTGCTTAAGTCAACTAAACCATATAATTTGCCTAACGGAGGGAATATTTTTCTTAAATAAACCCGACGCTTCAGAATTGAAAGGAATGTCTCCATACTTTAAATTTTGTCGACCCCTGGCTATTGTAAATGCCCGCACTCTTTACTTTTCCCAAGTAATTGCAATTAACATTTATGGAGCGAATGTGAGTGAACAGTCGGGAAGGGTCGCCCTAGCTAGACTCACGTACCTAGACCAGATCGGCTATGTGCTTAAAAAGGGTCAAGACTCAAGATGCACATTCTGATTCAGATATTTATATTTTCGCCATAAAGAACACACAAAGTTATAAATATTTCATTGAGACATGTGTATATTCAGTATGGTGCGTCATCGTTTTTAGGTTTCCGTACCCCGTACGGAAACCTAAAAACTAAGGCGTTGTAGACTTAGTAATAGGAAGCCTATTACTAAGTCTACAACGCCTGGCTGTTTTCTGTCTATCTGTCCGTCTGTCCGTCCGTCCGATGGCTGTCTTTGGAACCGTAATAGCTAGCCGGTTGAAATTTTCACAGAATAGATGTTATTTTGGCGGCTATAATAACAAATAATAAAAAAATTAAAAAGTGAAAAATGAAGGGGGTCCCCCTACAAGAAACGTGCTTTTTCCCGAAAACCGTAATCGACGAGCATGCATGAAGAACATTACGAGAGTGGAAAAGCCGTCACAGGTGTGTCAGGATCGTGAAAACTTGTCTCTGCTTACCCTACTGGGAAAACAGACGTGTCATTACGTAGGTATGTATGTATTCACTAAACTAGCCACGTGGGTGGCGCAAAGTTATTTGGCACCTGTATGCAACCAGAACAATATTTCTCCGACAAACCCACCAAGATATAAAAAAAATTTAAGTTGCGAAGGATCTGAGCGTTGATAATTTTATTCCATTTGAAAACGCCGCATTCGGAGCAATATTTCAAATTCTCAGCAAGTGATACAATCATTTGTATGTAACTGAACGAACCAATACATTTCGGCTCTCTGTTCGGTTTTAAATTGGGTTAGACCATTTTTTGTACCTGAGATGTATTGTGATGTGGTGGCGTTCGCCCACCGACTACTGAGCCACGAGATGCAACATAGCGTCTTTGCAATATTGTAACTTAAAAAAAATTATTATTTGTTTCTCTCTGTCTCTTTCTTTCTTCATTCTTCATTCTTTCCTCTCTTATTTTCTTTCTTTCTCTTTTTTTCTTTGAAAGTATTAATTTAAAATATTTAATAATTTTATGTGGCTAAGCGAAATCCTCGACAAGGAACCTAATTATAATTTAAAGTCACCAAATTTGACGAGACAGAAGTTAACTTTCTCCATATAAAATCGTCTTTCGGCATTTATGTCTTTTACCCCCCTAAACTTTATCTGATTTTTACAATTATTTTTTTGTTGTAATAACTATGTTCCTGACTTTTTATTTTTGGAATATCTAACTCTTAACTAATATCTAAGACTAAATAAAGATTAATGAACTTCATGATATCAAAAAATTAAAAAAACTATGTTTTTCGGTTAAATACAAATTTTTAGCCCCGGTTTTGCAGGTATATTTAATTTAAACAAGTGTAACTCGCG
Organism: Nematopogon swammerdamellus; assembly: GCA_946902875.1. Taxonomy (NCBI): domain Eukaryota; kingdom Metazoa; phylum Arthropoda; class Insecta; order Lepidoptera; family Adelidae; genus Nematopogon; species Nematopogon swammerdamellus. The sequence goes on along the minus strand of OX336338.1, from coordinate 1,301,298 downwards.
CGCGTGTTGAGTCACCCGGATATGTAGTCAGTGCGTCCGTGCGGGGCGGGGAGGGGCGCGGGGCAGCGGCGGAGGGTGCCGGCTGTAGGCGCCCCGTCGACTGTGTCGTCGCCTCCTCCGATGTTGCCGAACCGAACTAAACCATAAATGTGACGTGTGAACGGCTGTTTATTGTTGCCTTCTGTTCTAGCCGAGGGGGGTTGATGCACCCCGTCACGGTAATTATCATAAATTATTAACTTTTTTGCTACTTTTTTCGTCTAGCTAAAAGTGCCCTGCTATTTTTGTTAGCATTTATAAAACCCTAATTATCATATGTATGTAGGTATGTAGGCATCGACACCCAATCACGGGAAATAAATTATATTTATACTTCTGAGAAGTTGTTCAACGCATGGAGATATAAGTTTACTTTAATATAACTTAGATACATACAAAAGAACGTAAAAAGTTAGTTTATAAAATTGATTTTTCTGTCAACTATCAATTGTTTAAAATATCAGGGCGAAACGAAATTATATTAAATTACCATTTTACACATTTGATTAAAAACGTACCGAATACTGTTGTGACTAAATTTCAGAATCTAATCAATTTTTTACACTATAATATCGCAATTTGTTATATCCAACGATCGTATTCTTTTCAAAGTGCTGCTTCGTCGTCATCCCATGTTCGTCGATGCACTCGCGGCCAGCAGAAATGAGAAGTCACGCAATTTTATAAAAACTAAACAGGACAAATTCAAGCGTAGTGTACTACCACAGATTACTGGTACTACCATACGAATGATGAATAAAGAATAAAGAATAAAGAATTTGAGACAAGTGCGACGAATTTTGGCATGATGATGGTGCGTTTGTCAATTTTCGAAGTTGTAATTATTTGTGCGATGATGGTTAACCTACTTGCTGTAGGTTAGGTTACTGCAATACAAAATTATGAATCTTTTATACGTAAAAGAAACAGATTCTAGTTAAAAGGTAAAACAATTAATATATTTTACTTTAGTGGTATTCTCTGCAACAATAAATTAATCATTGGGTTTTTATTTTCCAGATTCCACCTCAAATGATTTTTGGTAAGTCAGTAAATTATATATTTTCTGGCATAATAATGTTTAGAAAGCTCGTTGGCGAATGATATCTGATATGACTTCAACTTTATGTACTTATCTATTAATACATACCTATATTATGAAATTACATATAAGCTTAATACGATAATGCTGTAACTATTTTCAATCATCAATCAATCCATCTTCCTTCTTTAAAATTTTAAATTATTTATTGTACGCCATTTAATACATAGGACACAAAGAAAAACCGAGTCACATCTGTATAAGTTAAATCTATTTAAGTTAAACTATTTGGTCTAGCTAGAATGTTCGGATGTTGAAAAAGCGCATGGATGGAGGCGGAATGCAAATGGAGGAAACATGAAATTGTATAATAATTTTGAAATTACCTACTGACTTTTTTCGCTAATAATACAATTTATTGGTGCCTATGTGAACTATTTTATAATGTTTAGTGTTCTATTCCTTAGTCAGTCAGTCAGTCGGCGTGTAAGCGTCCACTGCTGGACATACGCCTCTCCAATTTTCCTCCAGTCCTCCCGGCCTTCAGCGATACGGAACCACTGCTTTCCGCCGACGTACTTGATGTCGTCGTCCAACCTGGCGGTGGTCTCCCCGCACTCTGTTTTCCTGTCCACGGCCGCCAGTGTAGGTAGGACACGGTAACTCCAACGGTCATCATCTCTTCGGCTAACGTGCCCAGCTCACTGCCTATTCCTTAGAGAATAATGCAAGCGACTAAAAAGGTATACCTATCTACGACTTAAAATAAAGCCCCACTCGAGATGAAAAAAAAGTGACATTTTCACATCCTCTTTACCGTAAAGAGGATGTGAAAATGTCACTTTTTTTAAAGACTTTACGTGCATTCCCAATGAGATAGTAAACATATGAATATAGGTACGTGACGCGAGTCAAAGTGAGCATGCTAATGTATGTGCTAATGTCTCTTTCTTAGAATTAATTAGCTCCTAGTGAAGAATCTCAGCGGTGGCGGCGCTCTGAATATTTTCTAACATCAACGCGAGCTGCCACAGATGCTATCACAACTGGTTTTTTGTTTATCTTTCCCAGAATATGAGATTTAGTCTAGAGATATTGTATTATCATCGTGGGAGAACGCGGCAGGGCGGCGGGCGAGGCGTCCAATAATCTTTAGGTTTTTAAATAATAATAATTAATAATTAATTTAGTATCAGCGCTTTTAGCGCACGTAATCTACGCATACCGGCCGCACGAACCAATTATGGCAAAAGAAATGTATTGTTCGAGGGCGTTCAAATATAGTTACAATGATCTCCCAAATAATATAAAAAAATTGGAATCAAACACTATGTTAAAACGGCTGCCAAAATATACTTATTGAATAATTAGAACTTGTCAATATTTTAGAATTATCTAACTGCTATGCTACAAATTGGCTACAAGCAATTAAATCAATGTCTAAAAACAGTTAACAGAAAAAATTACCACAATTGTCCTGATTTAGGTGTGTAATTTAAGTTATATTGTTAGACACAACTACATACAATGCATGAAAAAGAAGTAGGTATATTTCATCTAAACAAAAAAAAAAACAAAAATTGGTTGTCTGTAAAGTCGGTTTACGGACGATAGGTTTACGTGATAACGTCAATATTCTAAATTTAAAATCTTTTCCGACCGGCCAGATGCGCTTAATATATTATGGTACGAATAACCTCCTTTAAATTTGTGCTGCCCTGGTACTTTAGAACCAGAGAGATAAATGTGTACAAGCCGACGCTTGGGCCGATTGTGCCTCTCTATCGCTTGTTACGCGCTCTCGCTTGCACACACAGGCTCAGATGGAACGTGACACTTTTTCGTGTGTACAGCCGGTGTTCATCAATTTATAAGACATTATCACGTCAAAAATTACAGGAACGTAGATTTATATTAGATCACAAACTACTTGTCTTCAGCGACTTTTTACTTTCTTGACTTCAGTTCTATGGATCTGTCTGTCTGTCTGTCCGTCTGTCTTCAGAATATTTATAATATTACCTAACCTTGTCTATTGTACCTGAAATAATTTTATTTTATTAATAATTTTACCTTTCCATTTTATATTTATACTCATTTGTAACCGCATAAATGGACCAATCTCTATAAGCGAATGTTATAACGTTCCTTGATATCAATAAACATTCTTTAAACCGAAAGAGGAGAAAACGGAATCTAATGGTGTGACTGGTGCGTCCGTCTGTCATAGGGTCATACGTTTTAAACGGTTAATCGTATCAAGGCGGCGAAACAATTAGAGGTATTGTTCGGACTCTCCAATCTGTGCATATTATATCTGGTATTGTTTAACATAAAGTCTGGAAGACATTTTCAAAATTTAATAAAAATTGCGGACACACGCGGGGATTGCGGGAATGTACATGTATATTCGCCTGTGAGCGCATTGGAAAACAAAAAAAAGTTTTAAAAAACATAAAACCGACTTCCTAAAAAAAGGAAAACTAAAAAATTATTCAAAATAAAAATATAAAAACCGCCTTCAAAAATATATGAAATAAAAACCTAAAAAAAAAAAACGAACCCTAGAGTTGAAGGCGGTGCTAAAAAGGCTACACAAATCACAAAGGATATTATCATCCACTCATGTTTTCTTTCATGCATCATTTTTGCTTGCTTTACAAATCACAAAGGATATTATCATCCACTCATGTTTTCTTTCATGCATAATTTTTGCTTGCTTTAGCACCGCCTTCAACTCTAGGGTTCGTTTTTTTTTTTTTAGGTTTTTATTTCATATATTTTTGAAGGCGGTTTTTATATTTTTATTTTGAATAGTTTTTTAGTTTTCCTTTTTTTAGGAAGTCGGTTTTATGTTTTTTAAAACTTTTTTTTTATTTCACAGTTTTTTTTAGTAATTTTTTGCTAAATGTACTCGGCGGAATCGCTCGGCCTTCGGCCTCGCGATTCCGCCTCGCTTTCCAATCCGATCTTGACCCAATTAAAATAGGACCACGTCAGCTTCGATAGCTCAGTGGTGCAGACAGTCAACTGTCGCTATTGAATTTTAAGCAACGCTGGGTGCGGTCAGTACTTAGATGGGTGACCGCTGACCGTTGGAGGCTGACCAAGGTTCGGATTCCTCGTAAAACTGTAAGTCCCTTCCCTCGTAATTTTACTTGGTGGTAGGGTTTAACCTTCCCGGGTTGGTACCACCGCACTGAATTAAACGTCGGTCGAAACGGCTATGTAAATAGTTTGTGTTTTCCGACCAGTTCAGTGTAGTCAGCACGATCAAAGGGGGAAGCACTGACATGGCACTGGTGTTATGGGCTGACATCACAGACGTTGTAGGTGATGTTGCAGAACTTAGTAGAATGGACAGACATAAACGTGTTACGGAAGCCTACTTTTATTATAAAATAACCGTCGGAGGACCTTGGTTGAAAATTGTAAAATTTAGTAGAACGGATAGACATGCATATGTTACGGAACCCTACATTCATTTTGCAGAACTTAGTAGAATGGACAGACATAAACGTGTTACGGAACCCTACTTAACAGTTGCACTCCGGGAGTGCCGGCAGATCCCGTGCCACTCTAACTTAACCCTTAACGCAATGACTTAAGGTTTCATTTTAAAAATGACGCTGACGCGATGTCGCGAGTTATACATTTTTACCCACCTAAAAAAGTGCCAAGAGCCGCTAAAGAAGTTTTCACTTCAAAAACCTCAGGGTTATCCCCTTTCAAATAAAAAAAAAAGAATTTTCAAAATCGGCCCACAATTGACGGAGTAATCGCGTAACAAACATCCAAAAAAAGAAAACATACCGTCGAATTGAGAATCTTTTAGGTCTAAAGTAAATTTCTCGTGAAGACAAATGCAACGAGCCCAAACACGATGGGTTTATCATGTGTAGTTTAGGAGTTCCTATGGCCACCTTCTGTCTCCATCATCAAACCAGCTCGATGGTACTCGGTACAGTAGGTACTGGCCAGGTACCATAATAAATTAAACGCCGGTCGGAAAAGATAAAAAAATTTCAAATTTAGAATATTCATGAAACAAGGGTCCGAATATGTATCACTAGTATATCGATTCATGTATTTCAACAGGACAGAGAAAATTTCAAAATATTAGGTATTTAATACTTTTTAGTTTTTTTTTTTTTGTTTTTTGGAAATCGGTTTAATATTTTTTAAAACAGTTTTTATTTCATTCTTTTTAGTAATATTACATAAAAAAGAATAATCGAAATCGAATAATCGAAATCGATTGAAGTGGTACAGAATTATTCGCCATATGTGTCAGACTGCAAATTGCTGAATAAGTCCACATCACAAATGTTTTGCTGAAGGTAACCACACACCATACTAATTTATCAAACTGAAAATTGCCGAAAACGACCACATCACAAGTTTTGCTGAAGGTAACCACACACCATAGTATTATGCTGATTTTTCGAAAACCACTGAACCAATTTCGATAAAATTGAAATGGGACCACCTCGGAAGTATGACCTAACTAACAAAAAAAGAATTTTCTAAATCGGCCCTCAATTGACGGAGAAATCGTGTTACAAACATACAAAAAAATAATAAAAAAAAAAATAAAAAAAAAAATAAAAAAAAACATACAGACGAATTGAGAACCTCCTCCTTTTTTGGAAGTCGGTTAAAAATAAAATAAATGAAAATGCATTTTATTAGGCAAATGACAAAGCAGGTTTTTTACGGTTCCGTATCCGTTACGGGACCCTATTACTAAGCCTATACCGTCTGTGTGTCTGTCCGAGGGCTCTATCTCTTGAACCGTAATAGGTAGCCCGTTGAAATTTTCACATTATGGGCGATATAACAAAAAATAATAAAAATAAGAAAAAGTAAAAAATTCTAAAAGAAACTAAAAAGTGTATGCGCGCCATCTACCGAAAACAGTATGACCATGACATGGCGATACGGAACCCTTGGTGCGCAAGTTAGACTCGCACTTGGCCTGTTTTTAACTCAACGCGGCTAATAGGTAGAATGTGGAACTAATATTTTTTAGTACTTGACAATATTACATACCTACATCGTACCAAAATTCCATTAAACAATTTTCTCAAATTATAAATCGCCAATGTCAAGAAAAGGAAAGAAGGCAAGCGGAACGCCCCCCCCCCCCCCTCCGGCCCCTCCCCCCCTCCCCCGATCCCTCCTAATGGTTGTTGGTTGATTCTTTGTGCTTTTGACACAGCTTTTAGGCTCGTCACTCACCGGACTCGTAAGGCACATATCCCATCGAAATGTGGCGTACAATAATTAAGGACATAAATCATCGTGGGCCGGCGTCGTTCATATATTGCGTCCGCGGCGAGCAGAACATTAGCATACCACTGTGTACCAGAGCCTCAACAACACTGACCAATGTGCGTCGTCGTCGCTAGCCCGCGGGGGCGCACGGACACATGGAAATCTGAAAGCACTTATTCCAAAGAATTCAATTCTTTAATAGTATTTTTTTTATGGAAACTGACACGGTTGGCTACATCACCTACATCATCCGTGATGTCAGCCCATAACACCGGGTGAACTTGGTGCCACGTCAGTGCTTCCCTTCGGTCGTGCCGGCTACACTGAACTGGACGGAAAACACAAACTATTTACATTGCCGTTTCAACCGACCTTTCATTCAGTGCGGTAGTACCAACCCGGGCGGGTTAAACCCTACTACCTAGTAATATAAGAAGGGAGTCATATCCCTTAGTCGCTTAGTAATACTTATTGAACTATGGCACAGCTTACTGCAGGAGGAGGGTCAGATAGGGTCAGATATTATAGGTATAGATCGCGAGTATGTTATTGTCTAACCTTATCGTGACCCCAATGACCTGGATCCTCCTTATCTCCCAACCTTTTAGTTAGTAGCACAATTTTGATAAAATCATGATACAGAGAATCGTATCATTATAGATCATGAAAAATACACCAAATGGCAATTTTTTTTATTTAAAGATTGTTTTTTTTAATAAACCTGAAAAAAAAGAACAATTTGTATTTTATTGAAAAGTTCGGCATCGACCGTTTATTTCGCATTTTTATAAAACACCACTTTAGCTATCTCTAGGTCTACCGTTCGCATTATATGCCCCTGTCGTCGTTCAATATAGACGCAATGTTCCATGTTCAATGAGGCACACGTGCAAACGCATCAAACGCATATTATACAGGATACATTCCTGCATACAACACATACATACGCGAATTACTCGTCCTTTGCATACTGCGAGCAGTACCTATCTACTGATCGCTCATAGGGGATACATACACTGAATTTTATCGTTAACAAATACATTATCCAGGAAAATTTGTATAGTAGTGCTGACAAGTGTGACAAAATTATACTAACTATACTATAAACTAGCTTTGAGATGGCTTCGCTCGCGTGAAATTCGTATTTAAAAAGAAGAAAGTAAGTAAGCCCGCAACCGTACCTTCATTTCGACGCGCGGAACAATTCGGTTTTTATGAGAGCCACATCTTAGCGAAACGTAAAAATTTTATTTTGCCTATCCTGTGTGCCGTATAATAAAATGTGCTTGTACTAAGTTTAATCGAATTCGGATGATCTGTTTAAGAGTTATGGAAAAACATACATACTTACATACAGAAAATATTTATAAAAATCGCCAATTTAGTTTTAGTATCATACATAGAGTGTACAGACGCAGTATTTCATAAAACAAAGTAACTTACTTCATGACCATCCCTTACAGATTTATTATTAGTATAATTATTGATGATTGTGGTAGCCTGGCCTCGCCCTGCGCCGCCGCCTGTGGTGGAACTTCGTTTGTTTTTATATTAATTTTAGGTTTTAATTTATTTTTTATGTAAAATTTATATAAAAAGAAATGTGGAAATAAATTGATGATTGCATGCATAAATACCGCACTCTGTGTCCCGATAATCGGGGTAAGCAGAGTAATCGGTGTTGTACTGCAATGGTAAATTATCAGCACAACATCGACCACCGCGTTTAACAATGTATTAGGACAAGATATATGTATCACGCAGCCAGTAGGCACGAAAACTCACCTGCTTCATGGCTCTGTGGAATGACCGTGCCAAGGTGAGAGGTGGCTATCCTGTCGACCTTTAGCATGGCATCTTGCCTTTACCCGTTACACCCCTTTTACTACAAGCTGGGGCACACACGGCAATAGCATTAGGAGGTATGTATTGATTTTTGTCATAAATATTGTTAAATAGGTATAGCAAAACCCTCCTCTACACATTAAATAAACCTCCAAGCATCTCCATGCCTCCAAGGGATTCATTCGATTCTGTTCAGTCATCATTTTGTCAGAAGTAATAACAAATGAAAACAAAAAAGAAACTCAATACAATTTCACTAAAACAATTTTCACCGGAACCCCCGCAACTATATCATAGTAAATCGTATTCGACGTGATTACGATACAATCGTGTCACGCATGAGGTGTTTTCGTATGAACTGAAGGTATGTGTATAAGCCACTGAAATATATTTTACTAGTACTCTGGAATGGCTACACTCAGAAAAGTAATGCAATTTTTGTGCAGATTTAACTGTTTTTATTTTGACGATGTTAATAGCATTGGTTAATAGTAGTGATTTGACATTAAATTAGTGATGAATTTCTATAGATTCAGATATTTCATTACGCCAAAAAGAACACAAAACTTAATATTTCATTGAGACATGGATAATCAGTATGGTTCGTAATCGTTTTTGTTCCATCGAATAATTTGATTAGTATCCTATCCCTACAAATTATAAGATCCAATCTCTACCGTCTGTGTGTATGTATGTTCGCTTATAATATAACTCAAGAACGGCTTAACCTATTCACTTGCAGTTTCTATGTAATGCAACATTTCTCCGCCAGGCCTCTTGCCATATCTGTAACGGTAACGGCTGACCAACCGAACGACCTATGACGCGCGCTGCGTCATCATTCCATGTTCGATAAGTTGAGAACTACTCAATGCATGGGATTTTCACTGATGTTTTCTAGCATATCTTGGATGGTTATACGAAATGTATGCAGGGGGGGGGGGGGGGGGGGGGGGGCAGCAATTATTCATAATCGCGAATAAATTTTCGTGTAAATGGCTGTCGTCTTGTTTGAAGCATCTCTATGTGTATTTTTGGTATTTGTAGTGATTGTGATTGTATTTTGAGTACTACTATGTTTCGTGTTAATATAAAAACTTTGATATGCTGTGCTATACAACGTAATCGAAGTTTTTCTCGATTTATTTTGTCAAACGGTCCCATTTATAAATTAGTTCATTGGTCGCTCACTACGGTCATAGCGCCAAAATGTCAAATCGCCAAAAAGCACTGTCTCAAGCCATTCCAGTGTACTAGTATATTAGAGTTCAGTGGAATGAGAATGTATTTGTTAGGCGGGGCTCCCCACGCTCCGCAGTACAATAGTTGCGTGCCTCGACTAACAAAATCTCTGCTACTCCATACCGAGCATTAGTACGAAACACCAGTTCCTTTGCGCTTCACTGAGCTTCTGCGTTGGGGGGAAGAATAATGTCACCACTGATGCGTGTTTAGGTGATTCGAGTAATATCGCCGAAGAAAGTGTTCTTGAAGTATACTTTGAAATCAGATTCACATATTTATTTCAATATTTAATTGACACAAATGCATAATCCGATTTAAATCAAGAAAATATAAAAAAGTAATACAAATAATGAAAGAATTTAAATTTACATAACAAACATTCAAATAGCTATAAAAAGGGGCGTTTTCAAAAGTTCCCAGAACACTTGCGGCATTACCCCGCTGGATGGCAAGACTGATTTGAATGAAGTAGGCTCTTGATTCTACAAGATATTTTTTTTTACATATTTTGTAATGGTTCAATATGGTTCTATATCAATATGGTACGGTAAGCCTAAAACAATATAGGTAGCAAAAAGAATTTTTTTTTTAAAACCCGACTCTTGAAAAACTTATGAAATAACAAGGAAAGTTGATCTAAAATTCCGTAGTCTGACGTGTAGAAGGATTCAAATAGAATCCACGCCCAACTGCAGTAATTTCGACGAACTTTCCTTCGTTTATTTCTGGTTTTATATATTTTTCTTTAATAAACTTTTAAGATGTTTTAAACTTCAAAAAAGTTTTAATGCCGCATGCCGTAAGGACTAAATTGACTACTTTAGAATTATAATTTTTTATTTAGTTATTGAGCTTTAAGTAGGTGCGTTCCGGAGTAATCGCCTCGGACAACACGTGTGACAGACAGACTGAAAGACGGACGGACAAATAACTGCCCCATTTTACAAGGGTTCTCTGTCAGCGTCCGCGTCGCTGCCTACGGGACCTTATTATCTGCGCGTTCGAGTTGAGTAAATAAAGATAATTAATTTTTATTTCATTTATTTTGAAATAATTCCTTAATAGGGTTCAACTCAATAGAATTTGGCATTCCTTCCACATCACAAAGTAACTCAATTTCCTTAAAAGCAAATCTTATGAAATATTAATATTTATGCAAGCGACTTAGAAGACGGCAGCGGCGCGGCGGTGCGGCGGCGCGGGCGGTGCGGCGGGATGTTTCTGGAGATTTCTTCGTAATTAAATCAGGAAGTTACTAGCCGAGTTTACATTGCGGCGCTTTGTCTCTGGCTTGTTGTATCGATTGACCGAGCGCTGCCGCCGGGTTCACATCGCCTCGTCTCGCGTCCAATGACGACGACGTTTGCTTCGGGCGGCGCGGCGGCGGCGGCATTCCCATGCCTACTTTGCACCGGGAGACTGGTAGCGTTATTACTGCATGAAGCAAACAGGCTGGTGTTTTATACGTATGTATTCATACAATCAAAATAATATGTTTATAAAACCCGACTACGAAAATGGAAGGAAACAAAGAAATGGATCTTAAAGAGTAAAAAAAAATATCTTAAAAAGAGATTAAATGCCGCATTCAGGCAATGTATTCGAATCGTTTCCTTAATTTTTCGTGATTAGGTTTTATAAAACGTGTTTTTTTTTTAAACGATTTTTGAGATTTTTTTTATTGAAAGCGCGTCATGTGGCGCCGAGCCTGCCATAAGGTGACTAACGACGGTCATGGACATTCGGCCGTGCGCGAGGTTTGCGAATGCCATGCCGGCCTGACATGTGCTTATTCGAGCCTCTCTTGAAGGACCCGAGCACAGAACATCTACGAGACTATACTTGGAGGGAAATAATATATGTTAGTGTGTTTGTGATGGATATTGGAACTGCCCTTTCAAGCTTATTACATAGGAAATACCACTCGATGAGGTTAAAAAAAAATTTAAAGGTTTTATCAATATATCTATTTTTAAATTTATGAGACACTCGTGAATGAGACGATTATGAATAGAATGACACTTACTAAAATCGGCCCAGTACTTTAGGCTGTAGAATGGAACATAGATAGTCGCATGCCAGCCTCGATAGCTCAGTGGTGCAGACAGTCAACTGTCGCTATTGAATGTTAAGCAACGCTGGGTGCGGTCAGTGCTTGGATGGGTGACCGCTGACCATTGGAGGCTGACCCAGGTTCGGATTCCTCGTAAAACTGTAGGTCCCTTCCCTCCTAATCTTACTTGGTGGTAGGGTTTAACCCGCCCGGGTTGGTACCACCGTACTGAATGAAACGTCGGTCAAAACGGCTATGTAAATAGTTTGTGTTTTCCGACCAGTTCAGTGCAGCCGGCACGATCAAAGGGGGAAGCACTGACATGGCACCTAGTTCACCCGGTGTTATGGGCTGACATCACGGTCGTTGTAGGTGATGTAGCCAGCCGAGTCAGTTTCCATAAAAAAAAAAAAAAAATGCATGCATACATACACGTACATGTATGCACTGTACAGTCACATTATATATTAACTCCCTTAGCTTCTACTTAGTCGGGTGAAAACATTTGTATATTTGTACATTATCGTCGCTATTGCTGTGAATAAGTATGCACTTTTATTTCAATATTTTTCTTTGCTGCTGTGCAGAGTAAATACGTAAAATAAATATTTGAGTATACCAAAAGTTCTTCGGCTCCTGTTGTTCTCCGTCTGGGCTCGGCTGCTGGTGGGAAATAAAATTAAATGAAAAATAACGGCACAGTGTGGCAGCGCGCGCGCGCGGGGTGAGCCGGCGCGGGGCGCGGGGTGTGCTGGCGCGGGGCGCGGGGTGTGCCGGCGCGGGGGGGGGGGGGGGGGGGGGGGTGAACCGCCCGTCACCCGCAAGCTTCAGAATTAATTTGCCTGCCTAATGTTATAATATTTTCTCAGAAAGCACGTACACCGAAGGGCGGAGACTGAAAACGTTAATAGACTTACCTTAAAGCTCTTTAGCCAATACGCTAATTTGGGCAGAATTTTCGGAAGTTGTTATCTCGCGCGCTGAAGAGCTGCAGACCGGTGCTGTCGGCAAATTGAATGCGACGCAGGCAACGTTGGCAATTTATATAATTTTTAGGTTTCCGTATCCCGTACGGAAGCCTATGCTAAGCCTCCGCGGTCTGTCTATCTGTCTGTCCGTCCATCCTTCTGTCTGTCTGAGGGCTGTGTGTTATTAACTTAATACAGAATATGTGTTATTATGGCGGATATTACAACAAATAATAAAAAATAGAAAAAGAAAAAAATTAAGGGGGGTTCCCATAAAAGAAACGTGTTTTTTTATGTTTTCGCGTCCCTGTGTCAATAGGCAACGATACTTCGACATAAATCATGGTCCGACAACAAATTTTTGTTGAACGGTTTTGGAATAATCTGTCCATCAGACAACACACACACATGCAA